>VXAB01006086.1:590-16124 GCA_013399175.1 Odontophorus gujanensis | reverse complement strand
CGGGGGCTGGGCGGGGCGCCCGCCACGAAGCGCCCGGCCCCGGCGGGGGGGGGGGGGGGGGGGGTTCCCCGCCCCCGGTTGAGGGCTGCGATGCTTCCGCTGGGGGAGTGACACGGGGCCCCTGTAGGGCTGCTGTGAAACCAAGCCGGGATTTGCTGTTAGTTCCTTAAACCTGGACACAAACCCAGCGGGATCTCCCGGTGTCGTTTCATCCCGGACGGCGCAGCGGCGGCAGAAGGATGTGCTCAGCTCGCAGTGCTCGGCTGTGAGCTCCGTCCCCGTGCTCTGAGCACCTCAACCTGGGAGCTGAAAAGCACAGACATCAACGCTGCTGTAAAAACCTATTTGCAGCGTGGCCTCCTTTCTCTGCTGGAGGGTGAGGGGCAGAGGGATGGGAAGCACGCGGAGCTGCTGCTCCTGTGCCTGTTGTGCTGCTCCTTTGTGGTGCTGTGTTGGGGTCAGGCGGTGTTCAGAGGTGGCAGTGCTGAGGGCTGCAGGCAGCTTTCTGTGCATTCACGTTGTTATGGTGCTGGGGATGGCTGGCAAGCTTGGAGAGATCCCTGGGTTGCCTCTGGAGCAGCAGTAGCTTGGCTGGAAGCTTGTAACTTGCGAGATGCCCAGAGCTCTGAGGATGGTTGTTGTGTCTGTCCCTCCTGAAAGCATGGAGGAGTGGGGGAAAGAGTCCTGAGTGGGCAGGATAGGAGCTGTGGGGCAGTGCAGGGAGATGCCTCTCTGCTTGGCTGCCGTTAGCAGGAAGCCAAGGAGGAACTCGCAGGAGGAAGAGCACAAATACGTTGCTCTGAGCAACTGAGAGGCAGCGAGTTGTCCCGCTCCGCTGAGTCACAGCGCTGAGGGCTGTGTTTGTGCCCGGGGTGTGGTACCTGGGGGTGGGTGGCACAGGGTTGTGGCTGCTCCTGCAGGAGCAGAGCACAGAGCAGAGCCTGGAGCCAGCAGTGGAAACAGATGCTTAGAAGCTTCAAGGTGGAAAAAACATTACGGGTGGAAACTGTAGCACCAGCAGCAGCTGTTCTCCCTGTGTTTACTCACTCCATCGCCTGACTCAGAGCCCTGGGTGCTGAGCTGCTGGCTTGGCTCTGCTCCTTCCTTCCGTGTCTTTGCAGAGTGGCAGTGAGTAGCTCGTGTGCAGAGTGTGACTGCTGAGGGAGGAGAGCCACTGGAGTGATGTTTTCCTTCTGCAATTCCTCTGCACAGCTCTGCTCCCCAACTCCAAGCCCCCAGCCCCTTGTTGGGAGGCAGGGTGCTGGGTCACAATAGGGCATGGCTCGGGCATCCTGTGGGGTCACAGCTGTTCTGAGCTGCTCTCAGAGGGCTCCTTCCAGCCCCCGCGTCAGAGTGGCCCTAAACACTCCCAATGAGTCTTCAGAGCTCATTAGATGCTGCAGCTCATAATGTTGGGTTGTGATCTGAATTTTGAGTCTTTAACCTTGAATTTGAGCTGGAAGGAGAGCTGTGCTGCTGTGAGTGTGCCCCCAGCGCTTGGTTGGGGTGTAGGGGGGAAGCTGGTGCAGGGCTGGGGGAGAATTCCCACACCCCCTCCCCAGCTTCAGGCTGCTTGTCCTTATCGCTCCTGTCCTACCCTGATAAGATATGGCTGTGGCTGCCAGTGGTGTGGGAGAGGGCCTTGAGGCGTACATAGGGTGACCTGTGGGGTGCAGTGAAGGTGGGAGAACCTTTGGCACACCCTTGTTGAACTGAGTGTCACTCGTGGAGGACTTTTCTTCTCCATCTGCCTTGCTGGGCTGGGCATCTCCGCAGCCCCACCTGACCCACTCTCCTGGCCAGCTCTGGGCTCCCATCAGCAGAAAAACCCACAGCCCTTTGAAGCTGTGCACCGCAGCTGCTGGCTCTGCTGAGTGCCTGTGTGAGGAGGAGCCTTCTATCTCCTCAGCCTAGTCCTGTGAATTCCTGATCTGGAGATAAAACGACACACTGCTGTAACACGAAATCATAAATGCTGCTGCTCTGTTGGGATAAGATGTGCTGGAAGAGGGGGATGGCTTGTCCTGCACTGGTGGCAGCACTGTCCCCAGGTCCTGCAGAAGCTGTGGGTGTCAGCACTGACATCCCTGGGCTGAATTTCACAGAGCAAGACCGGTCCCTCGTGCTGATGCTCCTCTCCTCCATTTGCAGTTCTGGCACAAAGCATGCTTCCACTGCGAGACCTGCAAGATGACCCTCAACATGAAGAACTACAAGGGCTACGAGAAGAAGCCCTACTGCAACGCGTAAGTGCTGCCATGGGGGTGCTGGGGCTGCGTGTGCTGGGGGCCTGAGGGACCCTCCTCCCTCTCAGTGGTTGGTTTTCTTACATCCCAAAATATGGGGTCCTGGAGCCCTGACCTGGCTCTTTGAGGCAGTGTTTGGGGACAGGGGAATGGGTTCTGGCTGTGGCCTGGGAGCCTGTCCTGCTCAGTCTGCAGGTGAGCGAGACTGCTGTATGTGTTTCTTAATGTCTGTAAAGCAGCTTTGCAACGGGATCTTTTGTAGCTGCTTCTTATACATCTATGGGTCTTAGGAGGAAAATTAGATGATGTGCTGCTGCTTAGCACTTGTGTAGCGAGCTCCATTCACAGAGTACTTAAAAAAAAAAAAAAAACCTCTAATCCTGACAACATCCTTGTAAGATGGGTATTAACCATATTAATGTCTAAGAATAGAAAGGAGAAGCAATAGAGCTGTCAGTCAGTGGTGTGACAGCAAAACCCACTTCTGTAGCTGCAGTGGTGGTGGTGACACATCCCTGAGACTCCTGCAGGGCTGGGATGGTGGCCTCCGTGTCCCTCAAGGGGTGGCTGTGTCCTGCAGGGCATGAGAGCCCTCAGCAGTCCTTATTGCTGCCAAATCCCCCCCCCTGCGTGCCCCACGTCGGCTGGGATGTGCCCAGTGAGGCCGTGCCACAGACCTGGGGTCCTGTTCTGCTCTTTGCCTCCGCTGCTGCTGCAGGGGAAGTGGGATAATAATGGGAAATTCCTGAGATTCCAAGGAGTCTGCGCAACCCCGACCCATCTCAGTTTCTCAACCCCCTCTGCTCCAGAGCTGCCTTTGATGCTGGCTGTGGCCTTAACTCTTTCACAGCCACCCCGGGAGCCTCTGCTCTCCCCCAGGGCATCGCTCACATCGCGTGGAGACCCACAACACGTTGTGCCCATCCTGCTCCGCGTGGCTGCGTCTTAATGCACGGGGAACTCGGGGCTGCTGGGTGAGGATGCACTGCTCCGTTCTGCCCCTCTAGGTCCTGGCAGGGGGACGCAGGGACAGCTCAGCAGGTCCTGGTGCTGCGGGTGCCATCCTCCACCCTCGGGCAGGAGCTGGGGGATACGGACAACGTTTACTCTGGCAGGGGAGCGGCTGCTGTGCTGAGCACAGGGTCTGCTCTGTTTGAGCCGTGGCCTTCTGCCAAATTCCGAAGTTTCTTTCTTCAGGAGAGCAGGAGGAAGAGGGCAGGGCTTCCTCTCTCTCTCGCTCTGCCACTGCCTGGGCAATAAATCCGGGCTCAGTGGGTAGGTGGGAGTGGGCAGTGGGGTGTNTGTTGGGTGGTGGGGGCGGGGAGGGGGTGGTTTGGGGGAGGCCCCCCCCCCCCCCCCCCCAGTTCCTCTTCTTCATGGGTGTGTGGAAGCTCCCCAGCCCTGGGGTTTGGAGGAGGGGCAGCATGCTCCTGCAGGTATTGGGTGCCCGTGCAGACACTGCCCTATTGTTGAGCCCTGCTCACAAAGCAGATGGTGAGTGAGCGTGTTCGCTGAGAAATCCAATGCTGTTGTCAGGGTGCTGGTGGGTGGGGGTCCTCCCTGCAGCCCCAGCTCTCCGTGCACAGCAGCAATACCCCGTGCCCCAGCCCTGCAGAGCCCACGGATGGCTGTGGGTGTCTGTTGTGTTCCCAACCTTGCTTATCCGTGTCTGGGGCCAAAGACCTTGTGGAAAAAACCAGTAGTGCTGTGCTGCCGGCTCTGCTCCCATAAACAACACTCTGGGGGGGGTGGAGTGGACAGGGAGTGCTCTGTTTGGGGGCAGAAGGGGGGACGGGGTGGCTGTGGGATGAGCAGTGCTGCTTCCAGGAGCTGCTGCTGACTTCACAGCTTGGCACACCCCACTCTGCTTTTACTTGAAATCTTTCCACTGTGGATGAAAGCAGGTTCTTGGAGCAGGCTGCTTGTGCTGCAACACCCTCTGTAAGTGCTGGCACAGCCTCTGGGAAATGGGGGGGGGGGGGGGGGGGGGGGAAAAACCCCCGGNNGCTGAGCAAAGCCCCAGGATGGTGTCCTGGTGCTGTCCCCTGCTCAGCACCAGGCTCCCCGTGCTGGAGCTGTGCCCGTGGGTCCCCTTCTGTTGTGTGGTGGGTGCTGGGGCAGGCTCTGTGAGGAGCTCATCCTGCAGAGCTGTGCTGTGCTCAGCACGGACTGGGAGCAGATGCTGGGAGAAGCAGCAGCTGCACACGTGGAGGGCTGGCCCGGCCATCTTGGCAGCCTGAAAACACTGGGAGGAACCGAGATCCCACTCTGCAGCCTGCTCATGCAGGGTGGGATGTTTGCAAGCTCTCTGCGAAGTAGCAGAGCGCTGTTTTCATTTAAGGAAGAACAACAGTTTGTTATTTTTTAAGCTTGTCCCCGTGAGCCAGCAGCTCAGTGAAGGGCAGGATGTGACTGCAGAGCCTGCTGGCAGTGCACAGCCTGTTGCTCCCTCTGTGTAACTCTTTGTTCCCGAAGCTGCCGTGCAGCTGTGGGGGTGATGCTCACCTCCTGGAGGTGTGGGATGCTGCTGCACATCTGCTTGAAGTGCTCCCTTGGAGCCTGTGTGTGAGGGCAAGCAATGCACTGGGCTCTTGCAAATGCTGATTGCTGCTGAAATGCAGTGTGCAGCAGCTGTGTGTGGCCACGGAGGCGTGTTGGTGTCATGCTGAAAGTGGCAACTCTTGTTCCTGTTGTCTTGAAGAAGCATCCCAGTGCTGACCCTAAGTGTAGCCCTGCCTCGGAGGGGTTCAGGTGCAGCCCCTTGGCTTGGTGGTGGGGTTGGTGTGGGGTGTGTGCCACGCAGCTCTTTGTAGCAGCTCTTCAGGAGAGCTCCCATCCCCATGGAGGCAGAGGGGAGACAGCAGAGCCAGCTGGGGGGTGCAGAGCAGACAGACCCTGATCCCTGGTAATCCTTGGCTGCCTCCAGGTGCTGCGGGGCTGGCGGCCCCAAACTGCCCCTAATGCAGCAGCCAGACAAGCTCGGTCTGCCCTGTAAAGACTGCTCTGACCTGGTTTAGTGGCACAGCATGAGCTGCATGGGGCTCCAGGGCTGCGTGGGGGCTCACTCCCCTCTCTGGGGTGGTTTGAGGGTAGTGAGCAGCTCCATGGATGGCATCCACAGAGAGAAAATGGGGGAGAGACCCTGAGCAGGGAGGTGCATCCCATATTGCCCTGCTCCATGCCCTTCAGTAGCCCCATTGGATCCTGAGTGTCCCATTCGTTAGGCACTAATTAGACAGGAGGCATTTTGGGCGCTGAGCTCCTTCCTTGCCTGCACCATTTATGGGTCTGACCATGGGATGGGGAGCACGAGAACACCCCATGTGTTGAGGGACACACCATCCCCATCCCTGGTGCAATTCTGCTTCGTACACACGTGTTCCCCCAACCCGAGGCAATCCGTCGGCGCTTCCTCATTAAGATTTAATTTACTGCTGCGAGCACTGTGGCTGATTCTCATGCATATGAGATGGTTTCCCTGTTGCAGGGAGATGGACATCTGTGGTTGCTTCCCCTCTCCTTCGTTCCCAGCACACAGAGATGCCTTCAGAGCTCCCACAGCTCTGCAGAGAGCTGATGCCCGGCCCTGGGGGGAGCAGTTCTCTTGGTGCATTTCTTCCCATTGCCCATTACGGGCTGCAACCTTGGGAAGGATACTGCAAAATCTCACCGAGGGAGAAACCCAGTGCTGGTCTGTGCTCATCTCTTCTGTCTCTCCCCAGCCCCCAGTCTGTGTTGTGAATGGCAGCTGCCTTCCAGAAGATGGTGGTGATGATTTTTGCCCTGCAGCTGTGGCTGTGTGGTTTCCCCCATCTCAGTGGGGATGATTTGTGGCGTTGCTTTGCAGTCCTGCAGCACTGGGGTCTTCCTCCTCCCCACGCCCTGTGCTCGGACCCTTCCCTTTGCTATTAGCATGCCCGGAGTGTTGGATGCGGTTGCCATGGAAATGGGATGATTTAGGCTTGGAGAGCACAGAGCTGTGACAGAGATGAGGATGCTGCACTGCTGTGTTTGCCTTTGCCCTTTGCAAGAGCTGCACAGTGTCACCCTGTGCTCTGCAGCTCCCCAGCTCTGGGCTAAATGCAGCACCGCCACCAGCTTTGGGTTTGGGTTCCTTGTCTTTGTGCTTAGAAAGTGGTTTTGTTCTCTTTGACCCCAGTGTGAACCAGGTGGTGGCTTCCAATAAGCTCAGGAAGGGGCTCTGTGGTGAGAGTGGGGAGCACCAGGGCTGTCCTCCTCCTCCAGTGCTTCTGAGCTGCAGCAGTGCACGAGTGAGCCCCAGCACCCTGAACAGCCACCTCCTGGTGCCGTGCTGGGAGGGAAGCATGCATTCCCTGCACCCAGGTTTGGACAGAAAGCACTCTGAGTGCTCAGTGCGTGCACTGCTGGCACTGCAGCACAGATACTGTGGCTGTAATGCACACGCAGCACTCAGGAGCATCTTGTTAACTGCAGCCCCAGCCATGCAGGCAGACCCTGCTCCTTCTGCAGCCCCTCACGTCCCCCTGCAGCAGTGGGTTGGGTCCCATAGCTGTGCTGCTGGTTGCTGCCTCTAGAACATCCCTCAGGCAGAGGCTCTGCTGTGGAGCTGCAGCCACAATTCCCAGTAGGTAGAGAGAGGTCTGGAGATTGCCTGCTCGGCCATCTCTATGGCTTTAGCTTTCACCCCAATGCTTCAACCCATGGCAAAGCCCCCCCAGCTCTGTGGTGTTGGGTTTGGTCAGCACAGGGGTGGCAGTGCAGAGCCCCACAGCCCCCAGCTGGGTGAGTAGAGTGCCCCAACACCATGCCCAGCCATGCTGGGAGCAGAGCCTGACCTCACAGTGTTGTATTTCTCCCATCAGATTAATCTAAACAGAGATTAAACCATATCCTTGGAGCAGTTGGTGATCTGCTGTCATCCAGCACTGCTCCTCATCCCTCTCAGCTGCTGCTGAGCTTCCTTTCCCCTTTCTGCAAACCACATCTGCTTTGTCTGCTTTCTGCGTGTGTGTGGGGGGGGTTCTCTATTTTCTCAGCATGGCTCGGGTGTCTATTTTTGTTGTCTCACTTCCTGTGTTGCTGTGTGAGGTATGTGCTGCTCTCAGGTCTGTCTCAGTGTGGCTTCCTGCTGCGCTGACCGCAGTGTGGCCGGCCGTGGGCAGAGCTGCTCACACTGCTCCTGGGTGCAGTGAATTCCCTGTGATGGCTCTCAGTGTGGGGCTGTCAGACCCATAGGGCTCCCACGTGGTCCACGCAGGGATGGGGATGCAGCTCCCCATAGCTTGGGGCTCGCTCTGGCCACCAGTGTGGGAGCTGGGGGCTGCCCAGTGCAGGGAAAGTGCTGGGGCTGGGATGGGGTCAGAGCCACGTGCCCAGGCAGACAATGCATCTGCAGGTTTATTTTCAGCCCTGCTCACCTCCTTCCGGAGCCGTCGTGGAGGAGGAGAGCTGCCTTGTCTGGGCTTCCAGGAGGGGTTTGTTCAAGTGAAGCTGGGGGTGAATGTGAGCTGGGGGTGCTGCTGCCCTGTGTCCCCCCAGCCCTGAAGCACTGCATCTGGGCACAGCTGCTACTGCACCTGGTGGTGCCCAGTGATGGATTTGCTCATGGAATCCCCCACATTCCAGAAGCTTTGCCTCTGCTTTCCCTTCCTCCTGCGAGGGGGAAGGGCTGTGTGTCAGATGTTCACCTCCTGCCACGCGTGAGCTCTCCCCGCTGTGGATCTGTGCTGATAGCAGAGGCTGCGTGTGCAGCACTGCAGGAATGCTGGTTGTGGCTCTCCTGCTTTACAACCCCGTACTGGGCACATCCTAAACATCACCCAACGTGTGGGATGGGTGTAGGTGAGAAGTGCCCCGAGTCAGGCACCGTTCTGCTGACGGGGCTCCTGCTGGGTGCTGCTATCCTTCATGTGAGGTCTGTGGCTGAAACTGCAGCAGAATGAGCAAGGGGAGCCCTGGGATCCTCCTTGTCCCCTTTTCCCCTTAAAAGGGGGTGGGAGGGCAGGGATGCTGCTCTGGGAGCTGTGGGTGTACACCTCCAGCATGGAGAGGGGGGTGAGTGCCCACTGCTGACGCTGTTCCTTCTCCCCACAGACACTACCCGAAGCAATCCTTCACCATGGTGGCAGACACTCCTGAGAACCTGCGCCTAAAGCAGCAGAGTGAGCTGCAGAGCCAGGTAGGTGTGCACTGAGCTGCAGGGCCAGGTGAGCGTGCACTGTGCATTGTGCTGTGCCCTTCTGTGCTGCATTCTCTGCTCCGGTGCTTTCCCAGCACAGAGCAGGAGAGGTGAGTGTGGGGCGTGGGTCTGTTTTGCTGTTCCACTCATCTGTGGTGCCTGTGAGCTGGCACCCCACGGCCCTGCAGTGGGATTTTCCCTGCTGGCACCCAGCAGTGCAGTGGGGTGAGATGGCAAAGGACGGGTGTGGGCTCTGCGGGTGCCAATTTTGGGTAAACCCAAAGGTTGGAGGGGTTGGAAGATCTGGCAGGCAGAAATGAACGGATGGAACAGGCACAAAGTGGGAAGAGGGGAGGCTGTGTGAGCAGACGTGCCCCCTCTGTGCCCTGGGGTGTCCCAGAAGCCCCTGGCTGTGATGCAGGGCACTGTGCATCCTGGGGGTGTTGGGATTGCTCTGGGTGAGCAGAGCTGCAGTGGGAGAGAATGCATCCAGGGGCAGTTTTGGCCTGAGTCACCGTCTCTGGGGAGAGCACAGGATGTGGCAACTGTTCTGGGAATCTGTTTAACTTTTTTTTCTTTCTTTTTTAATTCCTTCAATGGAAAGGGGCAAAGGGGGAAGGGGCAGAGAGCCTGCCCAGAGCTGTCGGCATTGCTCAGTGTGGTGCTGGCAGTGATCAGGCAACACAGGGTTGGGGTTTGCCCAGAGTTGGTGTGAGGGTGAGCAGTCATTCTTTGGGGTCAGCATATTCCCCTCCATGTGCCCGGAGGAGACACTGCCCTCCTCTTCCTCTTCTGGTGAGCCTGGAAGGCAAACAGAAGAGGGGTCAGGACCTCACCTGGTGGCAGGTAGAGCTGTGAGAGCTGTGCTTGGCGAGGCCAGCCCTGCCCAGCAGCTCCCTGCACGTTTGGATGGAGCTCAGCCCAGCTTTGCTTTGTGCTCCGTGGACCCATGAAGAGGACACAGTTGTTTTTCCTTGGGAATAATCGAGAGAACGCTGCACCAAGTGCTCTGCAGTCCCTGGTGCTGCTTTTACAGTGAGCTCAGCTCCTCATTAGCTCTTGCTTATTAAAGGAGACCGTGGGGAGGGGGTGCTGGCACTGCCTTGGCTTTTCTGTGGCTTGCTGGGATGCTCAGCTCCCCATGCTGGGTGTGGAGCTGGATGTGTCTGGAAGTGAAAGTAGGTTCCCTCCTCTGCACGAGGTCGGTGTGGGGTGTTACCAGTCCCATTTCCCTCTGCACTGAGTGTCTGCTGTGCCCAGAGCAGGGACAGTGCCCTGGGGGGGGATGGGCCCTGCATCCTACTCCTGCACTGCTCCTCCACCTCTGCAGCGTGCACAACCCCTCTTTAAAGGAGGGGACTGGAACAGACACCATATGCTGTCTTAATGTTCCCAAATTCTCATCAGCTTCTGTTTCTTGTGAGGGGTGAAGCAAAGCTCCTTGCACAGATCCTGAATGCACTGCAGATCTCATTGCCTTTGTTCTGCCCACAAAGGGACACTCTCCTGTTTGGTATTTCTCCAAGTGCTCGAGCTAACGCTGCCACTGCTGTGTTTCATGGGCAGCCTCATAGTGACAGAAGGAGCTGAGCAGACCTTCAGAGGTCACCCCCAGCCCTTCCAGAACAGGAGCCGGGCTGCAAACTGGGTAAACTGGAACTGCTGGCTGGGAGCTGTGTTAGGGAAAGAGCTCTGTGTCCTCCGTGGGGCTGCTGCCTGCTGGAGCTCCCCAGCAGCTCTGTGCTTCCCTTTGCAGCTGTGTTTGTGGTGACCCCAATGGGGGTGATGTGCCAAACCCACACCCCAGTGCAGATCCACTGCTTTCCTCCTCTGTTTGTGTTCGTGGAGAGGGCGTCTTCTGTTCCAGTCGCAGGTGCTGGATAATAACGTCCCGTGCAGCTAAATGCATCTGCAAAGTGACAGCTTTTACGCCTCCTGCAGCCCACGTGCGGTGAGCAAATCGCAGGGTTCCCCTTCTGTGGTTCCTCTCAAATGCTAAAAATGGGCATTTTGGGGGCAGCCGCCCTGCCCATGCACCTCAGGTACCCGCAGCACACCCCAGCTGCCTTGTAAGGGCAGGGAGAAGCAGAAAATCACCCGTTCTGAGTGCTTCCTCCCCTCCTTTTGCTTTTTGCCCTGGCCACGATGATGGCTGTGGCTCTGCAGCGTCCCCTGCTCTGTTTTCCCCTCCCAGCTCTGATTGCTGTGGGGCAGAACCTCATGTGCAGCACACACTGTGCCCCACATGCTGGCATTGTCCCCTCAGCTCTTGGGTTGGGCTCCCCCTGCATTCAGGACAGCCCTGTATGGGATCCTTAGGGGCTGTGTTGCTCTAACCTGGGTGTTACAGGGAGAAAAAAGGAGGGGTGAGGTTCAGGAGGGTAAATGTATGCAATTATCAAGGGAACTGCTTAGCCCTGTGATGAGCTTCGTGCTCGAGGATGCTTTACCTGTCCTTTTGCTTGTTCAGCTGTGCATTTGCAGCCCGAGGCTGCTCCTTCCTAATGGCAGAGTTTGGGATGTGACCCCGGCCCACTCGAGCTCCTCTCTCCCTTTCAGGGCTGCTGCCCTATAATCGGCCTCTTGGTTCCTCCCTGATGTGCTTTGGCACCTCGGTCTCACTGTTGCCCTCCCAGGGAGGACTCTGCAGCCCGGTTCATTAAACCTTTGCCTTCTAACATCACGTCAGAGTTACTGATGGTGGATCATGCCTTGCGTGCTGTGGCTGTGGGGAAGGGGTGGAGGCTCCGTAGCTTCCATGGCTTGTGTTTCTGCTGCTGTGCAGGGTGGGAGCAATGTGTTTGCAAGGTGCAGCTCGGGGCTGTGTGCTGGGAACGTGGTCTGAAGGCTGCACAGAGCTATTGGAAAGCATGCAAGGGGATGAGTGAAAAAAGCAGGGCTTTGCTGGTGCTCAGCACGATGGGAAGCGATGCTGGTGGCAGTGTCTGGCCAACCAATGGGGTTGCTCAGATCTGCTGGCCTCCAGCCCCACAGTCTGCTCTGTGATGGTTGTCCTGGGCCTCTTCTGTCCCTCGGTGTCCCCAGGCAGAGCAGTGGGTGCAGGCGTAGAGCTGTGGCTGAGCTGACCTGCAGTGGCAGCCTGCAGGAAACACGGAGTGAATCCAAGTGACCCCAGCCCTGCTGAAAGAGCAACAGGATGAGCAGAGCACAGGAAGCTGTTGCGTTTCAGCTCTTGGCAGTGCCCCATTTTGCTGTTAGCAGATCCGTTGCAGGGGCTCCTGCACAAACCCAAGGCTCAGACAGAGCTGTGCTGGGCACGGGGACAGCGAGCTCCATCCCCTGCGGCTCACTCTGTTCTCCATCCCACCCAGATTCGCTACAAGGAGGAGTTTGAGAAGAACAAGGGAAAAGGTTTCAGCGTGGTGGCTGACACCCCGGAGCTGCAGCGAATCAAAAAGACTCAGGATCAGATCAGCAACGTGAGTGCCCTCTGATCTCTGTGTCTGACACTGCTGTGCTCCTCCGTTGTGGAGCTGGGGGGAGGGAGGGGGGCACGGGCTGTCACTATAACTCACTGTCACCATCACCTGAGCTGTCACCATGACTCGTTGTCACCCAGGCTGTCACCATAACCCACCAGAAACTCAGGAGACCCAGCTCTGCCTTTCCAAACACGGGAAGCCCAAGTCTGGGTTGGGTGTCAGGATGCATCCCGCTCCCCCCCATCCCTATCCAGGTGCTGTGTGCACTGTGGGGATGTCTGTTTCCATGGTGAAGGAGGAGGATGCACACACACACACGTGCAGCTGCTGTATGGGTTGCAGCCTGCAGCAGTGCATCCCTCCAGCTGCACCCAGAGGGTTAATTAACCTTTAGCTGCTGGTGAATGTCATGTGCATGGCCCTTATCTTACAGCCCAAGCTGTTGCAAAACCTGGCCCAGCAGCAAGCTGGGAGGTTCCTCGCTGGGCTTACCCCGAGAGCTGCAACTTTGCATGCAAAATCCTTTGGTTTTCTGAGAGCTGCCATGCCTGTGCAAGGAGGGGGAGCCCACATGAAGGAGCTCATACACACACACAAACACAGCGTTCCCCCCTTGGGGTGGGAGGTGGCTGTTAGTTCCCTCTCTTTTTGATCCCATTGTGCAGCTCTGCTCTGTTTGGAGGGCTGCAGGGTGTTATCCACGCATCCAGCCCCAGACCTGAAGGCTGTGCCTGGGCTGGGGGCTGCTGAGCTGATTTTCCTGCACAGGAGGCATTCAGAGCCCTGCAGGCATCTGGCTGCCAGCCTGGCATGGCTGTGACCCACTTAGCACCCCCTGCACGAGGCCTGCTCTGCCTGCAGGGCTCTGCACCGTGGGGGGGGGAAAGCAGCACAGGGGCTGCACTGCACACTGCCCCACAGCACTGCCCCAAAGCATCCTCTGCATGGAGCACACATGCAGCCCTGCACAGTGGGAAACCCTCCTGGGAATGGAGCTGTGCAGAGCCCAACCCTGTGCCTCCTGAGCACGGGGAAGCACAGTCCTGCAGCGGCGTCCCCGTCCCTGCAGCTCTGCTCCAGGCTTTGCCTCCTGCCTGCAGGGAACCCACTGGAGTGCCCTTCAGTGCAGCACTGCTTAACCAGCAGACAAATGGGCTCCAGGTGCTTCCCAGTGGCAGGGTATTCATTAACGTGAGCAGCTATTAATTTTTACACAGTGCCCAGGCGTTGGGTTAACCCTTTGCAGCAGTGTGTGCAGGGTGGGATCTCTAAAGGTGTTCTTGTTCTGCACTCCTGCAGTGCAGGGGGGTTGGAAGCCTGCTCCTGAGCCTCACCCGTGCCTAGAAACCTCCTGTATCCCACCCTGGGACCCTAAAGTCCCCCCTTTCCCTGAGCACAATGGGGAGTCACCCATTTCAATGAGCTGGGACCAAAGGCTGCTGCTGGGGGTCCGGGCTCTGCAGAACCACCCAGGCTGCACTCTGATCTCTTCCTCCTCTCCTCTGTAGATCAAATACCACGAAGAGTTCGAGAGGAGCAGGATGGGCCCCAGCCCCAGTGAGGGAGCAGAGATGGAGCGCAGGAACTCCCAGGAAAGCGCCAATTACCGACGACCGGAGCAGCACCAACCACCACACCACGTCCAGCCCAGCAACACAGGTAAGGGCTGTCCCAGCACCTGGGGGCTTCGTGTGGCTCCAGATCCCCGTGCTAACAGTGTAACCCTTCCTGCTCAGTGTACCAGCAGCAGCCGCCGGCCTCGCAGTCCTACGGCTACAAGGAGCCCGCAGTGCCCACCTCCACGCAGCGCAGCGCACCATCCGCGGCGGGGGTGAGTGCAGGGCCTTCCAGGTCTCTTTCAACCCACTCCATTCAGTGATCCGGTGGTCTCTGAGGTCCCTTTCAATCCAAACCATCCTGTTTTTATCATCTTCCAAGTCCCTTCCAACCCATGCCATTTGTTGACCCCATGATCTTTGAGATCCCTTCCAACTCAAACCATTCCTTGATCCTATGATCTTTGAGGTCCCTTCCGACCCAAACCATTTGTGATCTTTAAGGTCCCTTCCGACCCAAACCATTTGTGATCTTTGAGGTCCCTTCCGACCCAAACCATTTGTGATCTTTAAGGTCCCTTCCGACCCAAACCATTTGTGATCTTTAAGGTCCCTTCCGACCCAAACCATTTGGTGATGCTGTGATTCCATGGCTATTGCTGGCCCGGCTCTGCCATGGGCTCCATGCCCTGGGGGGTCCCCACGGAGCTCTCCATGCCCTGGGGGGTCCCCACGGAGCTCTCCATGCCCTCTGCCCTCTCTCTCCCCACAGAAGCGTTTCCGTGCCGTCTACGATTACAACGCGGCCGATGAGGACGAGGTTTCCTTCCAGGATGGTGACACCATCATCAACGTGCAGCAGATCGACGACGGCTGGATGTACGGCACGGTGGAGCGCACGGGCGACACGGGCATGCTGCCCGCCAACTACGTGGAGGCCATCTGAGGGGGTGGGGCTGAGCCCCCACCCCGTGGCCCCGCTCTCTTCCCCCAGCGTCCCTTACCTCTGCCGGAGCCGCGTCCCGACGTCCCGGTTTCTTTGTGTTTCTGCAGCCGCCTCTGGTTTCTCTCGCCAATGTAGCTTTGTTCTAGCTCTGTCGGGACTGAGGGTCTGTCTGAGAGGGATGGAGAGGGGCTCTGGGACCAAACGTTTCTCCCTCTGCCTTCCTCCTCCCTTCTGCAGGGGTTGGGGCGCACACACGTGACACACTGCCCCCCTCCCCCCACCCCCAGGTGCTCTGGGAATGCAGGGGGAGGGAGGAACAGAATCATTTCCTTAGGACCAAACGTCTCACCTCTTGGGGGCAGGGAGGGATGCTGGGGGGGACCACATGGCACCACCTGCCCTGCGTGCTCTGGTTCTGCTCATCCCATTGCTTCCCCCAGCTCTCTGTTTGCCATTCCCAGTCCGACTGCACTCCTTCAGTCCTCAGTGTTGCAAACCAGACAAATATTTGCAGTAAAAATCTTTATTTGGGATTCAGAGTGGCTCTGGGCAGCCCCAGGAGCAGCTCCTGCTGCTGTTTTGGGGTCTGGTCACCTCATTCTGCATCCCATGCTGAGCAGTGCTGCTGTGCAGGAGCACCTGGTGCCCCAACCTCATGTCCCCCCACAGCTCCGGTTCTCCCCTTTTGGGTCCCCCATCCCTGTGCCTCTTTGGGCCGAGTGTGACATATCTCCCTGCTCTGTCACTGCACTGGGACTGTGCTGGGGGCTGTCTCTGCCAGTGGCAGAAGCAGGGAGGGGGGTTGGGCACCCCGAGCCCTGTGCCATCCCCCGACCTCTCACCCGTTGGTCCCCAGCAGTGGTGGCCGCTGCTGTGGGGCCACGTCGTGGACCAAGATTTTCGAAGCACATCTCTGTCCCCTTCCCAGAGCTGAAGGTATAACTGGAAGCCTGCAGCCAGGTGCTCTTGTCCCAAAGGACCAAAGTGACCGAGTTCAGACAGCCCTCAGCTCTGCATGGGGACAATCCCATGGGGCAGGGGAGGACCCCACTGGGAGCATCCCACCGGGATGGGGATCTGCTCGGTGCTACACAGGCAAGCACAGGAGGAGGGAAGGGGGCAGAGGGTCCACGTCCCTCCCTGTCACCCTGTCCTTCACCATCCTTGTCTGGGAAATAGCGGG
>VXAB01006081.1:0-27099 GCA_013399175.1 Odontophorus gujanensis | reverse complement strand
TTTGATGTTTTTTTTTTTTTTATATACAGAATACAGGAAAGTTTCTGTAAAGTCTAAAACGTTACAATTACTCTGTACAGTGGAGCTAGCTGGCCTGCTGCGGGGAGGAGGGGGGGGTGGCATAGAAACAAAAGAGACAGAGGGGTTACGAGGAACGAGCTGCTACAATAGACAAAGTCGGGGGACGTCATAGCACATGTAGCACTGTACACAGCTTTAAAACATTGAAAATGCCATCACTGATGTATTTACACAGAATCCAACACTTTTCCTTATTCGAAATAATAAGAAACAGAACGAAAAGAAGAGGGTGGACACCAGGAAAAGAACTCGTTTCTCACTGCCCAGTACACAGTAGCTACTGTAGTGCAACCAGAGCGGGGAGGGACGGGAAACGTAACTGTGGGAAGAAGAGCGCTTCTTTACATTAAATAAAACAATGATATTGTATAGATTTGCCGTATGAAAACTGTATTTCTCTTTTAATATAAAACTATTGTCACTGGCACAAAATAGAACAAGTTTCTGATTATTTTACAACGGCGTGGGAAGTGTCTGTCAGGGAGAGCCCCGGGGTCGGGCGCCCCACGCTCCGACGCGTCCTGCTCTCGCTGCAGTTTTCCTTTTAAAATGAAATGTATAGTACAAATATATGTGCAAATGCCCCTAAAACTCGAGCAAAAAAAGGGTAAAATTAAAAAAAGTTAAACGTTCTTCATATTTCATGCAAACGGCGTTGTGAACAGTCTCCGGGCCGGCATAGAAAACCCCGCCTCGCTTTGTACAGTTTTGCATTGCAAAGAGTCCGAGGGCTTTTTTTTTTTTTTTCCTTGTTCCCCAAAGCTCTCTTCCTCGAAATTCCTAGGGAACAGAGTTGGAGCGCAGCACGGGCACCTGGTGGGGTTTCAGAGGAAGCTTCTCCTCCAAGTCCATGTCCTGTACTAAGGCAGTGTCCCCCTTGGGCTGTTTGGTCGCAAATTCGGTGATGCTGAAAACGAACTGCAGGCAGCCCAGCTTGATGTAACTGCCGTGGTGGAGGAGGGCCGTCCCCTCCCAGCCGGCCCCGCTGCCCCCTATCAAGCTGGAGCTGCTGGCTTTGCAGTTGCAGGGTTTCCGATGCTGCCCTTGCGCCTGCGAATTCATCACGGCCGCCTCTTCGTGCGGCTCCTCCTCCTGCTTCCTGCTTTTGTGTCGCTCTGAAAAGAGAAAGAGCGTCAGGTCGGGGCGGGCAGAGGCAGCAGCTTGTTTCAGCCCTCAGGGGCTGCTGCTGGGGCACTCCAGGAGCAAATCCTCCATCCTGGAGGCACTCTGGCAGCACATAGGAGAGAAAGAGTCCCAAGGTGGCCCTGAGAGGCGTCCCCACCACCCCCAGGCACATCCACGTGGGCAGACAAGGGGAAGTCGAGCTCAGGGGAACAGGGACCCCACAGCACAACAGGGGCTGGGCTATCCTGACACTCACTTATCACACTCTGCACTTTGGCAACAATACTGCTGGGAGGAGTGGGAGCCATCTTCTCCGAGAAGTCACACGAATACAGAACATTGTCCACCGTTGTCCCGTGCTCGCTGTAGTTCAACAGCTCATAATGTTTCGTATTCTGAACGAGGGGAAGAAGAAGGCACTCATCACATACAATCCCTCCCTGCGTACTGCTGCTGATGGTTAAACAGGAACAGCTTTCCATCTCCCAACTTCAGACAGCAGCAACCCAGGCCTGGTCAGTAGCTCACAGCTCAGCTGGCCTTTCAGCAGCAGCTGCTTCCAGGGCACTCCCCAGCCAGGAAGGGGGAGCCCCTGAGCAGCTCAGAATAGAACCGGGTTTTACCAGCTGCACCAGCAGATCCACTTTGGAAGTGGATTTCAGCTGCTTTCACAAAGCAAGCACACCATTAACAGCAGCCCTAGATGCACGCTTAGCCTGCTAGGCTAGCAGGCTGCAAAGACCAGGGCCAAAGAGGAGCTGCAATGACCAAGCAGCAGAAACTGTGGACAGAGCTAAACAGGAGAAATTCACCACCCCAGAGCAACCCCAGGCAGCCACAGAAAGCTTCCCAGATGCAAAGCCTGCCTAAGGATCAACCACTGCGAGGAGCTCCTTCAGCCCCAGACCTGGGACCCATTGCTGAGCACGTTCTGCAGCTTGCAGTGCACCAGAGGAAGGGCTGAAGCAGTTAAAGCAGGGTTAACCCTGGATCCTGCACACTTGACAAACAGTTACATAAAAGACTCTGCTCTGCTTCAAAGGCTGCTGCCATGCTAAGAGATATCTCCAGTGGCACTTCCATTGGCAGATAGGTCTGTTTACTTCATGAACAAACTCATCTCTGGATTGTTGTTAAGAGGCAGCTCTCTGTTTACACTAACATTTTAGTTAAATATCAGCTGGGTCAAAAAGGATCGAGCCATTTCTGTGCTATTTTCCTTTGCCAGATGCCAGCAGTGACAGTGCTCACTGGTGGTCAGTCTTTGTCCACGAGCACTTAGCTCAGAGCAAGCATGCTGGTGGAGCTCTGTGCTGCAGAAAGGGGTTGGACAGAAAAAGCTGACGCAGCCCTCGCCAGAGTGGAACCATTCACAGCTCCAGCTCCTACTTTGCAGTCCATAAAGGAGCACCACACAAAGGCAACCTGCTGCCTGTGTATCTCCAGCTCCCGCTGCCATGCATGCCAAGTGAAGAAAGGCTCAGGCACTCACCTCATCGTAGAATATGCAGGCATGCTTGCCGGACACGTAGTTACAGTGACCATAGCTTGTAAGGCACACATCCATATCGGCTCCTGCCAAGGGGGAGGACAAAAATGCTCAGTTCATTTCAGGAAAAAAAAAAAAAACCACCACCAACAAAAAAACCAACCCTGTCAGGCAGCAGAGAACAACAGCCAGAATTAAACTTCAATTAGCAAAACAACAGGGGAGCAACTGCTTTTGTCCACACTCCCAGGCCTGCATGAATAATGCTGTGATAAGCCACGAACAAAGTTTCAGTGGGGGCAGGGAGAGCTATAGCTGCTGCACAGGCAGGAGGGCTGAGCAGCATTTAGGTGTTACCGGGCCATTCCAGAGAGCCAAAGGGATCTGAGCAGCGAGAAACAAAACCCGCAAGCAAACCTTCACTCTACTGAGAGCCGTTCTGGAGCCAGTCAGGTTACAAAGGCACAACCCCAGAGCAGAAATCCCGCTGGGTGGGGGACTTCTGCGTTTCTGTTAGCGAGAAATCCCAGCGCCAGCACCCACCACACATCAGCACCCACGTGGGGAACACATGCAGAGGGCCACCCTGCATGCAGGAGGTGACGCTGGGGAAAAGCCACTCACCTGTCCCAATGTAGAGGGTTCGATAGCACATATTGACCGCACCCCCCAAGCCCATCAGGGGGTAGAACACTGCCCGGGCTTGCACTTCCTTTCTTTGAGCTGCAAGATAAAGAGAAAGCACTTGAACAATGTTATCAGCTACATGGGTTGCTCCATGCCAGTGTCTGCAGCACTCCAGAGAGCACAGATCCTGGGGGGGACGCAGGCAGCTGGAGCCTCAGCTCCAGATATCCAACCTTCCAGCAATGTTTGTGGATAGAGCATCTTCTCGCTGGTCATTCGGGAGAATCCTTCTTCCCAGCAACCCAGAGAAGCCATGCAATTGCAGAGCAGCACAACAAAGCCATGCTGAGAACTGGAGCTCAGTACTCTAGCTGCTTCCTTCATCTCTCCTGCTTTGGTTAATCACACCCGTGTCTTGCTGGCAGAGCCCCGCTTACAAAAATTGCTGCTGCTGAACGTTACCAACATCATAGCTCCACTGTGAGAGGAGCTGCAGGAAAGGCACAGGTTGAGCAACCTTGTCCAGGGATTAACCCTGCTCCCAGCACGGGCTGACGTACTGAGCACGCTCCCTTGCCCTCAGGTTAGTCCCTCCTGGCAGCCAGGCTCAAATCATTCTCACACACCCACGTTAACTGGGCAGAAAATCATTTTCTGTGGAACAGATAGCAAACTGCAGCCCACACAGGGCTGTCAGGATTTCAGCAGCTGTCTCTTGGAGATAAGCCCCTTATACACACAGAGCCTCTTCTGCCACCACATCTGCAGGCCAGTTTTATGCCAAGAGTGTGAAATCAAAGAGCAGAACATGAGGATTACCAGAGTGCTTGCAGAGTCACCTATGTCAGGAACAATGGCCACACTGAGTGGCATCCCTGGACGTGCAGCACTCGGCACAGTTGAAATGTGCAGCTTTCCACTTCTGCACAAGTCCCTTCAGCTGCCTGGCTCTGCTGACTCAACAGAGCTCACAAAAGGTTTGAAATCTACTGTCAGAAACGCTGAACAGTCAGCTGGATGCATCTGTCCTGTCCAGAAAGGGCCGTGGGTTAAGACAGCATCGATCTGCTTTTTGGGAGGCAGAGTGCTGAAGAATTTCCAGAAGTTGGCTGGCTCAGAGCAGCACAGGAAAGCAGCTCCGATCACAGCCTGGTGCTTAAAAGATGATCAACAAAGCATTTAGAGAACGCTGTGATGCTACAGCAGCAAGTAAGCAGGCAAGCACAGAGCTTCAGAAGAAGGTTACCCACGCCAGCAGACTTCCAAAGACCTTATCTTGGATATTCAGCCCCAGGCCTAGCAGAGGGGGAGCAGACAACTGCTCCCACAGCAAGGCTGTCCAGTTAGTGCTTGAAAGCAGATTAAATTGAATGACTGCATGCTCCCTGTGCAGCTGGAGGTGTTAGTAATGCTGACCCCTGTGACCAGTGCTGAACTCAGGCCTGTGGACATTATCAGCATATTTATCTTAAATGTATTTCTCTTGCCCATCTCAGAGATGGGGAGAGGGGAACAATGGAACCTTCCCACCTTGTGCTGCTTCTAAGATGAGTAACATACAACCTCACTAAAGATCTCCTGCAGACAATCAGAAGGTCCACTGAAATGTTATCAAAGGTATTTTCACGGCATAACAATTTAGCAGAGGGAGCTGGAGGTGCTCATGGTCAGCAGATATCCAGAGAAGGAAATGCAAGGAAAGAAAGGCAGCATCAAGCAGATATCAAAGGAAGAATGAAGGTCTCCTTAAAGGAACAGGCAAAAGTGCCAGAAGGATATGGCTCAACATAACCCAACTATTCTAGGGCTGCTCTTACCTTCAGTGTGGTTTGCCACAGGAGACTGCTGATGGGCACTGACACTGCTTGCTAGAGACTGAGCTTTGGAAGGAAAGAGCTGATGTATTCTCTGCAAGGCCAGAAACTTGATCAGCTGCTCATCCAGCATATTTATCTCAATCTCTGTTAACAAACAAAAAGCAATTAGTAAAGTTATTCATGGAGAGGTGCCATCTGAGCTGCAGTGGATTTAGCAGTCCTGCTTTCAAACTTGCCACGTGCTCCAACAGCAAGGATCAACAATATCTGCAGAATCGAGAACGTTACATACAGGGTGATCTCATCTCATGTGAGCTGTACATGGAGAGTGTCAGCTATGGCTGCAAAGCTGCAATGCAGGCAGCAAGCACAAGTTCAGGGCAACAGGGACTGCTAGGTTGAAAATCTGCTGTTTCAGCTCAGAATCAACAAGTCTGTGGGGGCAGGCATCGCCCCTTTGGGTTGGCTCCTTCTCCTGAAGCTTTGTGATCTAGCCATGACGTCTTCACAGTGCAGCAGTAACCACCTCTGAAGCTGCTATATGCCCTATTGTCTTCCTACATTCCTGACTCACATTCATGGCAGGGTCAATTAACCAAAACAAGGTAATTCAGACTGGATTATTAACAGGCTCTAAAGCAGATCTGTTGCTGATAGCTTTGAAGTGTTTCTACTTGTAAAGCCCTATGGAGATCTGCCTTCTGGTAGCAAAAGCAGGCTGATAACCTCTTTTTCCATGTTTTCTTGGCACCAGCAACAGTTACAACAGCAAGGAGAAGAAGCAGAGACACAAGGGCCTTTCCTGATAGCAGAGGGGTGGTTGGGCTGAGCTAAGCAGCCAGGATTCACCCACGAAAAGATGGTCATCACACTCACAGTGCCAGAATGGCTCTACTTGAGAAACAGGCAACAGCCTGCCTCACTGTGCTATGCATGACTGCTGGTTAGCAGTCTCCTCCTCCTGAGGTCACTGCTCTAAGACATGGCAATTCTTGCCAAGTGCAACAAAAGGCAAATAAAAACTATGCCAAGTCCAGGAGAAGACCGACAGAAGCAGGAATCAATCAGGAAACGAGTGGAGCTGGTAAAGCATCACGACCCAGCGACTGCTCAGCTACGAGGTGTGGAGATGCTGGGCTCTGAGCATGTTGGGAACACCTCAGGAACGCAGCTAGCACCACAACACGGCAGGGCTGCAGGTTCCTGCATGTGAATTCCACCTGGAAAGCGGCCCAGGCAACAGCATTCCGATTGTTCCTCAGCAAAGCTTCAGGCAGAAACCCTCCATTGGCCTCGCTGCCTTGGCAACACTACAAGGAGGAAAGCATGTGACACGTTGAAGGCAATGTATATCCTGCCCCTCCCTCACCTGACTGCAACCCTTCCTTATCTCGGGAACTCCTTAAGCAAGAAAAGGCTCAGGAAGCAAAAACACACAGGGTTAGCAGGGACTGATAAACCAAATACTCACCACCATCCATAAATGCTTTCAGGGAACTGGTGAGGTCCAACATAGCTGCAGAGTTCGAAGTGAGTGATGAGGGTAGAGTTAAAGCGCTTCCTATGGATAAGGTGCTGGGGCTGACCTTACCATCTACAGGGAGAGATGGTGCAGACAAGGTAAGTCACTGCTGCTCGGAATGACTAGTTCTGCTCAGAGCCATGCTTTGAAATGGGTCCCAATTAGAGGCCACAAGCTTTCTCCCCCTCTCACAAAGGTCAGTGTATGCCTGGAACACAGCACCAGCTCTCAGCCTCTATCTCCTTCAGTTCTGCACTTGGAACACCTGAGCCCCCCTCTCCCTGATCGAAGAAGCAGCGATGAGAGATGTGATGTTGTACCACAGAGACTGGACAACAAGCACCAAGCCCCCAGAGCTGAAACAGCTTGCTAAACCTGCAGCACTCTGCCAAGTAGCTTGTCCAGGTCTGAACATGCACTGGAAACATATTTGCCTCAACCTTTTCGTTTCTGTACAGTTACCAACTCCAGGGTGTGGCTCACTGGTAAGAATGTGACAGTCACAGGCAGAATTCATCATTCCCCAAATAAAACCCCATTGTTTTGGCACTAACACTCCTTTTTAGCAGGGTTGATACTAGTTCTCCTCACATCTATCTGCTTGGGATTACGGTCAGCCTGAATGCTTACGGAAAAAAAGGTCCTGAATCATTTGTCTTGTTGTACCCAGCAACAAAACGTGCACCTGTTTCACATTTAAGTAAAATCTAAAAGCATTTACATCTGACCTGATAGAAACTACCCCCAAATGATATTTTGATATACATTCTGTGGCTCCTAAGCTACTGAAATCCACAAGCAGCACAAAACAGTGGTGTGTTTGCAGCTCTCCTGCACCTGAAGGCCTCCCAGCCTTGCATTCCCAAGCAGGGCACTAACCAGCACCCCCACAGCGACTGCATTCAGCAGGAAGCAGGGAGGCCAGCTGCTCTGGGAGCTGCCTCCAAGCACGAGCTAAAGCCCTGAAGTTACTCAAGAGGAATTTTAAGAAGAACAATAAGATGCTGCCTCCGTTGCACTCCGCCCAAAACCCGCACCGAGCAGCTATGACTACAACAAGAGCAGGGACAGGCAGCTCTGCTGCCTGCTTCAAACCCAACCTGCACTAAGGACTCAGTGGATGGAGTTCTGAGCTGGCAGGGGGGAGGCAAAAAGGAGAAATGAAAGCTTCTCCTAGCAAAAACGTAGGGATTAAAAGCAGTTACTCTCACTCCCTCAGCTCTCCACGTTTTTCACTCGATGTTTTTACACTGATGAATGGGCTTATGCCCTTTAACAGCAAGGTTTTAGGGTAAAACCCAGGACAGAGGTGGTATTTCCAGTTCATAACTACCCTGTGTGAGCAAAGTCCCAGGCACTAAACTCACTACAACTTCCCAAGTCACGTTCCCTCAGTACGAGGGGACGGTGCCATCACCAGAACAGACAGCAGAACACCAGAGGTGTGAGAGGTGCTCAGGAAAAAGCCTGTCTGGCAATCCACACGGTGCTCTAAAACCAACTGGCAGTTTTAAAGCAGCACTAGTGCAGATTCAGGGAGGCAGCAGCCAAGGGGCTGGAATCTACTGCTGCTTCCCAGAGCAGAACTGATCCACTGTCTCAGTGCTCAGGACAGAACTCTGCTCTCAGGTGCACACATCCCATAATTCCCGTGAAGGAACACAGGATGGGAGAGACCTGAGAACCTTCTGCTCTCCTCAGAAAGCCAAATCCCCCATGAATTGAGAGCCTGTGGGTCCAAAGCAGCACTAAGCTGGAATACCTCCCCACCCCGGGGCCGAGATCAGCTGCTGGGCACTTACCTGAAGGTGGTGCTGGTGAACAGAATCTGTTTGTGGATCCAACAGCAGAGATCCCATCTCCTGCAGCCTGGGGAGGGGTGAGAGCCCTGGTGGCAGTCAGAGGGGAGCCCATGGATCGCAGGTCTGCTGACAGCGGCGGTCCTATCTGCGTCTGCACATTCTTTCTTTGCAAAGTGCTGGTGGTCTCCAGGCTGGCACAGGAGCTCGATATGGAAGTAGGCATACTTGTGACTGGCACAGAACCCCTTTGTGCACAAGAAACGGGTCCTCCTACGTTCTCTGTTTTGACAATGGTTCCAATCGTGTGATTCAGAAGTCCACAAGTCGCTGGGGGCGTGAGGGGCCTGGGCCACGTTTGCCGATGAGACAAAACAGGTATTGTGTTACCAGCTCCAATCAGCCTCTGGGAGTCAGTCAACTGTGCTGAAGATTCGGATGAAACGCCATAGAAATGAGGACCATTTACTTTAACATCAGAGGCCGTCGGCCCGTTCGAAGTCCCGCAAGAAGACACCTTCTTGGATTTATCTAGACAGGAGCTGCAGTTGACATCTTCCTGTGACAAAGTCTGCTGGGATTGTGAGGAACTCAAGGAATTCTGGGTGGTAATCCCTGAGGCGCAGGATGACATGGAATAGAGGGAAGGTGTGGGTGCCTTGTCAGCTGCCTGGTAAGGGTTGGCGAGCGTGCCGTCTGCCACAATAACAGGCTTAATATCAGCCTTCTCTGTTTGTTCAGAGTCCCAAAGCGAAGTCATCTGCTTAGCAGATAAATGTTTCAATATGCTGCACTGGAGCGCAACAACACTACAGAGCCACTGGGAGGAAGGAAAAAAAACACACGTTAGCTCTGCAGGCACAGCGTGCTCCAAAGCTCTGCCACCCCATCACCCACCCAGCTCAAAGGGATTCAGCTGCCTCATGCAGCACCCAGCATCTGCTCTGGGGTTCATCTGGCACAGGGAGAAGACTTCGGATGTGCCCTGCTGACCTCTGTGCAGTGGTCAGCACACAGAGGAGCTGAGGGTACAGGAGGGGAAGGTAGGAGACAGCTCCTCGCTCCCAAACGTTTCCCTCTCTCCACATTGAAAGCGTTGCAAATTCTTCAGCTAGTTACATTCACATTTTCCACTAACATGGGCTTCTCTCCAAACAAAACCCTCTAGCTTACTCCACAGTACGCTGGAAAGAAACGCCAATTTAACTCGGAGTCACTGCCAAAGCAGGGGATGAGAGCATCTTCTCTTCTACACCTGGCTGAAGATGATCAAAAGACTTCTTCAAAGCTTCATGGACAGTGTGCACACACCATATACAAGAACCCTGCCTGAGCTATCAGGACTCAGGCTGTGTGCTTTCTTATTGTGGAGTCCAGCAAGGAATTTCCTATGAGATTTAAGGACTCATTTGAGCTTGGTTTAGAAATCTTTGGTTATCAGCAATAAAATGCAGCCCAGTAATGTGACATTAACATGCAAGCAAACGTGTCAGAGAGCAGCCGTACATAATCAAATTGGAAAGTTATGTCCTCTCAGCCAAGAAATAAAAATGACATCTAGACAAAAAACCTTCAATAACACCATTAAGACCAGAGGAATATTTCACCACTTTCCTGAAGTGTCAAATGAGAAGCTTTACATTTTGCCTGGAAAACCAAAATGAAGTTTTAATGGGCAAGGGGTGTCAAAAAGAAGACAAGCCATCACCTTCAGAAATATGATTTTGAGAGTGGTTTCCTAGACAACTGCTCTGATCACAACTGAAAGAAGATTGTTGTACCAAAGCAACTACAGACAGAGTCGAAGCATTTTGACTTCATTTACCTCCTGTTGTTCTGTCTGGCTGGCTAAGTGCTCAGTGTTCAAAAGGTGCTTCTGCAAGGGTTCCTCAGGGATCCCGTTACAGATCAGCTCGCCATCTCTGATTGCTGCAGGCGCAAGTAACGGGGGTGGAAGCCGGTATTGGGACTTTATAGCATCAGGAACCTACATTGTAGAGAAAGAAGATCACACATGAGAACAATTACTCAAGAATGACTTGTTAAATTAAGTGCCTAACCAGCACTGCGCTTTGTGTTTGGTGTTTTCTGACCCAAAGGAACCCTGCAGACAATACATTAGAAGTTTCAAGTACTGAGTGCTTTAAATTGATGCAGCTATGCTGAAATTAATAGGTTTCATTCCCTCAGGTCAGGCATGACTTCAGCATTACACAGCGGTTCCAGCACAAGAAAATCATGCAAAGAAAAGACAAGGGAAAAAAAAAAAAAAAAGGAAACTTAAGATACACAAATGTCATTTTCCAGGCATTCTTGTAGAAATGTTCCTCGGGGTTTAACAGGGAACACACTGCAGCCCAGATTCCAGGGCCATCCTTGGTGGGTTTTATGTTGTACTTCATACACCTGTACTAGATTTAAAGGTTCACTTCTCACAGCTGAGCATCATGGATGCTGGAAAATAAAGAGCTTCTTAAACCCTGTGTGCAGTGAAAAAGAGACTTCCCTGACTGCTGACCTTCAGACCTCCCACCAGCACATTCATTCAGTTTCCACCTTCTTCTGCCCCAGCAAGGCTACTCCTATGGGGCACACTGTTTTCCCTTCAAAACAAACATGCGGATGCAGGGAGTTTCACCAACACCTACTTGCTGCCACTCACCTTCAAACCCTTCCTCTTCACTGACTGAAGAACTCTGCGATTTGGAGGATGTTTCTTATGGATTCGGTTTAAGAAATCCACTTTGACAACGTGCTGAGATATGGTATCCTGGAAGCGGTCAAATACTCGGCACCGATTACTCAGGGTCAAGTTCTTCTGGTTCAGCTGGGTGATCAGATAATGCCACAGTAGTTAGGGATCTGCAGGGCACTAAGGCACCCTAAGACAGTCATAACGCCTCGAAGCACTGGCAGTACAGCATCAGCTCTGCTTTAGACTATTTGCTTCCTGCAGCACTGTTCCTGTTAAAGGGCACACTGCTGGAGGTGAATACAAAGGCACTTAAGAGGCCTAGTAAGTAGCAACAGTGCTCTCTGAAGCAGTTTCTCTGGGCACAAGCCCTTTGTTCCAGCCCCCTGTTTTCTGAGTGTTTATTCTCCAGCACAACGCTCTTCCACAAATGAAAGCGCCCGCTTGGAATGAAAGCTTTTTGGGTTAAGCATGCAAAGAATGACTTCCCCTATTTGTAGGGTTGTGCTGCTTTGTATCACAGTTCTGGAAGCTCATCTGGATCTTAAGGAGTCCAGTCTGAAAAGCAGACCAACTGTCAGTGAGTCACGCTCTGAGCTGTCAGCTTCAGTTACAGGAAGGAGTTCCCCCATCTTTATATTTTATTGCAGGGAGCAGCATCATATTCCTTTGGAGAGTGTGTTGCTTGCAGCAGGAGCTTTACAAGCATTACAGGGAGCAGCAAGAGCTCAGAAGCTGTTTTACATTTGCTGTACTTTGTCCTTTAATGGACCTGCCAGGTTCCATTCCAGCATCCAGTTACCATACTGCAATCAGTGCTGCTTACCACCACGTGTTCTATGTGATTTGGGCACATCCATCTACCCAGAGGCATGGCAGTAAGAGGTGGCTCCAGACAATCCATGTGGAACAGGAGTGGGCAATAATCACACTGAATTAGAGGTGCCACTCTGCAACTCCTGCAAAGAGAGAGCCAAATCTTATTTCCCATGCAGAACAGAGACTATGAAGTGACCATGCAGGGCAAGTTTGGCTAAAACCAAGTCAGCTTATCTTTCCCCACCAAATCCCACATGCTACGTTACTTGCATCTAAAATTAAGCTTCAGATTTGTAACTTGATCTACATGGACACTCTGCAAGACCCACTTGAGGTGAAAGGACTTGCCCGAACACATGAGGGTTTCTTGGTCCAAAAGAAGTCCTTTGGCAGGAGGAGATGCTGGTGCTGGAGAGCGGCAAGCACCTGTTGAGATTCACGTATTGAACTTCTCAACCTGACCTTACGCAGTGGTTATAAGTGGCTTTGTTTAAAACAAGACTTGGAGATCAGAAGGAAATCTCAGGCTACCACCATTTTTTTCTCCAGAAAACTCACTCTGACTGTGTTCCCCAAATTGTTTTTTGGTTCTGCTGACATTTTGAGTTGGGATATATCTGTGCACTTTTTCCTGCTGTCATAAAAAACACAGCAGTGCTTTAAACTACTTTTAAGATTTACCACTGCAGCACAATACTCCTGTTTGCCTTGGGCTTATAGCTCTCTCTGTATATTTCTATTTCCTAAAGGTCACTTCTTCACATTCTTTCTTTATGAACCATAAACAAACATCTCCGCTTTCTAAACCACCGCCACTTTAGATTTTTTCTTAGTAGAAAAATACCAAAGGCAAGATGGCTCAATCTTTTCAGGCCACACTTTCAAACCTTTACAGCCAGCAATACTGCAGAAGTCATGGCTACATTTGTCATTAAGCATCTGTTATTTAGCAAAGATTATTATTCCCTTATTTGCGTAGAACACTGTAAGTAGCGAAGGAAAATGGGAAAGGTAAGAGGTCAGTCATTTCTTTTCAGGAAGAACTTTGTTCCCATGAAGGGTGCAGTTACACCAAACAGCTTTCCTGGAAGAGTTAAGTACCTGTTGCATGTGAAGCAGACTTTGACCGGCAAGGGAACCAAACCATTGTGGTCTAACTCGTGTTGTGCTTTCTTGACGTTCTTTCCTGTGGTTTCTTCCTTTCTCCTCCTCTTGCTAGTACCTGAAAGTAAGTTTTAAAAAAGCTTTTGGTTACCCAGGCAGAAGAGATTTGCTTCCTGGTAGATGTGTATAATCAGCTCAGGAAGAAGCAAACAGAAAAGCCAAAAAGGAGCTGTATAAGGAGCCCTTATCAACCACTAAATCTAGATTAAAGCGACAGAGAGATAGGCTTTAAAGGTAGGCATACTTCATATTTTATGCACAGGGAGTCACTGAAACAATTAAGTCATTACTTGATAAAGTTATCATAACAAGAGTTAAAATCAAGTAATTGAACAGTTGGAAAATTCTTCAGATGGATGATCTAGACTTGGTTGAACACAGAACAAATCCATTTCAAGTGCTGATGGAGCTGCCAGCAGCATCCCCACAGCTTACATCCTGGGGAACTGGAGACCACCTACAGCTGCAGTTATATGCTGGACAGCTGGATGAGGACCAAGGGCAGCACTAACACCTTCTGCGTTCACCTGCATCACTAAGTCACAACCACCAAGGAGTGGAGAGGGAAAAAAGGTAAGGTGGCAGCAGGATGCAACGACAGACCCCTCCACCAACACCGGGCAACCTGCTGCTCACCTGGAAGTGCTGTGGTGCAGGTCAACTCATTCGGCAACTGGAACTGCGTTGGGTTCCTTTCCATGGCGGCAGCAATAAGAAGCTCAAAGGGTCGCTTCAGCTGGGGCTGCCCACAGTCCATTTCTGCAATGGCAGAGTCATCATCCACGTCAATTATGTCCTCATCGACATCATTCTGTTCTGAGTTGGGGGTCTCGGTGCTGGCATTGGATGTGGGAGTGCCAGGCCGGCTTGCTCTCCTCTCCAAGATCCTGGCATGCGCATTAGCCCTGATGCTGCTGCCAGACCTGTCCAACAGGTCTGCGTCACTGGTTGGGGAGGTGGTCCTTTTCCCAGATTTGTCCACCAATCCATTTACCTGCCCCAGCTCTTTCTTCTGTTCTCGCTTCTGCACGACATGAATAGGCAGGCTTATCATGGAGGACACAGACAAAGACATCAACCTTGACAAATAAGCAACTGAAGACAAACAGCACCTGAAAAAGCTTGAGCCACTTACTACAGCTTCACCCATGAACTCACTAAAGCCTTGACCTAGCAAAAGCAATTTGATCGCAGATGACAAAACAGCATCTCTCTCTCCTTTCAGGACTGCTGTATTTGAGTCCAGATCAGGACAATATTTCACAGCATCTGGTCCCAAGTACTTGTCTGATCAGACAACTGTTTACTTTGCTGGCCAGCACTGAGAGAACCTCCACGGTAGGTCATTCATTGCTGATGCAGTCTATTAACCCTGGCACAGTGCATCCAAACCCATTACAGAATGAGAAGGTCAGATGGAGAATACAAGCACAACATAAAAAACACTCTGCTATCTCCTGACACCAGGACTCATGAACAAGGTGGGCAGTGAGAACCGCAGCAGAGGAAAGCAATACACTGCAATCACTGAGAGGTCCATTTTGGAAGAGGAGGGGCAGCTGCAAGGCCCAGTACCATGCTGCAGGGCCTGCCAGCACCGACCTACTCAATCACAATGAAATGGTCTGTAAAATGAGTGATTTTTAATAGAGAAGTCTTTTTGTTGGCGTTGTGCTTTTGAAATTTATATTATTAGTTTTACTTTTGTGACCTTCATCTTTGCTGTTAGCAGATGCCTCAACAGAATCCTAGAAACATAACAAGGGAACTGCTTCGGTAACAAAAAACTGAGTACCAAATTTTCTTCAGATCTGTTTTGGGTGCCACTTCAAGGGAACAACTGCTAGATAGTTGGGCAGAGTTTCCAAACCCTCTGCTAGGCAGCTTCATGTAGTCACTGTGATAAGATGTTTACATTGTGCAAGACAGTTTCCTGGACTAAGAGTACCAAGGCAAAAAAGACAAGCCACAATCTCGCTCAGTCATCTTCCCATCCTGATCAACAGCCCAGGAAATCACAACTTGCTGTGATTTCACCCTCTGCTGATGTGCAATTGCTGTGAAGTCACATTTCTAAAAAAAACAACAGCCCCACACACATTAACCACAATCACAACCCTGTTGCTAAAGCTGCATTAACAGGACTCCTGCTGCACCTGCAGGTAGCTCACCTCCTCCAGCATGGGAGCCCTTCTCTCTGTGCCTCAGCTCTCCCTCCTTTCCATAAGGAGAGAAAAGAAGGGCAGTTTAAAAGGCACAGCTTGACACAAACAGGTCAGGTGCTTCAGTTTCATGGTTCTTGGTAATAATATCAAAAACACCAGCACAATCTCATCAGTACACTTTGGTTTTCTTGAAGCCTGCTCTTAACAAAGCCCTTCGTAACTGTGAGCATAACTCTGGCACTATGTATGCTGACATGAAGGGGAGAGGACAGCTGAAGGGCAGAGAGCACACTCCTCACAAGAGGCTTTACCTTTCGGCGCACGGTGCAGCGGTGACACATCCACTCCCCTGGAGGCAGCATCTCCTCGCTGAGCGGAGGGTTGCTGCAAGAGAAACACAAAGCAATGCTTTACTGTTATTTCTGGAACATCTCATCTCCACGTAGCCCGAGTCAGGGCAGCTCTGTCACCAGTGACGTTAGTCTTCCGTGACATCCGTTTCATCTGCACCGTGCAGAATGCTCCAGAAGTCCAGACTGAGTATTGAACAGCAAAGAGAAATGGAAAATTATTCCTGTACACACCTCCCCCTAACCCTAAAGGCCTCCTTTACTGTGATGTTTCTCACGCACTGCATCCCTGGGCACACCAACTTCATGGTGAGAGCCACCTTCCATCTTAAGACAGCCCAAATACTCTCATAAGTGTCACCACTTACAGCTTGCCTCGCCTGGAAGCACAGGATGCATCCTACTCATACGGACTTGTACTCACTATAAAAACAGCATCACGTCAGAGGGACATTCTCATTCTGATTCTAGAAATAAATCAAAGCAAATTAAGATGAAGGAGTAAGGAGGACTATTTTGAGAAAATTTCTTTCCTTGGTTAAAGGCAGAGCAGCATATGTTGGATGCTACGCTTCCCTTACAAATACTACTAGCTCGAGTACTTTCCAACACCTCTTTATCATTAAGTTCTGTTATTTCAGCAAACTGCTGACTGTTGCAAGAGAAACAGCCACGCTGCCAGATAAACACCTAGTTACCATGCAGCGTGCCTTTAAGATATACTTCTAAAAGCTCTGCCCATAGATGCTGGAGATAATGACAAAAAATCTGCTAAGCAGGTTTACTCCCTGCGCCCAACAGACGTGCTCTTGCTGGGCCCAGCAGCTCCCTTCTCTCACATCAGCAGCAATGACTTAGAAACAGTGAATTATTTGAGCTGGAAGGGACTTCTAAAGGCCACCTGGTCCAACCCTCCCTGCAGTGAACAGGGACACCTACAGCTGGGTCACACGGTGACTGCTGCGTGGCCGCATGGTCATGGTGCTCACCCATCCTGCTGGGAAGCCAGGCAAGCAGAAGCAGCCAGCGTGCAGCTTCCCTAGCACAGGGGAACTGCACAGGGTGTCCCAGCCAGGGCTCCCAAGCTTGAGCTAGAAAAACAAACACGCTTCTTTTGTTTAGCCAAAGTCCCACTGCTGCAACGACAAAGGTGCCGCAGCCACCGCGGGGAGCGCTCAGCCCTGCAGGTCTTTGCTGGAGGCCTGAGGGGAGAATGCTGCCAGAACAGAGCTGGGAACGACCTCAGCGCTTGTGGTGTCAGGCTCACGGGAGCTCTGCAGAGCCAACACATCTGGCAGCCATTTTGAGGAGCAGGGTTGCAGAGGCCTCAGTGTTCTGGGCGCTCCAGAAAGGCAGCGCTCCGCGGACACGCAGCAACATACCTGCAGCTTATGTTTCTCATTTCCTGGAGGGCTTGCATGAACAAGAGATCACGTTCTAGACAACAGCACCAAAGCCCCGGGAAGCCTCAAATGTCTGCCCAAAGCTGTCACCTCCCTACCCCAAACTAATCTGCTGATAGCAGAAAGGAGAGGGGTTGGGAGGAGCGGAACAAACCATCCCCGGGTGCTTGTGGCAGCCTCAGTCCCAACGTGGGCCTGGCAATAGCTCGGGTTTGATCCCGCTAAAAAAAAAAAAGCCAGAGCCCTTACATCTGCACTACAGCCAGCACGGATGTGCCTGGCCCATCCCCTCCCAACACCCCAGGAACCAGGAACCCGCAGACTTTGGTTTATTCCTGGTGGATGTGTCTCTGAAGCCGCTGCTGAGCGTGCCCTGACGGCTGGGAACACGCCTGCCCCGGCCCAGCACCGTGCCAGCCAGCCACGTGCTGCCAGGGCCCCGGGGCATTGGTTTTAACTGTTACCTTCACCTTACATATTTTATAACAAAACAAATTAACACCACAGCAAACCTCTGGAGGTGCCCAGAAGAGTTAGAAGGGGGTTCTTCCTAAAGACGCACGTGGTTTCTTCCTGAACATGCACGCTATCGGAACGGGGTTGTGGGGTTTATTTTGAGCTATCTGCTCAACAACCAATGTACACAGTAATCTTAAATAAAGCTCTCACGAAGCAGCGTTTAAAGGAATGCTTCTTGTCCAAGGAAGGGGAAAGATGAGTGTCAGTGCAGCCTCGAGGCTGGAGCTCCCAGCTTCACCCACTGAGTTCTTGTGCTCGCTGTCAAGGCCCGACTGCCACGGCAGTGCATTAAAAGAGCGATTCTGCTTCTCCTGGTTAATGAACTGTTCATCAGGGCAGCTCACTGCACTAACAAAGACTGATGAATGCTGCAGTCGGACCGCCGGCCCCTCCGCACGGAAAGAGCATTTCCTGCATCTTAACATAAAGCCAAGGAAGCGCTGAAGGATGCCATCTTAATGGACTAGTTACGACCACATTCCTCAACCTTTTCCCGTAAGCGTTTAAGAGAAACTCGTTTTTAAACCCGTGGTCTTCACAACCAAGGTAAGGAGCAGAGCTTTGGCAGGAGCACGCGGCTGCTTCGCCCCATCCGTTCATTAGCATGCAGCCCTCCAGCCCCTGGAGCCTGCTGCCAGCAGGACCTGGGCTGTGCAGCACCAACGTGATCTCCGGTTACAGCACATCTCCTGGAAGCACACATCCCTCTGCTGTGCTCTGCTGCACCATTCTGCCAAACCTTGGTTTTGGAATGCTTCCCCTCGTGTTGTCACGGCAGTCAATGCTCTTTTACCTGCAGGGTTGGGTGCGGCCCGAATCGAAGCCACCCAGAGGACAAACACGTTGCTGAGTTTAACACAAAGGCAGCTCCAAAAAAAAATCCTGAGTGACTCTCAAAGTTAACATCCACACAAATGTCTGCAAGAACGAGTCCTGCAAAGCCTCTGGAAATAAAAGATGTGGATCATCACATATTCCAAAGCCACTGCAGCGACACCCAAGTGCCTAACAACAGTATAATGGCTTTTTGGGAAAAGCTAAGTAGCATCTCCTGGAATTCAGATCAGATTTATGTTGCCAACGCTTGCTCTTGTAAACTTCTAGGCTAGCTCACATAGTCTCAGTATTATGCAGAGCTTCACAAATAACATTTAAATGGCTGTGATGAAATAAAAAATCTTCAGGAGCCATCTGCGAATTGGGTGCTTTTTCTCCTGCAAACAATAGCACAAAGCCACTCTGCCTTTTAATTTCACACTCTGCAGCTCTCACAGATCAGATGCCCGTTGTTAGTCCAAACCCCATAATTACTCTTTACTTTGCTGACCCTGATAAATAAGTAAAATGCTGAAAGGATGGCACCTTCTTCAGCACAAACCGGGCACAGCTCTCAAAGGAACCAGTGAGAAGCAAATCTGGAGCTATTTCCAGGTGGCATTCCTGGTGGCCATCTCGCCTGCAGGCGGGCTGGGGATGAGCAGCTCTTGAGGTAACGGCAGCAGGGAGACAACCTGGTGTCTGGTGAAGCTTTCTTCGGTAACTTCTTTTCTATTTCAGTTGCATTCAGCAAAAAAAAACTTCTAATTACCTCACCAGGACTCAATGACAGGCTTAGAAGGAAGGATGCCGGTTACGTTTGCCAATGAGACAGAGGAAGAAACATCCGGCTCTGCTGTTGGATCCCATTTATCCCAGTGATGGATAGAGGTACAGCTGTTCCACTGGTTTCATAAAGAACAAGGCTCCCTGGCTTCCTACAGCAGGGCCTCATCAGCAGCCATAACAACAAACCAGGAAACCAACTGCACTGCCCAAGCGTTACAAGCGACCCATTGAGAAACAGAGAAGGTTGCATCATTTACACTTCCAGTTCTTTGAAACAGCGTTACCGAGCCCAAGTTACACACCCCTGCACACAGCTGCTCCAAAACCCTGCAGGAGGACACCTGAAACTGCCTCTGCTGCAGACAGAAACCACAACACAGGCAGCAGCTGCAGCCTGGTGAAGGTTCTTCCTTGGGAAGCTCACTGTGTTCTGTGAAGGCAGAAGAAAGACTTCACTATGCTAAAGGTAATCATTAGGAATGCTGACAGCTCTCCCTCCTGGCAGCCAGGATGGCTCCTCGGCACAGATGGACCAGTGAAGTCCTACAGCAAGTTCTTCAAAGTCCACCTGCTCATTAAAATGGATGTTCCAACATTCAGGTGTACAAGCACCACAGCAGGGGTCACCAAACCTCAGATGAGCTCAGCACAGCTCTTGAGTGACCTCCAAGCGTGATGTGATCATACTCCAACTAATGGTTTTGGAGCTCTCTGGACTCTAGTATGCTCACATCCTGCATGTGTTCTACCTACTTACAGCCAGCAGTGAAGGCCATGCTAATGGCCAAGCATCAGCTGCTCTACTTTTTTCTGTAGTACAGATTCCTCTCCCCAGAGGAAATGAGTGGAAAAAAGCTTAACAGCAGTCAGAGTCAGTTTGTTTACTCTTAAGTTAAAATCTTGAACGTGTATATAAAGGCAGGGAGATGTCTGTACATCCAGCAGGGAGAGATGGACATCCTGGACAGGTCAGCATGCCATTACTTTGACTGCCACTCCGTAAGGAGGAGAACAGAAATGGATGTTTCACACAACACCAATCATCCCATCATCTGCAACAGTGCCTCTGCTCAGCATGCACCTTTCAAACTGAGTTAGAAATAAGGGCTGAGCAACAGAGAGCAGACATGGGATTAAAACACCGTGTTACAGCCAGATAGCAAGAAGCAAGACGTGAGCAAGGAAAGATAAAGGTATGCTAACACCTCTATGCCACCAGGTATGGTACATCCCCAAGTGTCATTCATTGCACACTTCTTTCTTCCTCCTGTGTACAGTGAAGTGCAGCTTTTTGTCTCAGACCTGACAATAAGGAGTGTCCAATAAAGCAGCTAAGCCGCAGGTAAACATGTGATCCCTTGATGTAATTGCTTGCTTCTATTCATAGGCAGAACCTGGCCTACAGAGACCAGCCCCCAGGCAAGCCATTAGTTATTACTCTCATTAACAGCAGAAAAAAATTAAAGGAAGAAGAGGTTTTCAAGATACTTAACTTTTGTATATGGAAATCCAGTATTTATCTATATAAATAAATGTGACTGAAAGAAACATGCCCTCCAGTTGCTGCCTTTTGTTTGCTGTTGCTTTGTTTCTCCATTAGGTTGGCTGCTTTTGAATTCTGCCATTTGGGACATACCTGCAAGTGAACTGCCTGGCTCTGCATTTCTATTCAGAAGTCAACAGGAAGACTTGTTGACTTTGGAAAATTTGGGTCATACTCTGAAATTCAGACATTTTGCCCACCCCAGTTCTATTCCATGCACCACTCTTTGTGCCTGCGCTGCAGACAATGGTAACAATAGCCTGAATTCAATGGCCACATTCATCATTAAGTGTTCAGATCACTATAGCACCATCTTCTTAACAGATTAGAAGTCATCATCTCAAAGCAGGATGACACATAGGGAAGCAACAGGGAAAAGAAACAGGGCTGAGGAACAACACAGCTCTAGTGAGAGCCAGTTCACCCAATTTTGTCTCGAAAGAACAATAAATGAAGAGACAACTCCACTGAAAAAAAAAGAAAACATGGGTTTGAGAGGTTTCTGAAAGGTGAACACATTCAGCCCTAGCGATACAGAGTGTGTTCAAAGAAGAGGGGCTGAAAGGATGGAAGCAGAAAGGTGGCAAAGAGAGACCAAAAGCAGAGAAAGCAGCACATCAGAGGAAGCTGTGACACAGACCATAAAAGCAAAAATATGAATTCAGTTTCACACAGACACAAGTGAGGTATAATTCCAACACCTACATGTGGGCTAGGCTTTCCCAAGAACACTGGGGGGAAAAGGGAAGGGAATACAAACATCCCTCCACTTCCAGTCCAAAAAAACCACCCAAAAACAACCTAATAGAGGATATAAATCCCTTCTGCCTTTCCCGATCACCTTCACATCCTGCTCCTGTTGCTATTCTAGCCTGAGATCTCCGGGAAGCTCACGTGATGCCTGCCCCAAGTCAGTGGCCGTAGGCAGGTGTTTCACACCAATCACTCCCGCTTGCCAGGAATTCAGCATGGGGTTTTCAGCCTGCCAAATTGCATCCTAAGGCCACTGCTTTTCACGGGGTTCAAAGTTGGTAATCTTCAGCTCCATCTAGTTTACTTCAAGTGACTCGTGCAGAGTGGACGTCAGCAGAAATAGGTTAGTGCTGGGTTTGGCTCTGCGCTCCCCCAAGCTGCCCGAGATGCTTTTTGTGCAGGGATCTGACACTCCGACTGGAAGAATGATGTACAGCATATTTTCCCTTCTTCATTTTTGACTCTAGGAAGCATTTAGTTCACACCCTGAAAGGGTATGGAACCACCTGACTTCTGACACCCAGCAGCTCCTTCGTTAAAGGGGAGGTACTACACCATTTTTACTCAGCTTACAGAGGTGCTGGAGCCTTCCTTCCACAAGCTGGGCAGGCATTTAGCTGCTGCTGCAGGCACTGTGCACTGACTGCTCTAAGAAAAAGCTGCCTCTGACAATCTGACCGCATTGTAAAATCGCAAGGTTCGCCAGCAACTTGACGTGGCAAGACAGCTTTGAATCCAGCACGCCATATCCCTAGAACAAAGCCATGTTATATTCTCAGATACATTAGCATTTTCAGAAGTCCAAGCTTACTTCCTGAGTGGTTAAAAACAAAACAAAAAGCAGGTAGTCATTCTCACATGATTTATATTAATGCAGGCAGTTCCCTGAAGGCTCACTTTGCAACATTTGCCTTCAGGAAGATACATCTCTTTCCTGTAAATAACTGCTACTTTCTTCCCAGTGGATTCCTGCTACTTGCTACTCACCTGACCAGCAAGAAACTCCAGAGCACAGAAGAGCCACCAGAACCTGCCACGTACCACTGAGTCAGCACAGAATCAACACAGCTTAACATCCACACCTGCAGCTCCACATCTCCTATCCCACCTAAAGCAGCTCTGGGAAACGGAGAGCAGAATTATGAGAGCATTACACCACTTTGTGTACCATGCATAGTGGTCCTTCTCCCATTCCCAGCTGTAAGATCTGCAGGCAGCTGTGTAATCCTAACGGCACCAAGCTTGAGTGTGATAAAAAGGCACAAGGCGAGCTAAATGAAGGTGAATATATTTACAGGATAGCACCAAGATCTCCATAACAAACAGTCATTAGCAGATTAGCATTATGAATCTAATCCAATTAAGAATTTCCTTTGCAAATGCCTAGAGGAGCTGGAATTCCTCCGGGAAGACCTTTCCACGTTTTCAAACGCTCCCGTGAGTCATGCCTGCAGGTCTGACATAGCAGGAGGAGCAGCTCTGGAGCAGCTAATGAGCCACTGCCACCAAGGTAGCTCTTGCAGGGCAACTCAAAACACTGACTTCACAACAGCACAAAAGAAAAGACTTCTGAGCTCCCTGAGTCCCAGTCAGCACAGAAATGGCACCATCCTAAGCCAAGGGACAACGCAGTGGAGAACCCTCCTTATCACCAGCCTCACACTGTGCCCTTCAGGTGATGGATGTTTGGCATAACGCTGGTCTGTGCTTGAAGACAAAGCGTAAGTGAAGCAGTTAAACATCCCCCTGGTTGAAATGGAGAGAATCCCAATGCCTTGTGAGCTCACTGCTTCACTGTGACACCGGGAGCAGCAGTGATCCACGATGCCACGCTCCTGCCCACGCTGCAGAACATGCTCACACTCAGCTTGATGTGAGCACACACAGGTGAGAATTGTGATTTGCTGGTCACTAGAAGTTAATTAGTTCATGAAGTTCTTATTATCAGTGGTCTCCTGGTGCCCTCAGCTTAAGGTCACACATTTAAGTTGACCTTATCTGGTTTTGCACCGAGAGATTAAGGACAAAAATAAGGAGAGCCAAAGATTTCATTGGTACAACTCTGCTTCAGAGAACTGCCAAGACTGATCATGTTACCACATCTGCAGGCACATGCGCAGTGACCCTCTGCACTGAGAAACCAGGCCAGAGCAACTGCTTCCTCCTGTTTTGGGATCTAGAATACAGTGGCCCACCCAGTACTGAAATACCACAACCAGAGATGCACCAAAAGCTGTAGGTTTTCCCTGCTCACCACTTTCCCTCAGGGTAAGTCAGCCTTGAAGGTAGCTCATCCTGCTGCTCCTTGTGAGTGCTCTGAGCCTTTCAAAGCTTCACCTGAAAGCCCGAGGCAGCCAAAGCACCACCTGGGGGGCATGAATAGCAAAGACAATAGCCAGGCTGATGTTATCCTCCTCATCACTCACACAGAATTGATATCTATGCAAAATCACAGCTAGACCAAATGCCAAGATAAGGCAGGACATTTCAGACCTGAATAAGGTAGGGAAATAGTTACTAATGTCCTACAGTTAAACACAACTTTGCACGTAGAACGGAAAAAAGTTTAACTGATGTGACTCACAGAAAATACGCAAAACTCAGGCTAGCTTAGCTTCGTCTGCTTCTCTCTGCAGCTCTGTTACTCCAGTTCTTCGACAACAGCACTCAGGAGAAGACTGCCAAAGCAGAGAGGAAATGGAGCCAAACACTCCAAATATAAACATAAAGAGGCAAGTACTGCAGAAGGGCTGATGGAGCTTGCAGGACCCAGTAGGGACACGGTGTATTTCTCCCAGAAGAGCCACAGAGGCAGCAAAGGGAAGGCCACTGCTGGGCAGCATCAGCACATAGCATTGTCTGCTTACGGCAACAGGCAGCTGGAGGGTTTGGGGCAGCTCAGGCCACTTTGCTGGGCTACCAGTGCTTCCACAAGCAGCACAGGATCATAACAGGAACATGAACAGCAGCGTTCAGTTGGGTGAGCATCTCTGAAGAGGGTTCCTCCATGCAGCAGCTCAGGCAGTGGGACTTGAAAAGAGGCACAACACTGGTCTGTGTTATTCCCCTCCCCTCCCCCTGTTGCTAACTAAACTTTTCCTTCTCCCAGGGATCTTTCTAATCCTCCGCTGACTCTGTAATGAATTTGCAACACTGCTCACTTTGCAGACGGGCGTAAGAAAATAAGGGGAACTTTAACAATCACACATCCTGGAGGAGGACACAGATGGGGACGAATAACAGAAGTACTGGAAAATAAAACTTTGCTTTTTTCTAATGTGTGAAGATGGAACAACACAGGGGCCTGGAGTTGAGAAACAGAATGAAAACATGCACTGCCCCATGACCCAAGGAGCAGGTTCCAGTTAACAGCACAACCAACACCAGACTTAGAAGCTAAAGAATCACACATTGTTTTCAAGGAGAGGAAAAAACACTTTGGAAATTCAAATCTGAAGACAGTCACTTGACTGTGATATTAACCCAAACGTGTTGAATCTGAAGGGGTTTTGCACTTCCCCATATCCCTCCCACCAGGCCCTCGATCTCACCAGTTCCTGGAGGAGTTCTACACCAAAGCAGCGATTCTGTGTTGTGAGAAGAGCTGAAACCCCAACAGTTGAACCAGGATGGCCCTTCCACCTCCAAGCTGACTATACCTCGACCTCTCCTTTTATTGACCAATTCAATGCTCTTTTTTCAACCCCCCCCCCCANCTCTTTTTCCACCCCCCCCCCCCCCCAACTATATGGATAATAAATGCAACCTAGTACTAAAGCTTACAATAAATATTAAAAGAACAGTTAAGCTGCCAACACACTTCAGCCAGTGTAGCTGAGTTGCTATTCAAAATCACTTAAGCAAGCATTGCACTACAGCTGCTATTCTTTAAATAAAAACAATTAAAAAAAAAAAGCAGAAAGGAAGTTTCAAGTGCTGCCTTTATGCCTGAGTTTATATCCTGAACGGAAGTTTACTTTACGCAAGATACAGGAGGTGAAGGGAAGAAAACATGGATATAAAAGCCAAGCATCACTTTGAGACAACCTAGTTTGCTCCAAGGCCTCAGCAGGGCTGGGGCTTCTGCTGCTCCTGAGTGCTCGTCCAGAGATAGCCCAAGGAAGGGAACAATAAAAGCGAGAAGGAACAACCAGAGCTGCGCCTCCTGCCTCTGTCCTGAAGGGTGACTAGTTAGTCAAAGAATTTTTGTAATTATAATGTAACCAACTTCAGTACGGCCAAACCTCTCTACATGTCTGATTTACATGACCATTTCCCACTGGCTACAAGAATCTTGCCAAATTAAGTCATGAATCGTAGCCAGATTTCGCCGTGCACAGAGTGGACTCGTTTACTGTTAGGACAAGCCAGGCTTTGGAGTCAATTAAGAAACTTCGCAGCATTAGTCACAGCCCTTCCATCTGAAAACCTCAGGATGCATCCAACAGCATCTGCAAGCAAACAGCAGGCTTTAAGCAACTACATCCAGAGAAGGAAAAAAAGCCCTTAAATTAAAAAGCCTACGGAGAAGGTCGGGGAAAAAAACCATCGGTGTCATTCTAGTAAATGCAGAGGATGTGCCCAACCACCAGCAGCACTTCCTCGGGGCAGGAGGGATGATGTCATGGCTGCTTGCTACAGCATTGTTGGGCTGGTCCGGCTGCGTGCTGCTAACGGGACACTCCCTGCACGACTGCGACCGCACACTCAGTTTTCCCGGTATCAGCAATCAGTTTAATAAGTGTTCAGAGACCTGCAATTAGCATATAAACGCGGCATAACCACCAAGCAGAGGGGAAAAAAAAAGCATAGGTAAAAAAAATAAAGAGAGACAGCTGTAACAGGGTAGCAAACAAAAAGCTCCAAAGCATGAAAGAGAGAAAGGAATGTGGTTAAAAAAATCTCCCCTAAGGAAGAATACTCAGTATGCCTGAGCTCCAGCTGTTTGACTCGCCCTGCTCCCTCCTCCACTCCATTATATCCACTCTGGCTGTGCTAATTTAACACAAACCCTCCACCCGTGTCAACTGTTGAGCGAGCAGAAAGGAGCACTGCAGCCCTCGGTGCATCTCCTGCTGCAGAACGGAGGCAAACTCTGCAGCGGAAAGTTCAGGGTTGGCTTTGTGCCGTAGCGCCGAGGTGAGGCCTCCCAGCCCTCCCTGCTGCAGCCTCCACAGCGTTGCAACCGCCTCTGCACACACCTCCAGCTCCAGATTTGCATGCAAAAAGATCTGCTTTTATCAACAAAGCTGCACAACTCGCAGCGAGAGGGCCCTGGCTACCCCGAAATTCACAGCAGTCATTCCCCACGGATGAGATAAGCATGTCGACAGAGTCAGGAGGGAAGGAAAAAAGGAGGGAAAGAAATAAGCCGAGCCAATTTTAAAAGTCCTGAGCCCCGGATTTCTGCAGGGAAGGTATTTTCACAATCGAGATACTCAGGAAGCTCTGCAAGGGTTTGGAAGTCACATATGCAGCCAAAATGGCGCTGAGAATAAAAATATAATTTAAAGGAAGGTCGCCATATTGTAAACAGTGAGGCAGGGAGACATAGAGACAGCAACCTCCATTATTCCCAGCAGCCGCTGCAGCACGGAAGCGCCGGGAAGGCCGGGCCCGGAGCAGG
>VXAB01006073.1:0-11058 GCA_013399175.1 Odontophorus gujanensis | reverse complement strand
AAAAGAAAAAGAAAAAGAAGGAAGGCAGGAAGGGAGGAAGAAATGACTTGCAGAATCATATGGGTTAGAAGATGTCTCTGAAAATCATGTAATTCAACCATCTGCTAGAGAGAGTTCCCTAGAGAAGGTTGCACAAAAAGGTGTTCAGGTGGGTTTTGAATACCTCTGGAGAAGGAGACTCCACAGCCTCTGTGGTTGGCCTCTTCCATTGCTCAGCTGTCCTCACAGTAAATAATTTCTCATGTTCTAGTGGAACTTCCTGTGTTCCTCTTTGTTTTCATTGCCCTTTACCCTGTCACTGAACATGACCAAAAAGAGTCTGGACCCATCCTCTTGACACTCATCCTTTTGATATTTTTAAGTGTTTCTAAGATCTCCTCTCAGTCTTCTCTTTTCCTAAGGAAGGAAGGAAAACAGGAAGGAATGGAGTAAGGAAGAGACAGGGTAAGAGTAGAAATGAGGGAAGGAAAAAATAACTTTTATGTTCATTGATTGCAAAGGCATTCTTGTAAGATCAGAGTAGGCAGAAGATAAAAAAGCTTTTATCTAAAAGAACTGGATGTAAAAGTTTTCCCAAAGTTTTTATGGAAATTTATTCTAATGATGATAAGCTTTATGCTAAACATTTGATTTTTTAATTTATTTTTTTTTTAACAGCATTGAGAGAAAACAGGATATGCTACACAAAAAATAAGAAGTGTAAACAAACTTATAATGTGCATCAGCTATGTTACTTTTTCAAGAAAGGATGAAATTTGTGTAAGAACGTAATATTGAAGAATTAAACAGATCATTGCTAATAGGCAAAACCACATTAAATTATGTTTTTCATTCTTTCTGGAAGGTGATTATTCTTCAAAATTTATATCACACTTCTGTGTTGTTCAGTTGTACATTTACTTGGGATTTCATTTTTCTACCACTGTATGTAACTTCTATTTCACAATTAGTAATTGGTTAACTGGTCTGTAATGTTATTCTAAAAAGACACTGATATTAAATGATTCTAAAGCAGATGAACTGGAAGTTCTTCTAACCTTTCCTTATGTAGACTCCGTTCTTGGAGATTGGACTGCTAATGGCTAGTGATTTTCCACGCTAGGGTCACTTCCACATAGACACCAATATGGAGAAGTAGAAAATGGCATTTAATAAGGCACGGCAGCTCCTTATATACATATATCTATCATCATCTACACCCCCAAGCACGCGTCATTAATCAGTCTCAGAGCAGGGGAGGTCCTGTCGCTTAACATCCCAATGTCCCAGCCACGCTTACTACAACACCTTTTATTTATTTGCCTATGATATAGGCTTTAAAGTTGGAACAAAACACTTCATCTATAATTAAATCTAGTTTTTTTCTAAAGATGTTTATGCTACAGTGTTCATTAATTTGAAAAATTTGAAAATAGTTAATAGGTAACACATGAGGATATGTGTCAGTAACGTTGGGGTGGAGAAATACAAAGGAAAATAGAAAGCATGTCTGATCATACGTGAAGAATACATAAATGTGACACACAAAATAAATAAATAATTAAAGAGGGAAAAAAAAAAGTTTAAAGAAGAGGATTTAGACAAATTCTGAATGCTTTAGGTAATTGACCATGTCTTTTTCCCATCCTATAGGTAACTTGGGGTCATGAACATCTTTAAATCTGTATGCCATAGAGTATTTTCTCTGCTTTCCCACTAAAAATCAGCATTTTTACAGAACATTAAAAATCTTCTTATTTCCAATGTCACTCCTGAAATACAAGTAGACAAGTTATTGTTGTGATATAATTTTTTTTTTCAGGCAAGAAGTATTCTATATCACACACCACTGAAAAACAAAATTTCACTGAACAAAACTACAAACATTATTTATACTAGTCTCTCTAAGTCATGAGATTTGTATTAGATATCACAGAAGGCAATTGTTGATGATTTTCCTTTTTGTATTTTGAGTAATGTTGCTCACCAGATGATGTTTTATTTAATCAGTCATCTGTGAAGATAAGTGGAAAAGAATTATAGATACATTTTTTTGTTTTGACCTGATATCTGATCAATGTGATTTTTTGTATTTCTGTATCCTAACTTTCAGAGAGTAAAATAACTGTCTAATTTATGTGTCTGAATTTGTCAATTTCCCAGTGACTTGAAAGTACAATATTCATTTCTTGTCCGTTCTGACTGACAGTCCAGAAATAGCCTTTTCAATTGTGTCATATTATCATATCTCTGTTTGAAAGGTATACGGCTTTCATGGCAATGTGAATGAAGTCTTGAATCTAATGAATTGTCTGTTTGGGCTGTTGTAACAAGCTTTTGTCTATAAGTACATGATTTTATCTCTGAACACTAATAGCTGACTTAAAACTGTTGCGGATGTCCATTTACTTTGGGGCATTTGATAGCTCAAAGTAATTTATTTACAAAAATAGAATTACTCTCAGTATTCTCTCATTATATATTTAGACATTATTTTGCCTTTACTGTGGAGTGAATGAAAATGTTCCATTGTTACAAACAGTAAGGTTTTAGAAAAAAGTGAAAAATAGTGGATTCAAAAACCCTGTAGAGAATCATATGATTTCTTTGTCTGTCATTATTTATCTAATATTTCAATCAAGGAGTATTGAATCTGTATTACAATAGCTTCCTATGTTTCCAGTAAAGACTGAATCACAGTCATGCCTTACACTCCACGCACTCATGAAATGACACTGTTCTTGCTACAAAGATTTTACAATAGAACAGATAAAAGTTACTAGAGAAAATACAGCTATTTATCTATTAATGTAACATACTCACTGCATGGAAACACTTGGTTCCATGGCCCAGAAAGTAAAATATATTGTCAGAAGTGATACACAAAGATGTTTCTTGCTTCTACCCATTACTGAGTTGCTCATGTTGAAACATGAAATCGCAGTACTAATAACAGAATGTCAAAATAATACCAACAACTTAACAAAAAAATTTGTAATGTGTGAATTAAATTAATGTAAATATACTTTGTGACCTGATGATTTTTTATTTAGCTGAAAATCAGTTTGTCCTTTTTTTTCTACTAGAAAGTCTGCAATATATATATTTATTTCACTATTATTTTAAGTGAATATTTGAAGATGGTAATGCATATAAAGTTGTTCTTTTGTTTGGTTGGTTGGGTTTGGGTTTTTTTGTTTGTTTTTTTGGTTACTTTTTTTAAAGTTTTTTTCAGGTCACCCATGGTTAAAAAGGAAACCTGCTGTATTCATGCTGCATATTCTCAGAGCAGCTCCCACTTTATTATCTCCTTTTCAAAATCTACCAAGAAAATATATTTCAGCTACTCAATACAAAAAACAAACAAGTGCTACAAAATCTCACGTGTGAAAATCAGTTTGTGCAATGAATGTGAATATGTAGTTAAGCATAAGGTCAACCTGGGCGTAGATGAAGTGCTTTAACATTTTTGGATGGTGAATAACAAAATACTTTATTTTCATTGCTCTTGACAAGACATTATGAATTAATTGTAATCTTTCACTTGAAACATCCATTTTCTCTGTATTTTAACTTGAACTGTAGCCAGTGAACCACAGGATATGTCATGATCTCTTAAAGAAGTTGACTGTAGAGTACAGTATACAGTTAAATTTCATAGCATTCTCAAGCTTAAAAATGAAGATGAGATATTTTGAGTGCTGATACTGGCTTGAACCATGGTAAGTTTGTAATCAGAATGTGCTTGAAAGTAAAGTAGTCATATAGTGAAATGCACTGATTCAGGGCAAATTCACAAAACAAGATAAAGAATATACAGAGACCGAATGATATCAATAATTGGAGATGAAAAGAAGTTCCCAGTAAATGTATGATCAAAGAGGTTATATTTCCTGATCTATGGCAGAAAAGTCTGTGCAGTCTAATCACCGCACAGAAGTTGTCATTAATTTCAGCATCTTTGAAATATTCTTATAATACTAGAAATATATTTTTTTATTTAGTTTAACTGTACGTGGCATAATATATAAAAGGAAGAAAAATGTTCATCAGCTTCTTTTTCTTTGTTTTCATTTTTTAATTATTTTTAATTTCCTGATGGTCTGAATTCTCATACAGAAAAAGAAAATGTTCTCAATAACATTGTTTAATGTTGTTAAAATTGTTTTCTAAGTCTTCATAAGCTTGGGATTATTTGGGTTCTTCTTGATCTTGTTTGTTTTCAGAATGTGGAGAAACACTGCCCTGGTGCTTGGTAGAGGCACTATAGCTAGCTAGAATTTCTTTCAGTAGGGGAAAAAAAAACAAACAGCAAATACGGAAAAGTTTTATTGTGCTCAATTTGAGAAGCATAAGATGACTTAATATCTGTGAAATGATTATGCTTATATTACATTCAGTTCTCATAGACAAAACTAAAACTTGTTTTTCATTTTTCAATGCCACCTGTATCCTTATAAGATTTAAATTTTTGAGTTTGCAATGCCGATGTCATCATTAGGTTGGTTTGAATTTGAGCACGAGTATCTTGTATGCATAGTCATACTGCAGATGTTGCATTATTATCAGCTCTTTACCCTGAAAACATGTTTCTAATTCTTCTAAGATTTTTCTTCACAATATTTTACAATTTACCTTGCAGCAAGTTTGCTCACTATTAACTATTTTTCCGGACATGTAATACATATGTCATAATACACCTGAAGAACATTTTACAGACAGACAGAAAGTACAGAAGTTCTAATAACCAAATCTAGTATTCATGTCTGCAGATAGGGAGTTTGGCTCACAGTTAAAGCAGCACCACAACTGGGACAGCTGTCATCATGTCAGTGAAGGACACAATCCTCAAAAGAACTTCATAATGCTCAGTAAAATTGTCCTGAATCTTCTGTTCCTCTGATACTAGGAACAGACAGTGCACATGCTCACACTGAGCCCTTCTCCGCAATGCACAATCAAAAAGTATGTACAGGTACAACACACTTGAATGGAAAGTATACTGCCCTGGCACAGTAGTCTTCAGCAGCTAAAAAGCTTTAGAGCCTCCACAGGTCCGAGAAGATAATTAAAGTTGAAAGCAGCAGCAGGTTCAAGAGAAATATATATAGATCAACAGAAAGGGGTCAGTGAGTTTATTATGCAGATAAAACAAAAGAATGTTTTAAATTCCTGTTTTTCCTTTTGGGAGATTGGCAACTGTTTGTAACTCCCTAGGGAAACAGGTATAAACAGAAGACTAAACACTGACTGAAAGACTCCACTGCTGAAAACAAACTGAGGAAAAAGAAAGAAAGAAAAAATACTCTGAAAGGCAGATGTCTCCAGAGTAAAAGTACCAAAAAGACCAAAGCTTAAAATTCAGATAAATATCTTCTAAGAGTCTTACAGAAAAAAAGCTTCTGTCATAAAAATGAGTGGTTACACTAGTGTGGAGAAAACACTTGAAGGATAAAAGTTAAGATAATAAAGAAAGAAAGAAAGTTAAGATAATAAATTTATTCATAGGAGGAACAACAGAAATCACTTAGAATACTAAGGGCATACTAAAATAAAATCAGTATAAAATGGACATTTTAGTTCTAACTGAACTAATGGTATTAGTACAGGCATTATTCAATTTCTAGAACATAAAAGTTGCTTAATGGGTTCTTAGTAACAAGTGCAATACTGTTTTCATGTGTTAAAATGATTATTCTAGGTTTTATAGCATTTATTCTTTTGATGCAGTACTGTAATTCCTATTATGCTTAATTAATATTATATGCACACCATGAGAAGAATAGAAGCTGCGTGTGTTTTATTGTAAAAATTATTAAACTAACATCTCCCTCTGAGAAATTTGTTTATTTTCCAACAACTTCCAGCTGTGAACTTTTAATTTTATAACCTCTTAATAACAAAAGTAGACCAAATAGTATATAACTGTTGAAGAGAATAGTGATAGTAGGTGCTAATCACCCCATTCAGCTAATGCTAAAGCAGGTACATTGGCTCTTGCCAATTGTCTAGGTGTATTATTGTGAGGTAAATTAAAAAACAAGAGTTACTAATAGTGAATGACGATAAAACCTCCATGACACTTTCAACCAGGGTTTACATGTATGCATGTTAGTGTGCTTTCAGTGCCGAAACATCAACTTGAAAATTCCTTTTGACTCTTTCCACTTGGGGGAAGAGAAAGGTCCATGAAATGTGGAAGAAGGGTCTGATCACTTGGAAAGGGTATAGGAATGCTGTTAGGGCCTGCAAGGGTGCAACAAGGAGGGCCAAAGCCAACCTGGAATTGGATCTGGCAAAGGAGATAAAGGATACTAAGAAAGGTTTTTTTAAGATGTCTACAGTAAAAGAAAGACTAGGAAAAACGTGGGTCACCTACTAAATAAGGGGGGCGTTCTGGTAACAGGGAATGCAGAGAAGGCAGATGCTGAACGCCTTCTTTGCTTCTGTCATCACTGTGAGAGGACTCAGGACTCCTTGACTGTGGGGATGAGAGGGTCTGGAGAGTGAAAAGTTCCCCTTTGGTGAGGTAGGAGGTGGTCCAAGGAAAAGGTCAAGAAGGAGGATCCGGGTAGCTACAGGCCAATCAGCCTCACGACCATAACTGGAAAGGTGAAGGAACAGTTTGTTCTGGATACTACCTCCAGGAAGTTGGAAGAGAGTAGAGTTTTCAGTAGCAGTCAGCATAGGTTCACCACGGGAAGGTCATGCTCGGTCAACCTCGTGGTCTTCTATGATGTCATTACCGTCTGGGTGGATGAGGGGAGAGCAGTGGATGTCAACCTTGATTTCAGCAAGGCATTTGGCACTGTCTCCTACAGCATCCTTATAACAAAGCTGATGAGGTGTGGAATAGATGAGTGGACGGTGAGGTGGGCTGACTGGCAGAGCTCAGTTGTACAGAGCCCATNGTCTGTTCAGCCTTGAAAAGGGAAGACTAGAGGAGATCTGATCCACATCTAGGAATATCTAAGGGGCGGGAGGCAAAGAGACTAGGCTGGACTCTTCTCAACAGTGTGTGGTAATAGGTCAAGGGGAAATGTCCACAAACTGAGACATAGGAAGTTCCACACAAGTGTGTGTGGGAACTTCCTCACAGTGAGGGTGACAGCACTAGAACAGGTTTCCCAGAGAGGTTGTGGAATCTCCTCTGGAGATGTTCAAGGACTGCCTGGATGCCTACCTATGCAACCTGGGCTAGGGAGCCCGCTTTGGCAGGGGAGCTGGACTAGATGATCTCTAGTGGTCCCTTCCAACCCTACAATTCTGTGATTCTGTGTCTTCTAGTAATTATGTTTTACTGATGCTTTAATGGAACAACTGCTTGTGTAGGCATTAAGAGCTTGTCATTATGCGTTACTGCTTTTCTACGTGGGGGGGTTATGAGGTGCCAACATGTAGTTTAAAGGCCATCGAAAGAGACTTCATAGCTGTGGGATGTCTGCTGTAGCAATTGAGAACACAGGTCATCTTCTCTTTTCGGTTGTCTGTAGTAGGTAAGGACACTGAAAGAAACAGGCAGATCCAACCTGTAAGAGCTTGTCTTTGTGGCAAGTGATACCACTTGAACTTTTTTTGTTGTTTTTTTTTTTTACAACAGAATATCATACATGACATCAGGCTTACAGTCACTAGATGGGTTTTAACTCTGAAAAGGAGAAGGAGGTTCCTTGGGAAAAACTAGCAGGGATAAAATAAATAAATAAATAAAATGAAAATATTAAGAAATAATTTTCTCTTGCTCTGCTGAAGGATTGGGATTTTTAAACTAAAAAATTCAAGAGAATGTTTTCTTCAAAGCTCATGATAGTGCTCTTTCATGGTAGCTTTTCTGTGGTCTTCAACTGCAAAATGAGTCTTTGCAGATAATAATATTTATGGCCTTATTTATTACAGAACCACAGTCAGGTCTGTAATAATATTTAGACATAGCTATTTCATACTAAAGATTAAAAATCGCCTTCTTAGAAAAAATTTAATACATCAGGTTAAATAGCTCAGAGTATTTTTTTTCCCCCAGGAGTGTAGTATGTAGAGCAAAAACACATGCATACGTACAAAAAAATGCATCTTTACATCATGTAAATAAAATACATTATGTATGTAAGATATTTTCTTCATGTGTCGTCTGAGAAACAGGTTACTCAAAATTCAAACTCAACCATCACTGCTTTTTAAAATCACCATGTCTGTAACTTTAGCAGCTAATACTCAAAGCAGATTGTGTTATAGCAGTTATTCAAAGTAGTACGCTTTAATGAAATCAGTTAATGAAATTAATAAAATAAAAGTTGAAGTATGCACTTGTTGATTTTTAAGACTTCCTGAAGTACAACAAAATACTAAAATTATGATATATAGTCAAAGGATTTATTGGTGTATATTTATTTAGCTGCAGAATTTATCTCTCTGTTAGTTTAACATGTGATATCTTCTCAACTACTTCAAAAGATTACATACATCTTCTTGCCTACCTCTACATCCTGCAGGAAAAATAGCTTCAATCCTTTTCTCTAAAAGGAATGAGTTTTGTATTTGGTTTTAAGAAGGGGTGACAGATAATAAATCAAAAGAGAAACAGTACCAGCCCTAGTACTCTCAGTCAAATATGTTGTTTCTGTGAAATAGTGTCTCTCACTGATAACCATCTTTGTATTTAGGCTTCATGTTTTCTTCATCTGCAGCTTCCTCATACTTACTGTGTGTAAAGCATGTCCACAGATTTGGTGCAGTTTTCCCTGTGCTTACACAAGCTACAGTAAGCTTAGTCTGTTTAAGATCAGAAACTAATTCTATCCTTTACTTCACTTTCACTAGATAGCTTTTGAAATAAATTTTGTAACATGACAATTTTATATCTGTTCCTTCTTATATACACATATTTTAACTTTTTGTTTTCTTGCTCTGCCCCTCATGCTGATTCCTGTATCCTTCTGAGAATCACATTGGTCTGCTTGAACATTATTTCAACATGATTTTCAGTCAGTGCCTTCCAGCTACATAAATGATCTCCTTTTTTTTTCAGTTGAAATTGAACATACCTCTCTTAACAAAGTATGATTTTCATTAGTAGAAATTTCTGCCATAAAAGTAATAAATAAACAAATCCCGAATATATTTTTCAAGAAAAAAAAATCTTGAAAAAAAATCTTTTTAAGAAAAAAATTTTTGATTATCTAGATGAAAGTTGGTGCGAAAATTATACTGAAAGAAAACTATATTGAAGGAAAAGCTAACATCTTCTCTACCTTAAATTGATTTAATATTAAGCAAATGCTCACAAATGACATTTTGCTTATTTTTGTCAAACGTAATTTGGAGATATTCACTCCATCTGTAGATTTTAATAAATATCATTTTACACTCCCATTCACAAATCATGTTACTGTGTTTTTTAGAGTTAACTCTGAACTTGGTAAATTTCATGCCAAGTCAAAAAGCAATTCATGTGTACACTTTCCCTTCCTTTTGTGCCTATAACTCCTGTTAGCAAATCCCTATTCTCAGTATCTGTGAGAGCAAGGGTATATTGTTGTAAGTTGACAAGAGTAACAAGACGCCTCCTTCATACTCAGACAGATGAGGAGTAAGGCATAAATCACACTCATTCCCTCCACAGATCAGTCATCAGGGAAGGTCTTCACCATCCACCCATAATAGAAGTTCTTCTCAGTCCTCCACTGAAGATTTATGTAGGTTCTGTATTAAATACAGAAGAACTGTGCACAACTTGAACAAGCACCACTTTTTTTATGCTCAGTAATACATTCCAAGGGATATACTCTTCAAATCACTTTTCAATGTTCGTGGTCTCTTCTAGCTACATATCTCTTTTTTCTCTTTCTTTTCAGCAATAATAACACTTTTATTGTTTGTTGCTCATGTTAGTTTTTTATTGAAAAACTGGTGTAACACTTGTCTGGGTACACTGGTTTCTTAGGCACTGCAATAAAATTTGGAAAGTGTAGCCTCTACCTTGAATAATATACTGTTTAATTCACAGAATAAAATTGTATTTAGTATTCTGACCCAAAGATCTTCAGCAAATCCTGAAGGATAAAATCTCTTCAGCTTGATTTCTTCTTTCTTTTTGCTAAAGGACCAAACTTCAGGCATTCTGAGACATCTTTCTCCCCACCAATGATAATCTTTCTTTTTTTAAATGCTAAATTTGATGGTAATCTAGTACTTTAGAAAATAAAACCGTAGAATGGAATCATAGAATATTCCAAGAATACCCACACAGCACTACCCAATCCTCAAACCCTGAGAGTGTTGTCCAAACCTTTCTTGAACTCTGACAGCTTAGTGCTATGACTGTGGCTCTGTGTAGCTTATTCCAGTGCCCAAAGACCCCCTGGTGAGGAACATTTTCCTGACGTCTAACCATGCACACTAACAAACCTTCATGCCCTGATACCCTTCTTACATTGTGTGCCCCGAACATCACGAAGTGCTGAAGGTAACATCAAAGCAGATTAGGACAGTCCCTCCCCTTGAATAACTACCTATGCTGGGTTTGAATGCACTGTGGTGTACAGTTGGCCCTTATGGCTGCTAGGTCACACTATTGATTAATATTCAATATTCATATTGTGTGGGTCTGTTCTGTAGCTTTTTATTCCCTAGTCAGTACGTATATCCAGGTTTGCCCTGTCTGAGATGTAGAGTCCAGCAATTGCCCATGTTAAACTTCTTAGGTTTGGTGGCTGTTTAGCTCTCCCATCAAGAGAGCTCTCCCTATATGTCCTCTCTATCCTCACGAACATGAACAACTCCTATTAATTTAGTATCACCTGCAAACTTTCAGCTAGGTCATTTGTAAAAATGCTGAAGAGAATTGGCCCCAAAATGTAGCCCTGATGAAACCATAATAGTGATTGGCCACCAATATGTTGTAACCCCATTTACTATGAATCTTTGAGCCAATCAGACAATTGTTTACACATTGTATTATTTATTTATCTAGCTGTGCACTGAACATTTTGTCCAGAAAGATAGTGGATAGAAAGATACTTCGACAAATACTATTTAAAGCTTTGATGAAACCCATAGAGATAACTATTTTTACAATATGTA
>VXAB01006068.1:0-14097 GCA_013399175.1 Odontophorus gujanensis | reverse complement strand
TTCTTTCTTTCTTTTTGTTTTTGGTTCAGTGAAGAATGTGACTTTCCTCAAATTCTCATACTTTAGCTGTAGATGCTAATTGAGATGTCTACCATTGGGCAAAGACTGGGCTCTGCAGTAGAAGGGGCACCCTTTTTTATAACTGAGTCAGAAATCACATAGCCTCATTCTCTTGTGCTCTGTGAGGGAAACAACTTCAGTCTCCCTTTCTCCAAATCTCTCATCAGTACTGGGTCTCAGCCTCCTGTACTGTGAACAAATATTGTCTTGTACCCCTGTTTTTCTGAACAATGAATGATGAAAAATTACAGGAAACAGACATCTTTTTCCTGCGTTTTTCCTATGAACATTAGCTTATTTGAAAACTATGTCAGAAAATTACTTATAACTATCTTGCACACTAATACATAGTATTGTCTTTAAAGGTTTTTTATATACCTTAAAACATTCCATAAATACAGCAGTTTAACATTACTAGAGGTAAAGGCTAGGAACGTGTGTTACAGTACTCGAAACATCAAATTATCAAGTAGTTTCTTTTGGGTGATCATGCATTCTACATGTTGAGGCAAATTCCACATTTCGATGGAGCCAGAACAGAAAGCAGCCTTATGCTGTGAGAATGTAGTCTGAACTGGCAATTAATGGTGTGTAAACAGGGGCTTAACACATGGTGTGACCTGCTTGAGGTGATCACCATAAGCTACAAAATCAGAGAGAAGTAACACTTCTGTAGAAATCAATGGGAGTTCATTGCTGGCTTCCATGTGCATTTCCAGAATCTCAGTTGAGCTTGAAATCACAGAATCGATCTCACAGCTTATTTTGTCTTGGGGTTCCAATTCATATTTTAATGGAAGAGAGACATTTTTTGATGTCTCACAATGTCAACAAAGATTAAAAGGAAGCAAAGAAGTATTAAATTTGTTGTATTTCTTTTAAAATGTCCAATTTTGGAGAAATTAAGTGTCATTACTGCTCATTTTGATTCTGATATAAGGCAAGTTAGTCTCAAACAACAGGTTTCCAGTAAATCAGTATTTTCAAAATGACTTTTTCCTATCTAATGCTGAAGAAACTGCCGCATTTGTTACTTGATGTTTCATAGCTCCATAAAGACAAATTTTAAAAGTGTTAATTTACAGGGAATTTGAAGGTCACATTCCGAACAACAATCTTTAGATTTTTGCACTTGTGTGCGTATTAGATGAGGACAGTAAAGGAGAGCTTATAAAGTGTTTTGGGAAGGGATAAATAATATAGATTTATATGTGTAAATAATATAGGTTTGTATGTGATCAAGTATCTTATAAACACACGATTTACTTACTTACCATATTTCCTATTTCTGTATACAGTTGATCATATCTGCTCTGCTAACAACCTCACGTATGAAAATCAGATAAATAATCTTATTCCTCTTTGAGTTTCAATCTTTATGTGGATGAAGGCCGCGATGTGTCATAAAAGCTTTGGCAAAAATGATTGGCATTACACTTTGTGTATTTTTGTGCATTTATCTACTTGATAAAAAATAGAAGTTCTTAACACAGTTCTTGTTCAGTGCATATTTATGACTGCAATTGTCCTTCTATTGGTGACTCAAATGTCTTAAAATTCTTCTCCAGTTCTGTTACATTCTCCTGTGCTAGACAAATAACTTGGGATCTAGGACTTTCCTGGGGATGCAGAATTACTTAATCTCCTACTCTGAATTTCAGTGGCCTGTCCATTGGACTCATTTTTTTCACTGATGGCACTACCTGTATCAGGTAGTCTACATAGATGCGCAAAACTAGATGTGTAGAAAGGGAGTACAGCAAAAGGTAAGTCCTGGTCCGTAATCAGAGTCACAAAATTATTTCAGAGGCACATACGTAGTTTCACCTGTGGCAATTCAGTCCTTGTTCTTGAAGTGTTCACATTTCTCCTGGGGGAGGAGATTTTGTGAAAGGATGATATATTTGGCATCTTAATGGAGATTTTCCTACATCATCTAAAAGACCCCTTTTGTTTTTAAAATAAGTCAGTATTTTTAAAACAAGCAATGTCTAGTGGGAGCCACTTAATTCTACCTCTCCTGTTTTGTAGCTAAACATCCAGCCAGTATTTGACATGATCTATTGGATGAACCACAGTACAAACTGCTTCTCACCCTGCCTTTATTTGATACCACTTGGTACTTAGCTTTGGAAAAAAAAATGCTAACCTTTAACTTCGCGTGTTTCAGTTTACTCACCTGTAAATATAGTAAAAACTGATTCTCAAGGAAGCAGTAAGAAGCAAATTTGTAAAGCACCATGAACTCCTGAAGTAAAGCATTATTGCTCAGGGGATAATGATGTTCTTGGTCAGCTCTTAGCAGGCTACCAAACATGATGCAGTAAAAAAAGAACAAGTTTATCTTGTTATTTTAATAAAAACAAGAAATGATAAGAAATAATAGATAATAAATAACAAAATTCTTTAGCAGCTGTTCTTTTGCTGTCTGAAATTCTTACTAAGTCTAAGCAGAGCAAGTCTTTAAGATCATGCTCTACTAGCATCCTTATATTAGCTTGACCAGATTCTACCAAAGATACTGTTTTACCCCTATCCAAAATTTCTATGGCATTTTACAGTAATTCATAGAGATAAGGAAGGAAGAATTTTGCATACTTTAAATGCTAAGAAGGAAAAAGATGAAAGCAGGAGTACTAGAAAATGTGTGCTTTTTTTTTTTTTAAGTGATATATGATGAGATTTTTATTAGGAAATCACTTAAATGAGTTTTTTGGTAGCTGCAGTGTTTGGGTGAAATGGATGATTCAGACTGAGGAATTGAATAAGTTGAGAGAAAGTCTCAGTTTCCACTCAACACCTGTAATGGGAATGTTTTTTGTTCTTATTTGAAAAGAAGATAGCAAAACATAAAAGGGGAACTTCAGCTTTTCCCAATCCTTTCCATTCTCTCTGTCCACAGTAGAACCATGGAAAGTTGAAACGTTTTACACCAATCAAAAAACAGTGAATGGAAAAAATGAACAAAATGTACTATAAAATAGAAAATGTGTAGTCTCAAAGCAAAGGAGTTACAGTTTCATCAGTTCAACGTGTCCAACAAACCTTATGGTGAGTGTTTGTTTTTGCTGATTTAAAATGCACATCTCTTAAAGGAAGAAAATGTAGCAGGTGAAATTGTTTGAAATTTGTTTATACCATTCTTGCTGGGGACTTGTCAGAGTGACTTTTTCCCAAAAGATAGGAAGTAAGGTCTGACAGACACTGGAATGCAGCTGAGAGTAGTGGTGTAATATTCTGCAGCTATAATTCCCAGCAGATCCTGGTGGCTGAAACCAACACTGAAGCGTTCAACCTGACCAAAACTGGACATTCTGATGTTTGGAGTCAGAGCCTTTCCTGGCTGATCTGAGAGAGAGATGAAGGAAGCTGGCCTCCTGAATACTGAATTAGATTTCCAAAATACGGAGAGCAGGATTTTCTCCAAGATTTTATGTGACACTTTTAGTTAGAAAGTAAAAATCTGCTAGCGGGAAAGGAGTTGTTAAAGATATTTTGAATGCGCAGCATCTTTTAAGTTGCAAAACAATTTTAGTCTCTAACACCATAAAATTCAGATTTTCTGTAAGGGCACAAATCATCCCTCTGTTCACTGTTTTTTACCTCAAACATGAAAAAGCATTAGGGAAAATTCTGTGTATGAAAGATGAGAAAATCTCTAAACTGTTCAATTCAACTATGTGGCTGCACACTTGATTATGTTTCGTGATTTATTGGCTTTATCCACGATGAGGCAAGGAAATAAGATAGGTATATTTGTCTGTAACTCATGCTCAATTTAGAAAGCACTGTATTGTCCACAGCATCTATGTCAGATATTGCTTTATTTTGCAAATTGTTTTATCTTGGTTTATCTACTCCTGTGGTTTCCTGATGTTGATGTTTGCATGGAAAAGTTGCTTTTCAATACAAATTTATCTTCCTGGTTTCCTTCATGCATTTGTTTCTCCATTTGTATTTGCTGTGAAAATTTTTTGTTAAGTGAATTTTCAGTATGTGTATAGAATACATAATACACATTGCAGAAATTTTCAGAAATCTAGTTGTGTAAGCATTACTTAAATGGCATTTGTACAATCTATGCAAGAAACTTAATTGAGTACAATTTTATCTCGTTATTTTATATGTGAAATTTCTAGTGAGTGTCATGAACTGAAATTTTACACCTTAGTGATATCCTGGCAGTGACTGGCTTCTAGATAGGCAGGAAACATTATTGTTGAATTAACTTTCTGTATGATACTTGCTCAGAACTGAGATGCTAGAATCAGCCAGATATTACACTGTTCATTTGACTGGTGGGCATGATTCTGCTTGAATTATTCAGCTGAAGGTGGCCTTACTGCTATTTGCAATACCCAGACTGCCTGAACTGTCCCTTATTGAAATCCTCCTTCAAAATGCATTGAAGTGTTGTATCAGAGCTCTGTTCTGGGATGGCACATAGCAGTCTGCAAAGGAAGAAGGGTAGGGCACCCATGTCGTGATTTTCAAACACACCTGAAATTCAGTGGAAATCATGTTTCACAATCCCAGAAGTGCTTTTAAAAATCCCACCCAGTTTGCATCTGCGGTCTTCAGAGGATGTTTGCTTTTCTGTTACCAGGAGAAACATGTTTTATGTATATTTAACAGAACAGTCCAAAACCATATTTTCAGCAATTACAGCAATTTCTTTTCCATCCCATTTTCTTTACAAGCCCAATTTCTTATACTTTTCTCTGGCCTGCTGGTAAGCCTGAATCCTTTAAAACAGAATTTCCCAGTGCACTTGTACATTTGTAATGATTTAGTTTTCCTTCAGCACACGGGCAAGCAGAATCCTTCTTTGATTTCATTACCTTCCTGAACATTTCAAATATTCACAGAGTTTTAAGACCAGTAGGGGCCTTTGTAAATGCAGACCAACAGACTGTAAAAATTCCTCTAGTTCAGCTTCACAACTTATAATCCAGCAAAGCTGATTGAATGGAAGTGGTCTTGTCTTTTGACACACAGCCCATTCTGATCTGAAGGCATCAGTGGCTGGAAAATTATTTCCAAAGACTGATTCTAGTCTGAGAATGACTTTCTCAACCATAATACCCCATTCTACATTCTTCTGTTTGTGTGTGTTTGTGTTTCTGGAATCATTTACACCAAGAGTTTCACAGCTTAGCCTATGCCTGGCTGATATTTGCAAATGTCCACATGTCTGGCCAGAGCTCTAGATGGCTGCTTCTGGAGATCTTGTTGCATTTGTTAACATATAATGTATTTGATGGTTGGAGTCACAAACTAAATCTTTGGGAGAGCCCCTGTAGGAGAAAGGTTTGTTTGCAATAAGGCTATGGTGTAGCTGCACCATAAACTCAGCTTCTAGTCTCCAAGAACATTGGTAGCTATATGGTGATCTCCAGAGACATAGTCACTTCTTCTTTTACACATGCTTGTTCTTCTGGACTGTGCTAAATCAATCAGCTTTGACAGGCTTATTCTGTGCCCTTAAACTTTAGGCCTGACTAGGCATAATCTGCAATGCTGCAAGCTTTATTCTTAATCACTCTTTTCAGTGCTTGACCTCTATCTTCTTTATGATGTCCATCCAAAATGTGTTATTTTTGTTGCTGCTGCTAGATGATTGGCTGAACTGGCTGTGAGACCAACACATACAGAGTTGTCTTGAAAGAATGATAGGTAAAGTCACACACCACTTCATCTCTGCAACTAGGTGCAGTTCTTGATGATGAAACTGAGATGGACATGAGTGAAGTAATGTCTAAAATAGCCATACTGCTTTTTCCGTGAGTGTAGCAAAGGATCCAGCATGTGACTTCGGAAGATGCATAATCCCTACCTATCTGAAGTAGGTGATATTTTCTAAGTATGCCTGTAACAGCTTTGATGCATTCTTCATTTGATAAAGAGAAGTCTAAGTAAGAGGAGTAGAGGGACTGCTGAAAGTACAGATTAGCTCTATGGTATTGTTCTGTTTCTGCTTACTGGAAGTCTGTAGAAAAATACAGTTATTAACTATGAGGAGGTACGCAACGTTTTGGTTTTATGTTAGATGTTCTGACTTTATGGCTTTGCAGGTCATCTGTTATGTGAGACAAAGATATGGAAGGCTTAGATAATGATGACTTCAGCAACAAAAACAAAGCATGAATTCAACACTAAGGAGGTTTCACGAAGTTGCTGAGGTACAAAAATACACTTTGTGGCTGTAGAGAGAGACAGCCTATAGACAAACAAAACCAAGAGGAATGAAGAAATGAATAGACAGCACCAGTAACCTCATTCCTGTCTCCTCTAGTAGCTAGCCACTGAACTCATTCATTTACAAGAGTCCTTGATGCCCAGTTTTTGTGTTTAAACCACAAAAATGTGAGGACCTTTCCAGTCGACATAGCACAGCAAAACAGGAGAAAGTCTGACTGTTCATGGACTGGGGAAACAGATCTGCAGAACAAATAAAGGAAGAGGGAGGAAGTAGAGAGAAATTAAATAAATTTGCAACATGCAGAAAAGGGGCTGGCTGTGAGGGAAAGGCATAACCTTTAATCTCATTTTATATGATCTGTTGCTACTTGCTTTGCCCCCTTGCCCCTGGGCAATACTTGGACATATGTCTAGGCGCGCCTAATGCTACTGTTTTCTTCACATGAACGAAAGATCCCTCTGCTCTTCCTTGGGATGTCAGATCTCTTGTGCTGTGAATAGGGGTTAATCTGTCTATGGAACTGTGTTGTCTCCTCACTTTAGGGGCAGGGCAACTTCATAATGTAGAGATTTACGTAATGAGGATCAAGGAAAGGCTGCATTTTGAACTGTGAGAGAGAATATGCTATGGACACAAGTGAGCAATTTCACAGTAGAAGTGTGTGATAAAGTATATGGGCAATGAGGAATAAATAGGAGGCATTGCTTAATGTTATGTATTAATTAATTATGTATTAAGGAAGCAATTGCGTTGGCACTGTGGTTTTCTTTAGGAGCAACTTCTAAAGAACCTGGCAAAGGAATTTTGAATTCATAGAATTTCTTTATACTAACACACTAGTTTCTATTTGAAGTTGTGCTTTTAACTCATAGGGTAAATTAACTTCTGCCTTAAATAATTCCTTCTGAAAAACTACTCATAAAACACATGTAAGAATCATCTGCTTTTAATTCCCCATGGACCACAAATTCGTGTTCAAATTTTATTTTTATTGGTTAATATGTTGGGCCAACTCATTCCGGTCCAATTTGTACTAAAAACACTGAAACGTATAATGTTGGCATAGGTTTGATGTGAATTTGCCTGCAATAAAGTGGTTTTGACCAGGATGCCAAAGCAGTTGAATTAATTTCAGTTAAGGAAGACTTAGTGGTGAAAGGAAAAAGGAATAGGAAATATCTGTGAAGATTGGCCTTTCCTGGCTCTCTTTCTTGCCCACCAAAGAAACGAAACAACTACAAATACCAGCTAAGCATTTCAAAAGAGGACTGGCAGGACAAAATGCAGGAATACTGATTACTGCCACCTCCTTGCTCTCTGCCCTGAATAAAGCACGAGTAAAGGAAGCTCTTAGTTTCCATACCATTTCCTCTTTCAGAATAAAAATAAGTTTCCTGGATGGTTTCAAGGCCTCCCTGTGCCCAAGACTGTTCACCCTATCTGATTCCTTCTAGTCCCTAAACTTCTGCTTTTTTTATTTATAGAATTGGCTTATTTAATGAATATCACACCCATTTTCTTCCCTCTGACCCACGTTTCCTCTCAAAAAGCAGTGTCTAGATACTCCACCCAGCTTCTGCATATGGCTGCCAAGCCGCTGTTTTCTACCACTTGAAGGGTGGGCATGGTGCCCCAATGTGCCCTAAGTGTATAGACTTGGGTCTTCCCACTTTGCAGCTCAGCATTACCTTTCCTGGTTAAGAACACAACATCCCTCTAGTGAGAGTAGTGAAAAGAGCTTTGTAGAAGCAAAATAATGAGGATGCATTTTATTTTTTTTTAATTATTATTCTTATTTTTAACAGGTGAAGGCCATTTTCTATCACCTGCTTAAAACACACGGGCAAAATGAGCATATAAAGGATTGTCTTTCTTCTTGGCTACTGATGCCAGTTGTATCTGTTGATAGCTCTCTAGGCTCCCCAGTGGCATGCAGGGATGTTTTCCACTGCTTCCAGTCATCATAGAACTATAGAATCATAGAATGGTTTCAGTTGGAAAGGACCTTTCAGATAATTTAGTTCCAAACCCCCTGCTATAGGCAGGAACAGTTCCCACTACTCCAGATTGCTCACAGCCCCATTCAGCCTAGCCTTGAACACTTCCAAGGAGCGGGCATTCACAACCTCTCTGGATAATCTGCTCCAATATCCCACCATCCTCACAGTAAAAAATTTCTTCCTGATATATGGTCTAAATCGACCCTCTTCTAGTAAAAAGTTCCTCCCCAGCTTTCCTATAGGCCTCCTTCAGGTACTGGAAAAGTCTATGAAGAGCTTTTCAGTATAATGGAAGTCTGGAAGGAAGGGAAGAGCAGACTATATTTTTTCCTATGCAGAATCGCACATGGACAGCAGCACGCCAGTGGCTTTGTTTCTCTAATATTTATTTTCCCTCCCCAGTAAAAATGCAGCAAAACCAGGACATGTGTGACAGAAAGCTTAATCCCAGCTTAAACTGTTAGTGCCTGAATCTAAGTGTCAGGAAGTACTCCAGCGGAAGGCTGAAGTCAGTTACAATTCTCTGTGTTTGCATAATGTGCATGCAAGTGTAAAAATAATTAATGGGGCTATTGAAGGAAATATGGAGTCGGAGTGCATTGCATGGGAATCCAGCACCACTGTTGTGCTGGGTTCTAATTAGTATAATGCCTTAGGATGCATTGGGAGGTCCTGATGATGCCAGTTGAGGTGAAGGTTGGCTGGGGAGAACAAAGGATATTCTGGCAGCTATAGCAAAGCGGGGGCTGAACTGTGGAGATCTGGCTTTGATTCATGGTTCTTCCAAGGATTTTCTGTGTGGCCTTAAGTCATGTAATTTCTTGGATCTTCAGCTCTCTACAGAGAATGACAGTTTCTACTGCTACCCGCAGCCTGTGGTGTCTGCTTAGAGTGTGAATGTTTTGTGGCTCAGGCTGTTTTCCAAAAACACAGTGATATATAAGCATCACATGCCAGAGATCCCATCAGGCGATGATGCTGGCTAGAGAGCTGGGTACCTAAAGGCATTTTTGTTTCTGCATTTGGAATCTGTTGTGCAGCAGTTAACCTCACTCTTGAATCTGCCACCTGACGCTCTCTTGGCTGCAAAAAAAAAAGCATTACTTTCATTTGAGACCCAAAGCTTTGTCTTTCAGATCAGATCTTGAAGACTCACATTTTTAGCAGTTTATTTTCTTTTCCCTTTGTTCTTTCTTTCTGCTTTTAGCTGTTAACACCGTACATAACTGAATGAATACTTATACGGTTTAGAATTGGGTTGGGTCTTTTTGCAGGGATTCATGTAATTGTGTGGTATCAGAAGCCCTTACCATGGAACAATAACCCACTATGCTGTTTCCATTTCAGTTCTATAATGACTGAGGGCTTTAAAGCTAGAGTTTTTTACGGTTATCACTTTCCTTACAAATATTTATGCAGCAGACAGTAGTCCAAATACATTAAGATGAAATTATTTGATCAAAATGCATGTTCATTTTCAATCTCACCTTGTCCTTGACTAAGGACTAATTTTTTATCTCCCTGTCCATGTTCAGGCTGGGGCAAGATTACTGTGAAATCAACAGCGGCATTTCAAGGCTGCAAAAGAGAGTGGATTAGAAACTTTGGGCAGATATGGTAATAATGGTTGGATTACTACTAACAGTTTAAACAAGGTATTGACATTTGCCAGCAGAGCAACTTCTAATGTTTATTTTCATAAATCTCCTTCATCAAAGAAAAACAAAGATTTCTGAGCTAAGATCACATCCTTGTTTGACTGTAACTATAATGATACACTGTAATAATGGCCAGTCCTTATTGTTTTTAAATAGCTTTAATGAATCTCCTTAAATGTCATCGAACCCTGAAGATCTTGCCACCAGCTCTGTTTAGGAGGCAGTAGAATGCTACCTAACACTTCTAATCTAAATATCATTGAGAAATGGTTTTTTTATTATTTTTTCTAGTGTTGTGGTTGGATGTTTGGGTGGACCATAATGACCTAGACTTGCAAGAGGATTTTTGTCTGATACAAATCATATCAAAGCTCAGAAGGCAAGTAAAGACTCCAAGCAACCAAAGTGCTTCATATAGCATGACTTGACTATCAGATACTTGATTTTTGAGGCCATGAGGGTGGACAATGAAGATGACAAATACCTGGAGATCTGTGCTGAATCCACTGAGAAACTCACAAGTATTTTCCAGAGTCTGGTCTTGTCATCTCCTTGTTGCATTTTGTGAATCTAAAGAAATTATTCAGCTTTGATGCAATGGTACCTGTTAGTAGTCCTAAGTAACTTTTCAGTCTCTCCAAAGTTTTAGATCCAAAATGGTACTTCATGAGAAGCCAGAAAGAAATCATAATCACCAGATCATTCTACTCTCCCTAGGCACTTCATACATGGCATGAAGAGTCGGGGAAATTGGGGAGGGGCCTCTTTGCTGCTTTTGATCTCGAAGTCTGTTTTCACTGTTAGAAAACTTATAGAGTATGTCCTATATGGAGGAGAAAACACACAGAAGATGTAGTTTTCCCACAGAGTATATTCACAAAAGTCAAGTTTCACTCAGCTTTTGGGTCTGTCATTTCTCCTCTTTTTTTTTAATAGAGCAATATTTTTTGTCAGACAAGGCAAACTTTTACATTCTTAAGCTTGTCCTGCATGGGAGCTCATTATGCTTTGACTCCAACTATAGGTTGGAGAAGCAGTCTTGGGTGAGTTGAGCACAGCATGGCAGGCACTCAAGCCTAAAATGGCTTTTTTCTTCCAGTTTGCAATAAGAAATTACAGCAGAACTCTGAGTACAAAGTTGTTGGTGCAGTTAGTAGGGTGTTAATTGGGTTAGTGGAGCAGGAAGGCAAGAAGAGGGAGGTAGCATTCAGGAACTGAAGAAATTCATTAGCCTCCTGATCCACTGGAAAAAACTTGATTGTATTACTCTGACAATCTGTACAACTATCATCATGAGTTTTGTTTTTCTGCACCTTGAAACTGTCTCTAATTTTAAAGTCTGTCTCTTAGGCTGAGGTACCATCTTTTCATTACCTCCTTGCACCTGTGGGCCATGATGTAGGTATACTTGGCAAAGAAATATGGTCATCTATTCTGGTCTTATTGCTAAATATATGCTATCTTAAATTTATAAAGGCACCATGTGCTTGAGTACTATGATAAGAAGGAGGGTGAGGGCTGTGTTTGTAAAAACACTTGTTCTTGTTGTCTCGGTAGCTTTTTAATAGATTATACCTAAGATATCAAAATCCAGAAGGCAAATTAAAAAAAATTAATAATAACTCTTAATGACAACTGAATCTTGCAGTTAATAGGATTGGACTCATGAGTCTGGAACATTTGTATTCTCACCTGAGAATAGAAGCATGGTGTAGCCATGAGCTACGTGTGAAATAGGTAATGGAAGCAGGCATGGCCACATACAACTAATCTGAATAGGAGTGGGAGCAACCTGTAAGGTCTAAGATATATACATAGTGAATAGTTGCCATCTTGGGACCCCTTGCACATCTGAGAGAGCTAGAGAAATGTGGCATAATTAAAATATTACATAATTGTTATGGACGCTATAAGACACTAGAATACTGTTCATGTGCTAAGTGGTATCAGTATTGCTTTATCTATTCAAATAGAGAAATGAGATGCCCCACACACAGTCCCTGAAGCTGAAGTAATTATAGAAGAGGGAGAAAATATTTTATGCATAACCTGCAGGCATTTTTATTCTACCCTGGAGGTTTAGAGTATCTTCACAATGGGAGAAAAGGTAATTTATGTCCACACAAGGCCTTTTTTATTTTTCTGGAATGAACCAAGCAAGGTCTGTAATTGCAAGGCAGAAATGTGACTTGTAATGAAGACCAGTCTAGGGCAAGCTTTGCCCTTAGAAGAGCTTCCTGTTAGCAGGAAGGAGTGCAGGGCTCTCAGCAGGAGGTTATTTCTTTCACACTAACTAAACTGCTCCTTTGCATGCATTGTTTACATCTGATTTTTGCTTTGGGAATTAAGTGATGTCGCTGCAACACTGCAAGAACTCCCAGCAACAAAATCAGAGCTATTTAGTCTGATAGTATGCCTCAGAGTACTAAGACCTTTTCTGGTGAAGGAGCACTCTGAAGCAGTCCTCAGGGTTCTGATTCAGACTTAAGGGGCAAAATGCTCACAAGCCTTCTTGTGAGGTCACTAGAGTTATGAATGAACTTGTTTCAAGCAACCTTCTTGCCCTTTATATTACTTTCATTAAAGAGGATGTGATATGGATGGTCCAGCCATAATCTCAGGTTGATGCTCTGTCATTCCTCCCTCAGGTTTAGGTGACTATGCAGTATTCCGGCTTTTACATTTGTCTGGGTAAGCCATGACAAAAATGTTTTCTATGTGATTTTACTGCACAATTCCATGTGACAGGAGAATGATAAATGGGAAGCAAAACTGCTGCACTGGGAAATAGAGTGATGAGGAGTGCACAAGGAGTCTATCTGGAAGAACAGCTGTGATTTTTGTAGGCCACACTAAGACCTGAGCTGGAGCACAGGCTGAAATAAGCCACATCCAATCCTCAGTGGAAAACAGTACGGCAGAGGCACATGAAACTGAATGAGATAGAGGAAGAAGTTTTCCAAACCAGTCCAAAACCAAAGAAGGAAATGAAAATCTAAAATGTTTTCAGTTAGGTTGGTTTGCTAAGATTTGGTTCAGTTCTTGCCCCTCCCTTGAAAATCATGTACTGCTGTTATTGTCAAAGTGTCTTTTTTGGTGTTTTTCACTCCATCAGAGTGTTACAAATGCTTCTTCAGTGAGTCAGAAGGACCATGTTCTACCCAAATGAGGCTGAGAGATTTTCAGGTTGACATCAGACTATATAAAATTTTTAGCTTTTGTCATTATGTAATAGTTAAACTCAAGAAGAAGAAGAAAAAAAAAAGGAGAAAATTGCAGTAATACCTGGAGAATCACAGAATTGTAGAGATCACCCTGAATGGTCAGAAAGGTAACAGTATGAAAATATTTGTGATGAATTAAATTGTCTGAATATTTTCAGACAGTGAAAGAGGAAAATGAAAAAAAAAAAAAGATGCTATTATTAGTGATTCTCAGTTCTTTCAGAGGTAAAGTTTAGACATTATTACACATAATGAAAGAAAAAAAAATGTAGGGCAGAAACAGATAGCCATATTTATTTCTGGAGAAATGTACAAAGAAATCATAATTATAGAGAATTTACAGAGAAAAATTTGAATTGGACATTTCAGTATATTTTAGGCACTAAAACACTGTTGAAAGCACAATTAGGCTCATTTCAAAAAGGGAACGTTAACTCAATTATTTATTGAGTTTTGTGTGCAGAGTCCACAGTGATTAAAGCTGGGTTTTCTAGTTCTAATTACACTGATCACAACTTCATCCTAGATGGCTTTCTGACCCAATCTCAAGCAAACTGGAAAAATTAAACATAATCCAAATGTAGGAATCCTTTCTCACAATTTTTTAACTAACTGTTGGGTTAAATCATCAGTGGATAAAGCATAAATTGTTTCTGTTAACATAAAACTGCAGGACCATACTGTAGCTGAGATCTGGTGCCATCAAATTTGAGTATTACAGAATCATAGAGTCATAGAATCACTTGAGTTGGAAGGGATCCTTAAAAGACCCTTATTCCAACTCCACTAGAGTTAACTGGAACACCTACAGCTCAATCAAGTACTTGGAGCTCCATCCAGCCTGCCTTTGAGTGTCTCCAGGTACAGGGCATCCACCACCTCTCTGGGAAACCTGTGCCAGTACCTCACTGCCCTTAAAAATAAACTTCATCCTCATATCCAATCTAAATCTT
>VXAB01006059.1:0-12862 GCA_013399175.1 Odontophorus gujanensis | reverse complement strand
TCTGAAACAAAACAAAACAAAACAAAACAAAACAAAACAAAATAAAATAAAATAAAATAAAATAAAATAAAATAAAATAAAATAAAACCAAGGAGATTGAGGAACTGACAAATCACACCCACGAATCCAAGTACAGAAAAATAGACAATGGCGTAAAATGAGATAGAGAATAGACAAGACACAGCAGAGATATGTACAGCTTCAGTTCTGTTTTACAGCAAAGACTGAACACACTCACACCATAACGATTTTATGGGACTGCACTCTGTAAAGATCTGCCTTAATCTTTTTCAATACATTCGAGATCCTGGCAGCGTTTCCTAAGTTAGACTTTGACCACATCTTTGGTAACTTCCAGAAAGTGTCAATTATGCCACGCACAAGTTAGCAGCTTTCCACCTCAGACAGACACACCAGCAATGTGGCTGCATGCACCGAGCACTCTGCAGTCCCTGAAAACCTCAGAAGGATTTTGATGCTCTCTCCCTAGACACAGAAAAGTGGAGAATTTGACAAACAGAGTGTGCATGAAGTTCAGCAAGTCTAAAAATGTACAGCAATGCACTTGAACAAAAATAGTTCAAACCTTTACGTAAGCTGATGGACTGCAAATGAACTTACGTGTTCCACCAAGGGAAAGCCCTCTGAGTCACCACACAAAGCTCAACACAGTCGGATGCCCAGAAGCAGGTAAAGCAGCTGTGCCATGCACATGTGCTACAAAGCAAGCCTTCAGAATTATTCCAGGCAACTGGGTATTCTCTTCTGTCTGCAGCCTCCAAGGAAATCCCCTTAGCACTTCTCCCTCCATGAAGCAACATGGTGCTTTCCCACAAGAAGCTGCAGCAGCACTCTGGGGCTGACTGTCCCAGCCCAGCTTTCCTGCTCTCCAGTCAGAGTCAATGCACTGACAACTGCTATAATCTGCAGGCTCCAACAATGCACCGCCTCAACTGCAACCCCTTCCAGCCTGCCTTCAAAATGGGGCAAGGAGGAAGAAGTTACCTTTCTTCCCTCTTTTCTGAAAGCCTACTTCTGGTGGGAAAAGGATGAAGCTGAGGGAATGCAGAACACCTTGTGGCATCCCACCCTGTTCTGACACCTCAAATGTGCAAGTCACTTGAAAACCCCAATGCACAACAGGTCCAAGCAATATATTCCAGAAACAACAGCCCAAAGCAGCTCCTGGGCTAAAGGCCATTGTGCCTTTAGCATCTGGTTTTGTGTTCTACCTGTGCTATTCATTATCTTCATCATGTTTGACAGCTGAGATACTTTTAACACTGCCTCTGTCTGTGTTCTGTTTTTAAATAAATAAGTTCTGTTTCCCTACAGGAAAAACTCAGTGAGTTCCTGCAATTTGCAAGGCACAGACATCCCTACAGTCTTTCTTCCTTACTTGTTCCCATCTTGTCAAGTGGTGAATCTAAAGATGCAGCCCACACAAACCCCATTACCTCCAATTTAAATTTAGCAACTACATCAGGAGACTCATTTTTCTGCCCCAGGGCTATTGGTTTAATTCAAAGCCACAGAAATCAAGGAAATCAGAGGGCTTTTAAACTTCCTCATACTGCTCTGAAGGCAATGTCTTGTGCCCTCACTGCCGGTCTGCACAAGGTGCTACATTAAGCACTATATGAAGCTTCCCAGGTAACAAGTACATCCCAGAGGCTAAGGATGCCCACAGTCAGGAGGATTTATTTTCCATCCCTACCATGATCACGGCAGAGAGTGAACCTCTTGTTCCTTGAAATATCAAACACCAGAGATATTCTAAGTATAGCAAATTCAAAAATCAGGCTGAAGAGGCATCATGGTAGGATAAGCTCTATCTGAACCACTCAAACCAGACACTTGCCTAATTTATTAGACATTTACAGTAATGTCATTTCTGTGTCCTCTCATTCTCCAATTCAGTTTCCATACCACTAGACCATTTTACCTACATCCTATGTAGAGTGATCTTGCTAAGGCTACTGATCATCCCAGCAGATATGCAAACTCTCTTCTTCAATATGATAGCCTCTGACACCTAAAGTATAAATTCCAGTGACTCTCAAGAGACATTTCTCTAAAGCAGATAGGGATTCAGCATGTTTCCGAGGGGACTAACATCAACACATCTTATGGCAGTCAGTGTGTCTTTCCCACAGCAGCCTCTACCAAGATCTGGGTCAGAAGGGACAGTGAACTTCCACCACTGCACAAATTCTTCCGTGTCAGGTAAAGGTGAGTGCGGTGGTAAGAGCACTTAATTCTCCAAACATTCAGTAAGCTGTTCATCAACAGCTCTAAATTAGCCTCTCTTAAAAACCAACCCTAACAATCCTATCCTCTTCCACACAAACGTGCACACACCCATACAGAGAAAAATTCTGCTTATTTGCTGTTTTAGCATTTTTTTGGAAAAAAAAATTGCTTGAAGTAACAACACTACTGCTAGCATCACAAAGAGGCAGGGCTTTCCAACTGCACTGGCTGTGGTAGACATCAAGATTTCACACAGTCTTGATCAGGAAGAATGCAGCTAAGCCAGCATGAGGTACTTTGAAAATCACTTTACAAAATCAATATGTAACACACTGGATTTCCCACCAAGTCTTCAGAGACTGGTGTCTGACATCAGAGAAGTCCTGGGTCAATATTAATCGCACATAACTTCTCATCTGCATTTATTGCTATATTTCTGCAATTAAATTATAAAAACTAAAAGAAATCTCATAAGCTTCACAGTTAAATCTGCATACTAAGTTAATTAGCACTGTAATGGAAACCATACAAAAACTGAGGCCTGTCTGATCCAAGGCCTATTAAAATCAGTGACAGCTTGATTACAAGCTGAAGCAAATTAATAACCATGCAGCCTTGGAAAACTGGAGAATGATGAACTGTTTCAAAAACGTCAGGAAGCAGAAGCCAGCTAAGACACCCTTTTGTGCCATCACCAGCATTCCTGAGCTCACTGCGAGTATGATTTCTTTTTTTCACAAACAGGACACAGGGTAAACCTTGCAACATACACCAGAAATCTATCTGTTGCCAGCTGTTTTTTGGAAAATGATACAACAAAAATATGTTCTCCAGTCTCTAGAGGACCAAGAGCCACTGCCATCAGACACCAGACCCAGCTGCAAAGGAAGACTAAGAATTTCCTTCACCAGAAATGTGAAGTGCTCGGCCCTGGGATGCCACAGTAGGCCATGGTATGGTCAGCAGATTCTCAGTTCTGTTATGCGAAGAGCACCAAAGATGAACTGTGAGGATCGTGCCTTCAGAGGTGAGGAACTCTGAAGGTTGCAAGTTAATTATGCAGACAACTGAACAACAAATGATTGGACTCAGGGGCACAGTGAAGGAATAGTAAAGGGGAACACCTGGAATACAAATGAATCTGTACTTGAACCTGTGAATGTGTGTTTGTTAGTCACTAAACCTATTAAAGCCAGCTTCAAAATATGGCAGGAGGAGTGTTGCTAAACTTAATGTGGTTAATTTGAGTTAATTATGCCTAATTATGTGTGTGCCATACTGCAAAGAGTTATCTCAGAACAAGTATATTTAATAGCTACAAACAGCATGTATTATATGGAGCAGTATGGTGAAGATTTACAGTTAAAAAAACATACTAAACATGCACAAAAGCAAAAACAGACAGTGCCAAAAAGGCACATATCAGTCCCTGGGAGCACTTCCCCCAGCCTGCACTGAATTCCCCCCATTCCTGCACTGTCTCAGTGAAGACCTCTGCACCTTCCTCCTCTCATTCTTGCTCCCACATTGCTCAGGTGGGGTAGAGAACAGGCTTGTGACTTAGTGAGTGCCTTGTCAGGAGGTAGGGGAATCAGCCCACACCCCCAGTAAAGAGACTGAGATCACAGTGCTGAAAAGTGGGTAGAGCTGGAGGCTATTTCAGAGCACCTTAACAGCAATCTGTATCCACGTAGTACCAACACCTCCTATGTTTAAATGCTTAGCCACCTGTGAATCCAGTACGAATTGGTTTTCATAGTGGGTTGCATGTACTTCAAACCATTCCTTTTCCTCCAAGGCAAAGTCAGTGTATGCTGTGGACTTGCATCAATTCATCTTCTCTGTCTCTCAGCTCCAAGTCAGCAGCTGGGTTTTCTCTTGCAAAAGAAAGCAGAATTACCTGGACAGCATTCCTCAGAGGCCAGCTCTGAAACCTGCAGCTTTATGTGGAGCTGTTCTCATCAGAAAACACCACTGCCTACCAAAGGAATCAGCAAGGACTTCCCTGTTGTTGTTTCACTTACAACACTGCACTGAAAAGCAGCAGGAGCAAATCTAGAGAACTAAGAGACATTCTGTTATGCTGCAGTATTGTCTAACCAGTGTCTGCTGATCTATATGGGCTTCTTTCCCCATCCTAGTTCAACGTTTAGTATCATCATCTTGACAAGAATAAACAGCTTAAGCATCCTTCAAATAACAGAAAATAGCAAATTTTTACTTTCTTTCTAAAGGCTGACAGCATACAGCTATAAAGGTTTTCCCATAAATGTTGATGTCCTTGAGCTGTGGCACAAGACAGACAGTAAAAATAACCCGGTGTTACTAACAGAAAAAATAGGCAAGTTTTCATTAGCTTTCACATTCTTCTGATCTCTTAAGACACGCAACAAAAGAGGTTCTGAAATGCTGTATGCCACTGTAAAACAGCAACCAAAGCAAATATATACATGTGCACATTAGCTTGACAACTGGGTAAGGAATGTACGTAGTCAATAGGCAGCAGTGAAGGAATCAAGCAAACAGAAAATATTAAGTTGTATATGTAGTGGGAGGTATCTCCATGCTTTTGAAGATGAAGGCAAGAAAGATAAGACTGAAAGGACGACAGTGACGAGAAGACCTGAAAAAACTGCAGACATCAACAGCAGATGAGAAGGATGAGGCATGCTGAGCATCCTTTACAGCTTTCTTGTGAAAAAAGCAAAAAATCCCTGAGAAAGACACCCCAGATTCAAATACAAATATTCAGCCACAGCAGAAGAAAAGTAAGAAAAGAAGATGCACGAAGATACACAGAGCAGGATAGATATTTAGTCATGATCAATGCATGACAAAGATATAGCAAAGGAAAAGGGCAGAGGATGCAACCTACCATCTGAAGACAATCACTGTCATGTAAAAAATTTGGAATATAGTGGAGAAAAACAAATTTAGGCTTACGTTTCCTCTTTCTGAAGTACAGTCAGACGTCTGTGCATGTTATATAGACTCTTACCAGGTACCAGGACAGTGTTTCAGGAAGAAAAGAAAAAAAAAATGTAATAAAAGATCTTAAAAAAGATAAAACGCAGTATGTTTGTGAAATTGTATTACACGGGAAGCTAACTGATAAGCTGGCAGAAACAGGTACTGGAGCTGAAAAGTAAGGCAGGAGATTGCTAAGAGGGAGACCACAGCAGGGTGTACTGTGAAAGCAACTATTAAGCTGAGGACCAGGAGGCACAAGGGCAATGCCGACACAGAAGAGGTTCAAAATATCTGAAAGGCAAAAGCTGAATTACCTCGAAGACTGCAATAACTGAAGAGAAAAGATCAGTCAAACAAGAGTAAATGTCCTCAGTGAAAGGCTGCTCTCAACTGGGAACCCTGTATCTCAGAACTACACTGCTGACAAATAACCAGGTGTGGTAGATACAGATGTAGAATCCCACAGAAAGAACCTAGGCAAAAAGCAATTTCAAATTCTAGGATAATTAGCCAAGGACTTACCACTAGGAGACGGAAAGCTGCAATATCGCCATCCAAGACCTTGGTAATACAACAAAAGGTGTGTTACATTGCCCTATTCATGCACGATGATGAATTCAAACTGTAGAACACGCAGAGCTTTTAATTAAAATAATAATTAAATATATAATAATATAATATATATATATTTGGCTTATTTAGTCTAGAAAATTAAAAGCCCAGAGGGTTATGTTTGCTGCCTGTAAATACATCTGAATAGTAAGAAGAGCCATTAAAGATAAAAGACAATGTTTTCACAGAACAAATGAGAGCAAGTTGGCCACAGAACACTTTAGTGCTGAAATAGTTGAGAGGTTTCCAGTCACCAGAGCAGACAAGGTCAGCACAGCTTTCCAGCAGGCAGTTGAAGAGGAAAGTGGGTGATGTTCATGAGAGCTCTGATAAAGACATGATGCATGCAGGTTCAACAGTCTGCATTGGTTGATCATATTAGGAAGCACCTTGTATTTCCTCCAGCTATCTACTAGGGACTCTAGGTACTCAAATTTCCAGCCTTCATAAAATTTAAAATATTTCCAGTGTTGCTGTAGATCCGTATACAGTGAATTTCAGCCAAGTGACAAAAGGTTACTACTCTTCACCAGCGACTCCTTAAAAACAGCCCATAGATTGTCCGAGGAATTAAAGAAAATCACTGTACTGCCCTGTNTGAAGGAATCAAGCAAACAGAAAATATTAAGTTGTATATGTAGTGGGAGGTATCTCCATGCTTTTGAAGATGAAGGCAAGAAAGATAAGACTGAAAGGACGACAGTGACGAGAAGACCTGAAAAAACTGCAGACATCAACAGCAGATGAGAAGGATGAGGCATGCTGAGCATCCTTTACAGCTTTCTTGTGAAAAAAGCAAAAAATCCCTGAGAAAGACACCCCAGATTCAAATACAAATATTCAGCCACAGCAGAAGAAAAGTAAGAAAAGAAGATGCACGAAGATACACAGAACAGGATAGATATTTAGTCATGATCAATGCATGACAAAGATATAGCAAAGGAAAAGGGCAGAGGATGCAACCTACCATCTGAAGACAATCACTGTCATGTAAAAAATTTGGAATATAGTGGAGAAAAACAAATTTAGGCTTACGTTTCCTCTTTCTGAAGTACAGTCAGACGTCTGTGCATGTTATATAGACTCTTACCAGGTACCAGGACAGTGTTTCAGGAAGAAAAGAAAAAAAAAATGTAATAAAAGATCTTAAAAAAGATAAAACGCAGTATGTTTGTGAAATTGTATTACACGGGAAGCTAACTGATAAGCTGGCAGAAACAGGTACTGGAGCTGAAAAGTAAGGCAGGAGATTGCTAAGAGGGAGACCACAGCAGGGTGTACTGTGAAAGCAACTATTAAGCTGAGGACCAGGAGGCACAAGGGCAATGCCGACACAGAAGAGGTTCAAAATATCTGAAAGGCAAAAGCTGAATTACCTCGAAGACTGCAATAACTGAAGAGAAAAGATCAGTCAAACAAGAGTAAATGTCCTCAGTGAAAGGCTGCTCTCAACTGGGAACCCTGTATCTCAGAACTACACTGCTGACAAATAACCAGGTGTGGTAGATACAGATGTAGAATCCCACAGAAAGAACCTAGGCAAAAAGCAATTTCAAATTCTAGGATAATTAGCCAAGGACTTACCACTAGGAGACGGAAAGCTGCAATATCGCCATCCAAGACCTTGGTAATACAACAAAAGGTGTGTTACATTGCCCTATTCATGCACGATGATGAATNACAAAATGTGTGTTTGTATGCGGTGCTCTACCCAAACTGATCAGCCCTTCTTGGACAGTTCTTTGGGAAAGCCTTCCTGGCTTATGCTTTTCATGTGGGTGGAACAGGCTTTCTGCAGAAAGCAAGATAGGTGCATAGAATCATAGAATCACAGAATCATTAAGGTTGGAAAAGACCACTAAGACAGTCAAGTCCAACCAACCAGCCCATCCCCACCATGCCCACCAACTTTGTCCCTCAGTACCACATCTACATGGTTCTTTAACACCTCCAGGGACAACCTGTTCAAATCATCTCATACTTGTAACACACAGGTTATGCAAGCCAGTATTCAAAATACAAGATGCCATGCTGCAGTGCTGGCTAAAGGCGACAAGGAACGCAACTCTGGCAGCAGCTAAATAAAGCTGGTGTGGAAATGTTGGTCTGCAGCAGCCATGTTGGCTAGGCAAGGGGCTGAAGAGGGAGCTGAGCAGGAGGCAAGACGGCAGCAAAGAAATAGCCAGGGCTGGACAATGAGGCCAGCACTCCACAGGCTTCCTGCCTCAGGTCCAAACAGCAGCTGCTCCCAAGGATGAGAAGGACTTTGTGTTCACTGTCCCATCAACTGTGGCTCCTTCGGCTCTTCCAGCTTCACTACCCACCAGTTGCAAAACCACACCTCTAAGTGATTTTGACTGGCATGGAGAAGGATGCACTTTGATCAGGATCTCTTACAATAACAGCTAGGGAAAGATCAGACAAGCAGCACAGAAAGGGACAGAGCCCTCTCCGAGGCACAAGGTGTGGCAGGAAACGAGGGCAGCAGTTCTGTTATCAGGCCAGAGCAGGAACCACAGTTCACCACAGCAAGACTTCCGAGCCGCAGGAAGAGAATTCTGAGGCTGCAGTCATGGGTAGGAGACATCTCCTGTCTGAAGGCAGGCTCACTGTAGTCTCTGCTTTCAAGGACCAAGCAAGACTAATTCACGGGCAAAACGAGAAGTCAATGTGGAAGAGAGTTATACATTCCACCAAATATTACAGGTTAGCTTTGCTACAGGCCAGCCCTTGGCAGAACGATTTCTTTATTATTGGGATCAGAGGAGATCCCAAAATATACTTTCCTTGTATTACAGCTCTGAGTGGGAAGCTGCTCCCCATCCCCCTTTCCTCTCCTGTCCTGCAGTTTCATTCTGTACAGAAGTTAAGGCTGCTGTGGCTAAAACATGAGCACACAAAGAGGGACAAGAGTTTAGCAGGGTCTTAACTAAGACAAAGCAGTAACAACGTAGGGAGTTTTCAAAAGTCCCATGTCAAACCCAGCAGTTAAATTTGGATCAGGGTAGATGAGACTGATCAGATGCTTCATTCAATAGCTGAACAAGAAAAGATGACATCTGACCCATCCTCACTTGCCCACGACACCACCTTTCCTCCCTTCAGATGCAGAGCAGCTCTGTGCCCAGTCCACTGCAGTGTACAATGTCAAACAAGAGGACACTGCTAGGCAGCACAGTTTCTACTGAGAAAGGAAATAACTGGGCCTGGAGGGAGCACTGCTGTCCTCCTGAAGATCCTGGAAGTGGTTGCAGCAGTTCACCACTCAGCAGACAGCAGGTGCAGAGCAGACGTGCATGACTGCTGCTTGATTCTTGCACTGAAGGCCTTACGTAAACCTAAGATATGCATCAGCCTTCAGCCTTTGCACAGAACTAAGGTAACATCTCAAATGCTACCTGAACTGAAACACACTCTGAAGTAATCAATGAGCCCACAGAGCAGGGTTTTGAGAATCCTTTTGACCAACTAGGTAGTCACAAATCTTTTATCATTAACTTAGCAGTTTCTCAGGACCTACAGAGCCAAATGCCATCCACATCTCACCATTAGGATGGCAGTTAGGAAAGCATCAAGTACCTTTTCTGCAATTCGGTTATAACTGAACAACTCTTATGAAGTAAGCAACAGAAAGAGGTCCTTAAATAATTTGACAAACAATAGCAAATAACTGATTTTACAAATGCCACAGCAAACAACAGACTCTCTTCAGAATAATTTGTGTCCCATTTTACGGCCCGGTAAACACTGAATGTTCCTCACCTAATGACCACTTAACTGAAAAGACAAGATCCTTCTGCACAGAGAATCTACCGTTTTTTCATTTCAGACTGGGAGCATTCAGACTAATACAGTAATAAAGACTATTCACAGGCCTTGAATAGATCTTCTTGGGTCCCTCAATGTGACTGGAAGCACATCTTTCAGACAAGACAAAGGAACAAAGCAAAAAAAAAACAACAAGCAAGCTCTGAAAAGTGCTCAGATTAACCAACCACTGGCAAATGCTGCTGATGCAGGCTCCATTAACTCTTTCCATGTTTTGTCCTTACTTTCTGGGCAGGGCTGGATAGAAACAGTGGGATGGCAGACATGGGGTAGATACCAACCTCAAATGTGACCGTGCATTGATGATCACAGAACCACACTATCAGGTCTCATTTGGGCTCTCTGTGTCCCACCTGGGGCCGCGGATGGGAGAAATGTTGACAAAACAGACAGGGCCATGGGTGGTCCCTGTAGTGGTGGGACTGAAACACTGCCCCACTAAGAGGGGTGGTGGGGTCACAGCTAGTTCAGCATGGGGCTGACATACCCTTTGAGAGGGCTTCAAGGAGTGCAGAAGGTGTCAGGAGGTAATGGACAGCATGTGGAATTAGAGATTCACACAGAATAAAAGGAAAAGCTTTTTTCACATGAGGACAGTCAGGCAGTGGGGCATGTTGCCCAGAGAGGTTGTGCCATTTCCACCCTCAGAGGTCTTCAAGACCTGACAAAGACCTCAGCAACCTAACCTGAGCTCAGAAAGGCCCACGCTTTCAGTGAGTCAGACTAGGCACCTCTCAAGGTCCCTTCCAACCTGAATTATCCCATGGTCCTATTCTGCAAATGACCTTGAGTCAATATCCTAGATTTCTCAAACCCAGCTTCCCTTGATCCCAAATTCCTAAGACCAATAGCTGCCTAAGTAACCACACTACACCAACATCAAGCATAAGTATTGCTTTCTGTCTTAGAATTATATGTCACAGAATCATTTGAATTGGAATGGACCCTTAAGGATCATCCAGTCAAACTCCCATGCAGGAAACAGAGACACCTACATTAGATCAGGCGCCCAGAGCCCCATCCAGCCTACCTTGAGTGTCTCCACGGATGGGACATCCATCTCTCTGGGTCTTAACTCCTTCTATTTTCTTTCTAAACCTCCCTGCTCCTTATTTTAAATGTCACTCATAATACTCTCTGTATCTTTGTTCTCCATCAATGTCCAGCCAGCAGCCAGCTCCAAGACTGCAGCATGATTTACAGTGTCCCTTTCCCAAAGCATGTTCCTTATTTTCCATTAAACTTCCTTCAAAGATGAGTCTTCCACAGAAAAGTACTGTGAAAGTGGCAGAACAGGCCTCAAGTACTTGGAAACATACTGGCAGACCTTGCAAATGGAAAAGAACAAGAACAAAATGTGGTATATGTTGTGTTCAGAGTTTTAAGTATCTAATTTTTAATGTACTCCTAATAATGGGGCATAAAGACATTTTGCAAAAAGATTTTACAGTCTACAATGCCTTCTGTAGAACCAGAAAAAAAAAAAAAAAAAACATAGGAGTAAGCAACAGAATAACTTATGGGAGGTTACACAGCCATCATGAATGAATAGTCAAAGCTACGACAACCATTTATCAAACTGGCATTGAAATAACAACACATACATCTTACCACAAATGCAGTGCAGGAGGAGAAGTAGATAATAAAATAACGCAATGCTTTGCACTCTGGTAGTGTAAGTTGAAGATCTCCATCCATTTTACAAACATACAGTTTAGCTCCCCAGCCTGGAGAGGAAATAATTAATAGCTCTGTCATACTTCGTGCCACTGAGTCACCACAAAAAGTTGAGAGGCTAAACTGTACCCCAGTGCAAACACCCAGCTCCCAGTTCTGCTCAGGGAGCAAAATAATCTTGCTTTGCTTTCATGGCAGCACCCAGGACAGCACTTCTCCTCCCCCAGGCAAAACAAAATCTGGGTCCAAACCTCACTGCTACTCCCTGGGGGCAGGATCTGGCTGTATCTGACCTCCCCTGCAACCGTGGTCATGAACAGAGCTTTTGGCACACAGGGGTCAGGCTGGAGTTCCACCCCATGAAACTTGACACACATGTTCTGAAGCCCAACAGAAGAACTCCTGAACACAAATGCGATCAATTTTGATTCGGACAGCTAAGGAGAATGTGTCTAACAAAGCCTGAGGACAAAACTAATACCCAGAATCTTAAAACATGTGGCACTGAAAATACTTCATGCTTAGCAGCCAAGCACAGTCCTATCAGATCCTGACTGTGCTATTAACTGTGGCTGTCAGACCAACTCACCAACAGTGACTGATTCAGGTGACAAACATTGTCAAGTGACTTAAGAAATCTCTCTCCTTGTGTTACAGGGACTCACACGCACCCCAGCAGTCAGACTTGGCCAACCAGTGAGACCTACATAGAACACACACTAGTAGACATCTTAACCCTACCCAACACGAAGGGGCTATCAGCTGTGGTCAGTTGTACACTTTGGGATTCAGAACCTTTATGTAAGTGCTGGTAGGCCATCCACTTTTTAGTCATTCCAGCAAATTATTTAATGCAAGATATATAAGCTACGATGGAGTATTTATGGAGTTTTATACCCTTTATTACAGATGTAACAACTTTATTACTGTTTACAGATAAGTTTTCCGAAAAAAAGTTGAATTTGAAAGTGCAGGATATGCTAATAACATTACTCTGTATGTGTATGTGCCCACAGAGTCTCCTCTTACTGAGTATGTGCCACAGTGCAAAGTGCTAAGCAGCCCTATGACAAATTGTGCTAACTCAGAGAGACACTGAAACCCGGGAGGCTATGAATAATAAATAACACATGGGGAAGCATGTTGGTGGTGGAATTTCCAGCCTTGTATATTGAACATGGTCTTTGGAAGCCAGAAAGTGCTTCTGTGGAGGAACAGGAAAGGAAAGATTTGGAAAAGGTCAACAGGTACAAGTTGCCCCAGAGAAGAAATAAAAACATGTAGTAGAATTATTAATTACCTTATTAAACTTGTCCACCAGCACAGTTTCTCACCATGCACAGATGTTAGGGACACTTACCAAGATCATCATCTTGCTACAAACATGAGGCAAGGAGGGGTCCCCTCCACAGAAGATCACAGAATCACGGAATGGTTTGAGTTGGAAAGGATCTCAAAGACCATCCAGCTCCAACCCCCTACCATGAGCAGGGTTACCGTCCATCAGCTCAGGCTGCCCAGG
>VXAB01006057.1:0-21541 GCA_013399175.1 Odontophorus gujanensis | reverse complement strand
GGGGGAGGAGGTGGTGGTGGTGGAGGTGTTTCTGGAGAGGATGGAGAAATTGGATAAAGCTTGTCATACGCCTCCCTGTACTGTCGAGCAAACTTTTCTAATGCTCCATATGGAAAAAACTGTCCATGTACATGTTCTTGATGACTCTTCAGAATAAGAATGTTGGAAAAGAGCTTACTGCATGTTCCACATTCTAGTTTGTCAGTATTTTCACCTTCACCAGTCTTGCTTTTTTTCTGCACTTTTTGTCTGTTCTCATTGTATTGGATAACTAGTTCAAAACCAAAGTTCTCCAACAAAGCCTTGGCTGCATTTCCTCTTGCTCCAGATGCTATTCTGGGTGGTGGGATGGCTGATTCTGAGGATTTTGGTTTCTTCATATCTTTGTTTTCTTTTAGTCCTTCACTCTCATTAGTAAATTCTTGCTTTGGCTTCTCTTGTTTCTCAGAAATCTCTTCTGACTCCTTATATGATGGCATATCTTTTATTAACTGGCAGTCTGTGCTTACTAAGCTAGTTTGCTCTGCTTTCATCAGCTTGCTGCTTTGCTGCTGCTGTTTTTGGGACTGAAGTTGGGGTTGAGTGGATTGATATTGTTGTGCTTGTTGCTGCAGTATCTGTAGCTGTGTTTGACCAACATGGTGCTGAGTTTGTATTTGCTGCTTCAAATCTTCCAGCAGTGATCCTGTCATACCAGCCATTCCAGGCATACCAAATGTGGCAGAACCAGGCAAACCCAGGTCTGGGCTTAAGCTAAATTCTGTCCCTGGTATATAAAATGGGAAAAGGAATTGAGGCTGTTGGAACTGTAAGAGTGCTTCTGGTGTCATTGGAAAGTGAGGCAAAAAAGCTGGGTTTAGAAACTGGGGTTGAAAGAATGCAGCTTGCTGTTGCAGTTCGTGCTGTAGTTGCATTTGAAGTTGTGCTGGTGACTGGGGTGGGTGATGCGTAGGTTGAGCAGAAATTAATTCAGAAGCTTGTTTTTTATTTAATTCTTTGGCATCTAAATGTGGTTCTTTGCTGTTAACTGCTGGTAAACTCATAGAATCTAGTATTCCTTGGCTGGGGCTATTAACATTCCCTGCTACACTATTTCCGCTACTTATATTACCACTTGGTTCTAATTTTGCAGCCCTTGCCTTTGTCTGATGAAGCACAGATCTCATGTGGATTTCCAATGTAGAACTTTGGCTATATGCAACATTACAAATGCTGCATTTGTAGGGTTTGTTGTCAGTGCTGCTGTTGGTTTCTTGAGGGACCGGACTTGATGCCTCCTGCAAAACCTTTTTGAGTTTATGTAGATGGGAGACAGAGTTATAGTGGACCAGGAGAATGTTCTTTTGAGTAAAAGACTCTTTACATACAGTACACTTATATGGGCGAGATGGATCTAGAAATTTTTCCATAGTAAAATTTGGCCCTTTTCTAAAAGGTAAGGTTCGCTTTGGTTCTGAGCCCATATCATCTGGAATAGAGCTACTATCGCTTCCTACAGGACTTGCTTTACCTTCCTGGTCCATCTCATAATCTCTTTCAATTTCCTGCTCTAGTGCATGATCATCTTGTCCCATACTTTCACCTTCCGCCCAGAGTTCACCATTAACAGGTAAAGATGCACACAGCTGCTGAAGTTCAGCTTCATTGAGTTCAGGGTGGCCTGCTTCCAAGTGTTTTTTTAAAGCCTGGAATGTACGGAAGCTACGTTGGCAAAGGCTACACATGGTAGCTGCCCGAATAGCGTGATACTGGGAATGTATTTGAAGCTTCTGCATAGTCTTAAATGCCAAGCTACAATGATTACAACGGTACTTATAGACATGGCGGTCAGAAACAGAGAGCTGCTGCTTCTTCTGCTGTTCATTTAGCTGATCAGGCATTGAATCTGTGGTCTTTATATCTTTACTGCCACTCTTATTCCAATCTGGCGTTTCAGTAGATTCTTTGGGTGGCTTCTGTTCCTCACTCTTAATTTCCATTCCAGGCTTTGATTCATCAATCCCAGGAGCACTTTTCTCATCCACAGGACTTTCACCTAGTTAAAGAAAGTTAAGTGCATTTTACACAAGTAGAAGAAAATAACACATAGTATTAGTGTTGTTTTCATCAGAAATCAAGAGTAGCACATAGTATGGTTTATGTTGGTTTAGTAAAGAATAGCAGTCCAGACTTGTCTCAAAGAATGAAGCAGTCAGGACCAACATGATGCTAAAATGAAAATGCAAGCATGATGACAAGTAGCAGTGGCAGTTGGCCCAGCTGTGGCATGGAGCTAAGAAGAATGCGTTTGGAGGAGAGAGGAAGGAGCATTCTCCTTCAATAAGGCAGTTTTCCAGCACAGAGTACTGTAAGTGTCCAGGATGAGGAACCTACTGTTGCAAATGCAAGTAGGCTTGCTTAACATTCCCTACAGCTATTGCTGAAAGTGCAATTGTCTTTTAGGACTGGATCTTATTTGTTGGGATCTTGCCTTCAAAGAGATTAGGGACTACTACTGCGTGCTTAGCTTTACCTCTACTGCAAGCCAACCAGTGTGGTATACATAAACTTCCAAGTAGTAGATATGCAAGCCCCCTGTTACTTTTATATTTTTTATCTAATCCAAACGGATTCACTCAGAAAAAAACAGTGGATTATTTCTAAATTGTCCATACCTAACTTTTACATGACTTTTCTTGCATACCTGAATATTTCCCAGATCCCTCAGCTGTAATGGTTGCAGGTGTGTCACGTTCAGATTTCTCTGAAGCAGCTGCTGGCAATAGCATACTATTGGGCATCATGACATCTGGCACAGGAACCTTTGAAAACCAAGTACGTAGTATTATTACAGGAAAAGTAATATGAAATTACAATTCAAAAGACCACCACATCTCAAAGACTGCCTAGACTAAACAAAGGCCTTGGTTCTGTCCTTAATAATGGTTCCTGATGGAACATAAAATCAGAGCACGGTCTACCTGTTGGTAGAGGATAAACTCAAAAGAATCCACAACAAAGTGATGCCACAGAACTATGTATGTTCAATATTTTACTGGGGTCAATGTCACTAGAAAGAAGGTTGGGAATTTTCCTTGAACTTCCTCTAAAGATAGAGATGGTGCTAAGATATAGTCAGTAGCCAGCTCTTGACTAAGGGTAATCACACTTCATCTTACCTGAATAGCTTTTTATACAAATGATTCACATTTCATGATCTTTTAAAGAAAATTATAAGCCGATTTCCAAACAGAAGAAGCAACTTATTGCCATTTAAAATAAGGCTTTTCTCTTTCCTTTGTTCTAAATTCCTCACGTAAGTATCTTCTTCAGACTGCTTTACATGTCATGTTAGGCTTTTGAATTCTAGACAGAAATCTTTGAAAGATGTGATGTTATACATGTTTGATAATGCTCATTTCAGTTAAACTTACATGATCATTTGTTTGATGATTTGTGTTTTTCTTTTGTTCAGATCTAGTGACTTTGATTTTATTTGGGCAAAAGGGACTTCTACAAAAATGACCTAGTTGACTGCCAATATCCCAGAGAAGAACATCTTGCTTTATATGGCATTTATTTTGTCATCAGAGTTCAGGTATGGACAGAACGTAGTAGTTATACCAACTACAAAAATTTAAATGATGCAGATTATGTTTTGCAAATAGATACTTTTCTCTGGAAAAAAAAAAAAAATTGAGGAACATCTCAGTGAGTGAGACAACTCTCTAGCACACAGAGAAAAGAGGACAGATTTCAAAGTTGTCCCATTATCAACATATCAAGAATCGTGAAGAACTTGAGAAGAAAGAATATTAATATCAAAGAATCATAGACTCATTTGAGTTCAAAGGGACCCTTAAAGGTCACCTGATCCAACATCTCTGCAAAGAACAGTGACACCTATAGCTCAATCAGGTTGCTCAGTGCCATGTCCAGCCTGAACTTTAGGAATGGCGGCATCCACCACCTCTCCAGTCAACCTGTTCCTGTGCCTCACTATCCTTATTATAAGGAATTTTTTTCCTGATATTGAACCTAAATCTTTCCTCTTTAAGTTTGAAACCATTTTTCCCCTGTCCTATCACAACAGTCCCTGCTAAAAATTCTGTCACATTCTTTCTTATAGCTCTACTTTAGATACTGATACAATGCTATCGGTCTCCCCATAGCCTTCTCCAAAATATGGAGACAGTTTATCAGTCTCCTAAAAGGGTCTGAAATGTTAAATTTCTACTGTTCTTTCCTTGTGATAGGGACCAAATTTATATTGTTAGGCAGAATTACACTGGGTAGAAAACTAAGGTAAAGAAAAGAAGAAAGAAAACTTTAAACTGTTCTCATTGATTTCCAGTTCTGCATTGCGCATCAGCACCTGGCACAAGGAATTCCATTAAAGATTTCTTTCAGTTCTTTACTATTTGCCATTTTAGTTAGGAAATAGGTGACTGGCCTACCACTGCAATGTTACAAATGAAGGAGTTGTCTGCGTTTACAGAAAGAAATCTTAAAGGAGCTGAATCCCCGAGATTTCCAAGAACATATCATGCTAAAAAGGTAAGACAACTAGACACTAGAATGTCTTGGGAAGCCTTTTCTAGGTGAATATACAATGTAATTAAAAAAAAAAATAAATCTAAATTTGATTATTTTTACTGACAATGGTTTATATAGTTTTGAGACGTTCTTTTTCTAGGAAATTTGTTATTTTGGTATGATCTGTGAAATTTCTCAGCAAAGAACAGGTTAAATTTGCATTGATTTGTTCTCTAAACTGAGCCAAATGTGGGTAAATCTATTTCAAATCTATTCCTGACCTAGGGTAGGTACTTGAAAACAGGTATTCTTTATCCAAAAGAGCTGCCCTAATTTTTCACACTCATATTTTTTCATTAAAAATGTGAAGAATTTATTATGCAGAGGCAGAAAGTGAAAAATAGGACATAGTGAAAAATATGACATCTGTGTTTTCCAATTAGTACCACTATTGATATTTTACAGTGAATTTCATGTAGTATAATGAAAATACAGAACAGTTATATACAGGAATACTTCAATATTTTGGCACTACATTTTACACAAAAGTCCTGAGGGTTTTTTTTACAAACTGGAGTAAGGATATATCTAAAACATGGATAATGTTAGACTAAATCTATGCTCAGGTAAACTTGCTTATTCCAAGGTACAATCAAGGAGGAACTGTAGGTTTTCAGCATCTTTGAAATCTACCTCCAGTCCCTTGAAGAGTTCCCAAGGGACATCAAACAACAGACGAGCTAGCAACACAGACTAAGTATCCTGACCTGTTCCCCATCTCTGGCTACCAAAATGCTATATCACAACACATAAATTGCTGAAAGTCCCGAATACATTTCTGTAGCAGGTACTTCAGTATTTGGCACACTTACAGTCATGAGCAGCTTCTCCACACAGTCAGGTGACACACTGTGCAAATGGGTCAGATGAAGCTGGAGATGCATTTTGTTGCTGAGGACATCTTGGCAGAGGGGGCAGCAGATAACAGGTTGCATTGAATGCTGTGATAGAACATGCATCTGGATACGGTTTGGGTCCCTACTGTTGTAGTTACAGTAAGGACACTGATAAAACTGGAAAACATCAAATTAAGGTGCAGGCTGTTAGTGTGCTTTTAATAACCTGTTAATATTGCTGTTTTTACAGCACATCATCTCTGTTTTATTCCTATGTGAAAGAATTTGAGAATAACATTAAATCCTTACATTTTCTTTTACCTGCTCATGACAAAATTTATTGTCTTCTGGAGGCTTTGACTTTTTAGCTGCACCATCCTCTTCTTTTGCCAGAAGTTGTTGCGCCCCTACCACAGTGTTCACTTTTGGTTCCTTCTCTGGTGTGACTATTCCTGTTCCAAAAACAATTTTTAAGATCACATTTTAAACTTGAAAATACTCTGTTTTACAAAGAGGCTGTGATTCCAAAGGTCTGTATTGTCTCTGAGGGTATTTTTTTATGTTCTGAGAAAAATATATATTTGAGAAAACCAACTCTGGTAAGTATAAAGGTGAAAATACTTTCATCCTCGGTGGATACTCTATAAATACATTTAAAAATGAACTATTCTCTACTGTTTAGATAACCTGAGGTTGCCTTTAAAGATTAATCAATAAGATGCTTTCTTTAGCAGCGCAGTGTGAATTTGTGTATTGCATTAAAACAAATCAGCTTTTGCTTAAAAATCCTGTTTTCCAAAATAATTAATTTGCTGATGTTTAATTACACTCTATTTTCTAAACTGTCTGAGCACTATGATTATTGTGCTGTTTTGATAACTCCTGCCTACTTACAATTCTGAAGCTAAATATAGTAAGGTTTTAAAAGAAATACTGTGGAGAATAGGATTTCAGAGCTAACTTAATATTAATTATATACAAAGATCAGTCATTTGGGATTGCCTTAGATGTTTACACTGTGAATTTTTATAGTCTGGCATTTCTGATCAAAACCAGAATATAATTGTTTTATATAGATAGTTCTACTATTAAGTATTAAATACTATACTTAATATTATGCCTGAACTAGCTGTGTAATGCAGCCCAGTCTTGCACACATCAAAGAAAAGAGTGCAATTCTAATTTCCCAGTCCATCAGAAAATTCTTTCCAGCGTCAATTTGCCAGATAATCTCTTCTGCTAGGCTGGATATTACAAGAGCATTGGGTAGGCATGTCACATACATCTCATGACAAACACAAAACCTCATTTACCAACCATTCCAATCTCATCATAGTGCAGCATCATCTGACCTTTTTTCTGCTGTTTATTATGAGTATTTCTAATTTTAACTTTCAATTTTCACCATCTTCCAGTCAATTTGCAACTAAATTATTTCCAGGGTGAGGACACTATCACTGGACACTGGGTGCAAATACATCTTGAAATGCAATGAAGCTAAACCATTGATTGCTATCAGACCCAACGTAAATATATAGTCCAGGGGTGATCTGATTGTATGCTGTGCATGAAGATTTATCTTGATTTTTTTCAATCCACATAAGGTTCATATAAATGAACAAATTGCACCTCGTTGCACAATAACCTAGGATTAATTTAAAAATAAGGTCATGGATGCTCTGGCAAGAAAGTAAACACAAAGAAAATACTTGTATTTTTCTATAGGCGAAATCAGTATATTTTTAATTATTATCTTAATTATATAGACTTTGTGCAACATTTGATATTAAAAGAGCAACATTAAAGAAAAGTAAAATAAAAGAACATATAAGGTAAGTACCAAATCCTCGTGGTAAAATAATAAGCATTTGAAAACTGAATCACACAGAGACATGTTCTGAAGGGCATTTAGGAAAAAAACATAAACATATTTTATGACATATACATTAAAGCTGTTTTCCCCACACATTGTTTTTCATTCCTACACTGGTAATTATTTCTTTTGGCATAATTTAGACCAGAATGTTCTTGGTCAAATTAAAGTTTACTCCTGCCATATTTTCCTACTTTTAATGACCAATTTATCAGCATTGATTTAATATCTGGGCACACTGCTTTCTGGAGCCCCTCTGAATTTTTACACTCTGAGGATCTGTTCCTGGAGGCCTCATTTTGATGGCTCAGTTAAGAGATGTACCTGACGCACTGGTGAAGCTGAAAGGTAAAAAGCTCATGCTACAGCAACAAAATGTACCAGTTTGTTACTCAGTTTGGTTTATGATAATACAGTTCTCACTAGCCTAGCAACATTTACTTGGCAACACAGCATTTAAACACATTATTTAAATGTCTTTACAGAGTGAATTATAGAAAGTAAGGAAGTGACATACTGTATTAACAGAAAAAGGTTGCTTCTCAGGTTTTAGAAGGATAGGTTCAAATTATTAACCTCTCTTCATTTCCAACTGTCAAAAATGTCTAACAGTTGACTACTGTTTCTTACCTTTATCATATGCCACCTCTAAAATGCTCCGTTAAAAAGACAAATGGGGTAGAATCTCAGCTGGTGTAAAGTGACACCGTCATACGGGACAACGAATTTAAAAAGCAAAATAGAACAGTTCTGCCTTCTTCGACCCTCTTCACACCAGATTGTTTTCAACATATTGTTACAGAAATGAGGATCCAAATTCTGCTCAAAAATCCGTTTGTGAAAACGCATTTAACTGTGCTTTTGGCATTGGTACACAACTGCTAATGTAGTTTAACTTGGGAGTAAACTCTGTGTGCGCTTGGGTATACAAAAGGTTAGTACCACATATCGTCTTCCACCACGGGATAGGACAACTTGATTACTTCAAAGGGACAATAGTAATCCTGAAACACGTTGTTCTTGTTTCAATAAAAACAAGTATTTTTTTGGTTAATTTTTTCTTTTGTTGTTAATATAATAAAACTATGGAGTCATCAAACACTGTGCTGGGGTCAATAAACGAATATAAAAGCAGAGCTTTTTACTATGCTTACAATGATATTTATATGAATTGTGGAAATTTACAGAGGCTTTGTTGTTTTTGTAGTTGATGTTACTCTGGATTCAGTCAATCCCAAACCCTGTTACTTTTTATTGAACCCAAGTTACATCTGGATTATAGAACTGTAACTGTGGCTCAGGTTTGCAGAAAAAAGGGGCTGAAGCCACTTGCCCTCATGCATGGAGAGGATTAAATCCCCGAGCCAGTGCAGCACCTTATGCCTGGGTCTCTCTGGGTCACAAGTATAGCTGAAAAAGAAAAGGAGGTTTGGACTCCCTATGCAAGTGAATGGTCCAGCTAGTACAACACATTGACTTTTCTTACTGTACCAACTTTCTGTTTTCTGGATTGGATTCAGTGTTTTAAGGAGCTTCCTGCAGAGGCTGAATAGAGTTATGACCTTACAGATAGGGTATTGAAAGAGGAGAGGGGGAGGAGAGAAAATGTTAGTCTTGAGCTTGTGGTGAGGCACCGTTTTCATAGCTGAGAGTTCCACTGGCATGCTCTTCTTAATATGCAGCTGGAAGAAGAGACTAAATATGTTGTTGTTCCTGTTTTAAATCCAAAATATCTATTTTTGAGACACATTATTTGTGTTTTTTTTCTTAATTGTGAAACACAATTTAAATACATTTGGTAATGCAGAACATACAGTGTTGTTTTAGATGAATAATGTACTTTTTTTACTACACTTAACTGAAAAGACAAGATTAGTTTAAAATAAGCGCCACAAAATAGACTAGTCAACGATTAACTGTCAGTTACAGAATTAGTTAACTTGTCTAATACTGCTGTACAAAAATGACGTAATTCTCTGCAATTCAGATACCATCACATCTGTAGCATTTTTGAAACTCCAAATTGAAAATATAAACTTTTGAGTGACTGATAAGGAGGAGAATGCTAAAGAATGGAAATCCTCGAAAACCTACAATCAAAATACCGTCTTGTTATTTATGAATCATTGTATTTGATAAAGATTGCATAATTTAAGATTTTTGACACATCAGATGATATTATTCAACCTCAAAATAATTCTAAAATTATAATTACTGCTAGAGTATTCTTTCTAATTAGAGGAGAATGAAAGGATAATTTTCATTGCAATAATGAAGGTTAATTTCCATCCTTCCTCATGTTTACTACCTTATTAAAAAGTGCTCCCCTTAGCCATGGCAAAGACATATTACATTTTCAATGCAAATGTATTAATCTGGATAAATTCCATATTAATTCTTGCACTGCATAGAGCTGTAATTTGGATTATAATTAATCTAAAGTGGCACTAGATTTAAATGACAATATAAATGAGGCATTAGTAGGCTTTTCTATTCTGAATGAATATTCAACAAATATAACTTGCATATTGCCAAGTCTCATTTTGAAAGCTCTACTCCTCGAGATAAGGTAAGCAATACAGCACAACAGCTTACACAAACATACTGTTACTAAATACATGTTAATCCTTCCTCATCTAATAGATTCTACGCTAAAGAGGGGTCACACCACTTTCCTGTCTAACTTGTTAGTATTGTGATTAATTTATTGGTTTTCCTGAGATTTCTCTGGCAAGGATTGCAACACTCAATTCATGAGAAAGTCCAAATTAACATTCAATTATACATAAGCAGTTATATAGTCATTAGAAATACTTGTCAGCTGAGTGAAAATTAAGATGATGGTCTGAATGGTACATATGGAGAATTAATTTAGATTATGAAAATAAAAGTTTCTATAAGATTGAGGATTTTGTAGTGCAACTTGCTTTCTCTAAAGCTCAAAGGCAAATCATGTATTTCGGCCCTTGTTTGTGTATGAATCTTACTGCAATGTTATTTTTGTAATTGCTAGCGCGGGAATGCAGAACAATTATGCTGTTTTTTTTTTGTAGTGCACCCAGTAGGCATCTAGATATAGGTTTGTCCTAATTAAACTTGGTCCTTACGAGCAGCTAATCCTGATGGAATTTTGAGAATTCCCCTTCAGTATTTTTTTTTCTAGATTCCATCTTTTTTTTTTTTCCTGGAGTTTTCATACTATACTCTTTCTTGAACAGCTAGAAATGGACCTAAGAAAATACGAGGGCTGATAAACTCCCTGAATCGCTTTTCAGTGATTCCGATTCCTGGGATGGAATATCTGGTGAGCAACATAAGCTCCAGTGAGCTGTCACCTCTTTCCAGGTGAGAGGCAAACCCTGACAAGACTGTAGGAGACTTATGTCTGCTTTAGAACATAGATTTACTGCACCACAGAGAGCTCTTTCCAAGACAAAGAGCCAGATAAAGGGGGATATGTGTGGGTCACTCTGAAAGTAATGCCTCCTGTTTCTTTCTATGGAAACCACAACAGATACAATGAGCACAATAACACAAGTTGATAGAGAAAATACTCAGCTACAAAACACTATTTTACAACACAGTCACCATCGTCATCTATGAATTTTCACCAGCAATGAACAAGAGAGCCTGCATGCTGTGCCTGTAAAAATCTGCACCAGCAGAGATGACCGACTGTCGCTGTCGCCACTGCTGAAACACACTACCCACCACCTCACTGTAATTACAGCCACTGTTTAGTTTCCATAAATGTTCAGCAAGCATTGATGAATGTCAGTGGGTGAAATTTTTTCCACATGGAGGAATTCAATTGCACGCTTTTGCTTCGTACGCACTTCCATATCAGACACCATTCTGTCTGACCACCTCTGACATCATGGGCCAACATAACAAAGTAGGAGGCATTACTTTCAGAGCAGCCCTCATATGTTTTAAACCACAACACAGTTTCTTGCTCAACATCATCCTTGTCATCATCAGCCCTACGTCAGTTTCTTGATCTCTAAAAATAAAGCAACTGAAGAGCAGCTGAGGTTCTACACTGTGAACGGACAGTGACCTTAGCACATCAAAAAGCAAGCTTAAAGGAAGTTTTAATCTATCAGTCAGTCTTTTATTTTTTTAATTAATGAAAAAATGTTTAGTATGTAAGAGCAAAATATAGTATAGGGGAATTTGGATGTAAAGAAGATCATATGTGAAATTGTATTTTCTCTACAACTATACATCTCTATGGAGAATACAACCTCCTTTGTATGCAGCTGTCATTGGCGTACAAGGAAAAGATATATGACTACCTGAAACTAATAGGCTTCAACCTGTTTCAGCACTTCTTCTGCTTCAATGAATCCAACATAATGTAACTAGGTATAGCGTGCAGCAGAAGTAGCCAATGTAATATTCATTGTGACCATAGATTTCCATCTCATACATAAAAAGCATGGATGAAGTCACATATTTGCCAAATCAAACACAGAAAAAGCCTTGGGTATCTACACCAGATGCTGGCCCTGGGTTTGTTTGTGCACAAGTAAATGTCATGACATGGGGGTTTGTTTTCAAAGACAGTAGCTTTCATTACTGGGTTTTGTCTATTCCAAGGGATCAAAATTACCCAAACCATATAATCCATTTTCAATGATATTTCCTCTTCCTTAGGCTGAATCATCTGTAAACTTTTTCAATGGATTTTGTATATTTTTTTCAAAATACCTCAAATAAATGCCGAGGAAGAGGCCAGATTCTTGGGAGTAAGTGATCAGAGACCAAGAACAAAAAAATAATAATAATAAAAAACCCCACATTCTTTGGGTTAAAAGTGGGGCAAAACCTGATTGAAGAAAAAATTCAAGTGGTACCTAATCCTATGCTTATGAAAAATTAATATGCCATCAGAGGAATCACAAGTACAGCTAAGATTAATGAAAGGCGCTTAAAAAATTACAAGCACACAAACTGATTTGATTAAAAAATAATCTCACTGGTCGTCCTGTAATATTCTTCAACTTATCCGCATCTATCCTGTCAGATGGTTATGATTAAAAATAGGTCAATGGGAGGCTACTGATAGAAATCACATGCAAAATGCACATGCAATGAATAGTAGTGGGAATGTCCAGACAGTTTAAAATGAAAGAGCATTTCATAAGTTAAAAAAAAGAGGAAGACAAAATTCTAGCTTCTTACCAGAGTCTTTACTAGCTTTTTTAACTTCGGTATTGTCTCTCTCACTTGAGTCCTTATCATCACCAACAGCCACTGATGTACTTTTAGCAGATCCTTCTGTATCTTCACCTTGTTCTTCTGGGGACAAGCATAGAAAAGATCCAACTCAGTGACCATTCAACAGCAGGTAAAAAACTCTTCATTTAATATGGATAGCACTGAAAGAGGTTGTCAAAATGGGGAGAAGGAGGTGAAGAAAAGATAGAGAATGGCACTTTCAGAAAGTTGGACATTAATTACAAATACTTGGCAATATTTCAAAATCTACCCAGAAATTCTGAACATGTCTTTATCAGAGTATCCACTTCCCACCAGCATGACAGATTTAAAGCTTATCATTTCATATTCTTTAGCTAGAAATATTACTTGTGTTAAAACGCACGCATACGGATGCGCACATATACCATGCCAGCTTGAACAAAAGCAAGCCCATGTAAAAATGTATCTTTAAGCCAAAAAAGAAAAAAGAGAAAAAAAGGGGAATTCAAATATAAATCCTATTAGTACAGCAGTATCCCGCTAATTGCAGTAAGTAAGTATTAGGTATTAGGTACTGTATTAAATATAAACCCCTGGCTTTGCGGGAGAAGTCTCAAATTTTGTCTCCAGGGGGAGCCATTCAGGATAAATGATACAACTTGGTACATGGCTTCTGAGGAAGCAGCATTACCCACACCTCACTTACGTGTTCACACCAGCTAGATTACATGGAAATCTTCACAGTAACTCAAGCCTATTTAATTATTCTGTAAATCTTAGCTATGCTGCTACTGGTGGATTAATCTGTTTATGCAGTTAGCTTCTATGCTGGGGCTGTGTAGCACTAATCCGTGAAAGGCCCACTGTTCCTTTTCATCCTGTGATCATTTGTCTCTCACTGTGCTGATGTCACATTTTAATGAATTTTTAGCAATCTGAGTAATGCCAGATAACCAGACTTGCAACTCTCCACAGCACAGCATGCTGTTTTCATTGCAGCACAAAAAAATAAAAAATAATATTTCTCAGTTCAGGTAGGAATTATATAAATTAGGAGGTGAAGGTAAAATGGGATTCGAAGCACCAAGCTGCTCAATTTCATAAAATCTTTAATGACCATATAAATTAACCCTGGAAAGGCAAAAGGTCACAGACACACATTTGCATACACTCTTCTATTCACTTTTGATAAGCAGAGCTTTTATGCAGGGAACATGATACAATTAACCCTTCAGAAACCATACAAAATGCAGCTACCGACATTTTAAGTGTCAAGCATTAACTGAAAATTACACACTGCATAAAATTTTCATTGTAAATGCTATAGTGATTGAAAGGGGAAATAGTGGCCCTCTTCGCACCCCATGTTTTATTAATAACATTCTGACAGCCGAATGAAATATCCTCTGTCATATGTAGCAGCTGAGCACAAAAAAAAAAAAAAATAAAAAAAATAAAAAATTGCTGCTTAGTGTCTTATTTGCCAGCTATGAACTGAAACTGTACGCCCATGCAAACAGCCCTCAGATCGATGTGGTGAACCTATTCCATTCTCAAAACCTTTTGTAAATCAGGACAAAAAAAAAAAAAATAGAAGGAGGAAGAGAAAAAAAAAAAAAGGCCCAAACAAAATAGCTGCAATTTTGGAAAATGAACAACAATAACAAAAATTCAGTCACAGATCAATGTGTTTTGCATTGATATTGAAATACAACAGTTTAGCGCTAAGCGTGCGCGTCCACTCTTTGGAACAATACAGGGGAGAAAGATTGTCCCCTCTTCAAAAAATAATTGCATATTAAAAAAATTTCCATCCAAATGGATTCCCCCTCGTGCTGTTTTAGCACTCTGCCTGCTGCGACCTCGCTCCCTCCCGTGATGATAGCTAATCAAACATGGGAGCTATCCCGGCCGCAGCTGGAAGCAGGGCTGTGTTTGTCCGAGTGGCAAGGGAGCACAGTTCGGGATGCTGTGAGCCTCTGATCCTGCCTGCATCGGGCTGTGTTAATGCCAAGTGCACACACATGAGGCTCGTATCCAGTGTCAGGCCCTGTGGCCTCATGGAGCCCGTGGCAAATCCCTTCTCGACTCATCCTTGGGAACGGTCGCACTGCTTCTTTTACTAGATTTACTGGCCCAGTTCCCCTGGGCTGGAAAATGAAGTGTCAAAGTGCTACTGAGTGTCCTTATCTTGAGGGGACATAAAATTGTAAGGGCTATCGTGGCACACATTAATAAAACATTGTGTGTGTGTCAGGCAAAGAGAAAGAAAATTATGAAGGTACTAAAAGAAAAGCTACAGTATCATCTGGGTCTCATCAGACAATTTTTGCAGGGTGCTCTCCTGTTTTTCTGGTATGTGTTTTAAGTGTGAGAGAAATTCCCAGACATGTTCTCCTATACATCATCGTGGTGTCTGACCTCAGCCTGACCCTGGCAACAGTTTGAGAAATCTGAATGTGAACAAAGACTCTGTGTCAGCAGCAGGGAGAGATTGCGGGATAGACTTTCCCCATCAACTTAATCGCAAACAGCAGTTCTGAGGCCATAACTTTACAGGGCTCCACCAAGCCACAAACACGTAACCTTTAGAGGTGAAACTGCCCCCTGCTCCCCACCCCCCCTTCTGTGATTTTTCTCAGTCTTGTGGTGCTCCCTTTGATGTAGCAAGGCAATTAGCTCTAATGTTCAAGTGCTGCAGACCTGTTTTATGGTTTGGAAGGTGAGAGCTGTTTATTACAGGTAGGCTCCTGGGGGCCATAAAGACTTTGCAAATTTTTAATCATGCAAAAAACTAATCAAAATGTAACTTATACACACCATAAAAATTAATATAATTATTATTCACAGTATAAATTGCCTGCCTTGGTTTTCAATGGCACTCACTTCTAGAAAATACATTTGGCATTCATTTCAGAAATATGTATGGTATTCGCTTCAGAAATAAATTTCATAGACAGACATGATAATACAACTTCTCATATTTTTCTTTAAAATTACGGAAAGGCTGTCTAAGATTCACACTGTCGCGACATCTATCAAAGGGACAAGATGGAAATCCAACAGCTCTAACTTAAAAGTAATAGATTTCTCAAAAAAAAAAAAAAATCCTTAGAAAGGCTGTTCATTAGAATAGATAGTGAGAATGTCTAATGAAATGCGAAAGCAAAAAATAAAAATAATAATAAAAATAAAAATAAAAATAAAAATAAAAATAAAAATAAAAATAAAAATAAAAATAAAAATAAAAATAAAAATAAAAATAAAAATAAAAATAAAAATAAAAATAAAAATAAAAATAAAAATAAAAATAAAAATAAAAATAAAAATAAAAATAAAAATAAAAATAAAAATAAAAATAAATCTACATACCTATGCCAAAAGAAAAAACAGCAAATATCTCTTTTCAGCAAATTTTTTGTCCTTACTTCAAATGCTAAGCAATAAGGATACTATTCAGTAGTAAAAAAATGAAATTATTCATGCTGAAAGACACAAAATCAACAAAACACAGTGTGATGGGGCCACAGGTTCCAGAACGTGCCCTAATACTCTATTATAAATTTACAAGAGTCTTGCCGATATACATTTACAAATGTCAGCTTTGAAAATGAATAGACCAGCAGATTCAAATGTATAATGGCTTTAATAACACTTACTATTGCAATATGATATTTTATTCACACCTGGTTTTATTTTGTCTAAATGTTGAAAATTTCTTTTGATGTTGGATCTTTTGAGTTTATACATTATCAACTTTTTCCTCACAGTCAACTTTGAATTAAATACAAAAAAAGTGAGGTTAGCATAGTCTGAACTAAAATTGTCAAATCATGGAAAATGATTATTTAAAATTATCCATGCTGATATTGCATAATATATACTCTATATCATATACTTTAGTATGTTAATCTACACTCTTAGGTCCCAATTCTATATCAATTACTTGAAACACCCTTATGACCTTTTTTAGTCCAGTAAAGTCAAGGTGTGTGATGCTTTCAATTGCAAACTCTAGGCCTCACCCAAAGCTGATTGGCTGATACTAGCAGCAGATTAGATGAATATGCACATATAGATTAGAAAAGCTAGATTTGCTGAGGTGCAAACAGAATAACAAATGAATCCACCATAAAAAAATACTAGTTTTGGAAATAAAATATGAAACAGTTAAAAGAAGATATGTCAGAATGGAAACTTCACTGGTATATGAAACAATGGACAGTAACAACTGTTATTGTCCTAGATTTTGTTTTTCAGTATCCCTTTTGCGCTGTCCAAATTGCAAGTAATTTCCTAAACGGGGATGACCTACTAGTTGTGGGTGAGTAGCTGTGGTTATGAGAGAGAAAGCAAGATTAAGCAAGTGTTTGTGGCTGAGGGCCAGATGAATGGAGAAAGAATAAATCAGTCAATTAAATTTGTAACTAAATCATGGGAAATGAGAGATAAATTATACATATATATATATATATATATTTGTTGTTTGTTAATTAATGCTTTCAATTAACAGCTGAATCAGTGGTGCTCATAAATGTTCAGTACAGGTGTATCCCATGTTCAAGTTGAAGAAGTGACATAATTAGATTGTCAGGATGACAATTAACCACTGGCAAAAGATAATGGAAGGATGGATTGGAGAGATGGGCTTGTATTAGATGATGTAGAGAAAGGTGGAGCAACAAAAGAAAACAAATAAGAAAAACCCATGGAGTGTGAAAGAAAAGAATGAATTAAAAGCAGGGTGTGTGGTTTATCTCAGCTACTCGGGTTCCTTCTGACTTCTGGATTGCAGATTATTTACCCAAATATTTCAGAAAGTATTTGTTCTATTTTCTGGCTAGTCTTGCAGAGCATGAGTGAGGAATAGTGTGACCTGCACATTTAGGATCTTGACTGCATCCTCTAGCGGTCATACTTCATCTTCATAAAGGATTGCTAATTTCTCATTTAATGACTCAAGGGGAATAACAACACCAAGCTGTTAATAACTATTTCTAACCACTGTGTTATATTTAAAACTATTGCTTTTAGAAGGCTGGATTTCCTGCAAACAAGCCCATAATTAAGTGATGATCATCATATTGACTGCTAACGGAGAGTGTGTATCAAACTGTTACCATTTTGTTTCGTGGTGCATCATTTGACTTTTTACAGCAGTCTAATGCTTATTTTCTTCTGGTTTATTATTGTGTCAGAGAAGCCGAACTGCAAAGCTGGCCAAACAGAGCACATCATGGTGGCTGCTTCCCAAGCAGCATCACAAATCACACCCACCCCACCCAGCAGCCAGTATTTCTCACTCATCGCATTCCTCTGACTACCAAGGAGTAGCAGGACTCTTCTACCCTGCTTCATTTTTTTTTCCTTGATTTGTGAAGGTAGAAAAGATTTGTTATCACCAGTTAATCTGTTTTCCACTTTATTATTTCAAATTATTTTTTCCACTTTTTGTTTTTTTTGTTTTTTTAACTGAAATCTAATTTCATCTGCTGGAGAAGGGAAAGGGAATGTTCTCCCCAGAAATTTAGAGGGGTAAGGTGTACTTTCCAGTTTGGTGGCTGAGCAAGTTCTCCCTTTATTTCATTGCTGGCTAGGATTGATTGCTATCTAGTCTCCCTCTCTTATTCTCAGGGTAAACCTGGAAAATAAGTGTATTTTACTCTGATAATGGTGTAAAACTTTTGTAAACTTACACTGAACCATACTGGCTGACGAGAAAAAAGGAAAATCTGTGGGTTGTTTTTATTGTTTTATTTTTATATTAGTATTTTATCGAATATTTTGCAGAAGGCAAAAGGAGTATATGCTGACAAAACCATTAACAGAGAACGTCAAAGATTCAGAAACTCAGCAATGTTTTCCAGATGTGATTGGAAATGCACAGTTAATCATTTACTATGCAAAAAGGGATACTTTTCTTACTTGGCCTTCTCTAGAAAGGCATTGAAGCATGAATCTATACTGAGGATAGTCCAACTTTTCCAACTCATCTGTACTTTTATTTTGGCTGCCATTGTGGTTCATATAAAATGCTGTTTCCCCCATCAGCTGAAGGTATGAAGAGTACTAGCACTGTCTGACTTGAGGACTAATACATTTGCATCGGGGTTATTTTGAGCAGAAAATTCAATCTCATTACTAATTCTTATTCAGTATGCTGGTTTAGATATACTCTGCCTAATTTCAGGCACTTCTCTAAGCTCCCTCCCTAAGGAGGGAGAGACAGGTATCTTCAGGGCACAAATCAGACTTCAGGCAGGTTGAATTAGCCTCTGGAGGTGTCTAATTCCTCACTGACTATAGAGGGATTTTAGAATGAAATTTACTGTTTAGAGTGAAGACTTTTCAGTGTGGAACTGCAGTTAAATGTTAGAAGTTAGGTAAGTGAACCTGAGCTAAAAGCTTGACCCAAAGCTCAAAAAGCCAATGAGAGTCTCCTCATGACATTCACCAACTTATAGGGTACTCATTTCTAGCCTGTAGGAAAAGAAAGCATAATACTGGATCTTCACTATACTATTCTCTTTTCTTGCATTCCACTTGTTCAGCCTTGTTCTACTTTTTTGGGTCATTGTTCAAACTTTTTTAAATGCCCCTTCACACATGGACATTTCTGTTGTCCTGATTTCTTGCACTTCTTCCTACTTCCCACTAGAGTTGAGTTTCCAGTGCCTTGTGTTAGTGGTGAGATTGGCTCTCCCATTCACATTTTCCAGAATAATTCTTTAGACTGCATTTACTAAGAAATCCTCAATATTAATTAACAGCTCATTTAAATGACATATTTTATTAGCAACTCAGTTTTTCAGCTTCTCTCTGAAATACACTGTAAAATCCTTCTCATTCACCTTCCAGATTTTCTCTCTGAATTATTCACCTCTTTGGCTCACTAACAGTATGTCTCTGAAATTGTCTGTAAAGAATTCTGTTACTGCATATATTTCTCCTTTGTCTTTTGAGAATACTTGAGAAAAAGAATTTATTTTCTTTGCCATCTCTGGATCATTTTGGACTGACTCCTTATTCCCTGGTGGTCTACCAGACCTAATGACTCTTCTGCAGAGTCTTACTTCTGAGGTAGTTTAACGATTGCTATTTAGCTTTGTTAGGTACCTTCACATAGTTGCTCTTCTTATCCAACCTCTATGTTCAGTTTTATTAACATCATTTTGGTATTATTTCCATTTTTAAGGATACATTTTTTCTGACCTTAATAAAGCCTTGTACTATGCCTTGTCATGTAGCTAACCTACATCTCTCCAGTTTTAATATTTCCAGTCTTTGATGCTAAGTGTCATAGGCAGAAGTAGGTAATTTACTTACAGGGAGAAAAATATCTCTCAAGATAACCACTTTTTAACCTTTTTATACTTCTTCTTTTTTTTTAATAGTCTTCACAGAATTATTTACTTTTTAACAGTTATCTGATAAATATTCTATAGCATATATAGCAGCCTCAGATTTCTTTCTTTTTTTTTTTTTTTCAGATTAAATTTCTGTAAATTTCACTCAAATCTTCAGACTTCAAAAGGTTAACATATGCATGCACCATATATATTGTTTAACATATGCATGCCCCAAGTGGTTTTTGATTTTTTGGAAAGACAGTACAGGTGTTTCAAACCAGATCACAATGGTTGAATGATGTGTAGGAATCTTCACTAACATTTCCACTGCCAATTCCTCCAAAAATCTCCTGTAAAACCTAGGTTTCTTGGTTATAGCTGTACTACGGAAAATATATTGACAGAGTCAAGCTCACTGCTGAAAAAAGAGAAAGGAATAAAAACCTGTTCATCAAAGCTAGAAAAATAGGTAAAAAACAGCAATATCTTCCTGTTCATTCCCATTCCCTTATGTTACTGTCTTCCTCTTCCTACTCTACTGGCAAAATTGAATAATAAACTTTTGTGTCATTATTTAAATATTATTTAATTTTTTTGGAATGTTCCTTACTGACAATATATTATTCATGTGTTTGGGATTCATAGCCATAACATGCTATGTCTCTGCACTCCACGATAGCCTATGGGATCCTTCCTATTTTGTTGTTGTGCTTCAGCACCTAAAGCTAATCTTTTCTTGCTGCATTGTTTGAGGTCAGAAATTACACTCTCCTCTATTAATTACTTTGAGACTTGAAACTCAAACCTGCTGCCAAGTTTGATGGGGACACTTGCATGGCATGCTCTGAGGATGGAAATATCAATTAGTTCTTAGCAAAATAGTGAGTGACTTATAAATAATGAAGGAGAGCGTATTACATATACAGACTTTCTGAATTCAAAAATGCAAGTTATATCTTGGGGTTAGGCATATCTGGTCACCCAGTGTTGCTCTCAAGCGATTACAGTTTTATTCATATCCATTTTTATTTTTATTTTTACTTAAGCAGTGCAACACACTGGATGTTTTCTTCATCTTTCATTTACTCTTTCCCTTAATTACATTTTTAATTCTCACTGTCCAATATATCACACTACTTTAACTGCATGGTTTTCTCATTGGGGTGCTCTTTCTCTCATACGTAGTTTAAATAACAATCCTCCCCACCTTAATTTTTATTGTCAACAACATAATTATATTTTGGCTGAAGCTGAGGGTATTCCTTGCCTATATACTTCCAGTTCACAAGTGTCTAATAAACACAAATCTACACTGTCAATTTAGCTAAGCCCCTGAAATGCTTTCTGAGGTGCCTCTGTTGATAGCTCTGAAAATATTCCCAGGAAAGCCACTAAACAAGACCTGAACTTAAAATTTGTTCTTAATGACTTCAGACAAGTTGATGAGGCCACCCATTTGTAAGCTTAATGTAGACTTCCACCATACAGCTGTCTTTTCACTTGTTTCTAACTTCAGTAAAATTGAACTGCTTGGGCTGAAATCTGTTGTGGTAAATTTTTGCTGTACATTGGCTATCATTGTTTTATTTTATTTTATTTTTTTAATTTCAGACAAAACAATTCAGATACTTCTGAAAATACAAATAGTATAAATAAATTTAATCACATATATGTGCATATGTTGACATATATATATATATATA
>VXAB01006053.1:3383-23820 GCA_013399175.1 Odontophorus gujanensis | reverse complement strand
AAAACAGCTTACTTCTCCTTAGCCCTCAGGTAGCATGGCATGCACTCCAGGACAAAAGCATGAAACCCCACTGGGAGAGATGCTGTTTGGATGGCTGAAAAGGTGCAATGATTTTGCAGGTGGGGAAAAAGAAATTCTGTTTATCCGAGACCACGATGTAAAGTGGTTAAGTGCTGGAAAAAAAAACAAGTGTTTATGTTCAGCTGTGATCTTTATTCTGAATTTCATCAATTTTTAGAATGTGTTATTAATAATACAAATAGATCCCAGTCTCTTTAGCACACAAAACAATCAAAAGCTTTGGTAGAAGTTGAGAGGGGAAGGAGAAAGGATTGTCTAGTTTTTGTGCTGCAAATTTAAATTAATGAGACAACAGTAATATGTTAGGTGCAAGTCATGCTAATGGTTGGACATATTTCTATAGCAGTACCAAAGGGTTGTTTTATCTACAAGTATCTGTAAACTTGGAAATCAAAGTCTGACAAGAACAAAAATGTGACATCCACAGTGACTACAGTTCAATCAACTGAAGTAGAAAGAAGTAAGGAGACTTTGTGCTAAAACTCATTTCAATCTTTTTATGACTATGAATAGCACTGGAGACAAGGACTTGTTAACAGAAAAAGAGGAATGAAAGGATGGAGCAACATATTGAAATGGAGATTTGTTCAAGAATCATCTTTATGGAACTACAACCAGGCAGAAACAACAATCCACAGTGTCACTGACAGGTGTAGTCCTCTCTCCCGCATGCTGTGGATGATCCCAGCAGTCTGTTCTAAGACTCAGCTGGTGTAAGTTTGCTGGCAGGTGGTAAGAATCATCACTTTACTCCACTCCTTTTTTGCTTAGCCTTTTGTTCTCTTTTTCCCAGTCTTGCAATGATACAACATCTTGTAAACAGCACATTAAAATACAATTTGAATCTCAGGTATGCTAAAAATGATGTGTAGGTAGTCAGATACTGGGAGTTTTCCAATTGATGTCAGGCTGAAATCCACATTAATTGTCCCAAAATGAATAACTGCTTATAGAATTGCACCAGTGCAAGATTTTACTTCAATCTTTGTCACATCTTGACTGAAAAACTGTAGTTCTGAATGTGCTAAATATTAATGTTGAATTTAAATATACATGAAGAGAACTGCTTCCACATAATCATATTACGAGTCTAATTTAAGTTTTCATTTCAGTGGATTAAACAACGGGACTGTTTCTTTGTACCATTAATCTGAAAATGCTACTAGTTGAGTGCAACTGCCTGCATAAAAATTGTACTCTCTCTTTATACTTCTATCTTTCAAAGCAATTGGATCTATTCCCTGTTTTTGGAAAACTATAACATATTTACATGGTATAACTTGGTGTTCATATGACATCTGTATCAAGTTTCATGAGATGTTCTCAAAGAAATGTCATCCAGCACTGAAGTGCAGAGATGTGAAACTGTAGAGATGGGAGGAGTAAAGGAAGTTATTAGAGTCTATATTATTAGAGTGAATGGAGTAAGTGTAATTTTCTTCAAGAGAGGGTCCATCATTGGTTCTCATATTAATCACAAGACATCAAGTCAACTAGATAAACAGAAAAGAAACAAACAGTAGAGGAATAAAGCTGAACTGAAAGTATGATAAGGCAAAGATATCTAATGTTTACTTTCTGAGGTGGTGTTTTGTAGGTTGGAAAGTGCTGAGACAAACATGTCCCCGGCTTTGACTGAACCTTATTCTGTCATGCAGGAGGCTTCTGCTGTTCCTAGGCCTACTGCAGCTTCTCTTCCTCATCCTGGTCCTGCTGCAGAGGGACGTCCTCCATGGGGTCCTGCCTCCAGATCTGGTGTCAGCCCTTGGCAGCAATCCACCCAAACCCACTCTTTTCTGACTCCAGTACACACTGTGACTCTTTGTCATGGCACTGTTGGTTCTGCACGGGCAATAGGTGTGCCTGCCCTGTCACTGTCAATGTCAGTAAAATCAGTCCCAGCTCCAAAATGTCTCACTGTGCATGATATGCACTAGGTATTAGACACCATCAACAAATGTCTGTTGAATCACATAAAGAAGACAGTGGTATTCTGGAGCTTAGAAACAGGAATCATAGGTTGGAAAAGACCTCCAAGAGTTCCAACCGTCCACCTACCCACCTGCCACCAATATTTCCCCCTAAACCCTGTCCCTCAGTATGAAATCTAAATGCTTCACCCAGGGTTGGTGACTCCACCACCTCCCTGGGCAACCTGTTTCAGCACCTGACAGCTCTTGGAAAAGTATTTCCTCACGTCCAACCTGAATCTCCCCAGGCACAACTGGTGGCCATTCCCTCCAGTCCTATCGCATGGGAGAAATACTTATTCTGACTCTTATGTGTGTGACACAAACAAACCAATTCTCCAAGGGTTTCATTGTGTCAGAGAGGACAGCTCTGAGACCATCCTGATGGTCTGTTTGATAAGAGAGATGGTTACCTGTCAGTCTGATCTTACTACATCCAGCACCAGGAGAAGAGAGACAGTGAAACAAAATAATGAACAGTTCAGTGGTTGTCTGAAGCTGGTGTACCTGTCCTGATGGTATGTCACCTTTAGGCAAAGCTGGGATCACTGTCCCACCTTGCTGAACTGCCAACTCACAGAGGTTCTGCATGGCACAGGGTGTCTGTGATGCCTGTAGCTTTTCAGGATTCACCCACAGACAGTAGTAGAGCTCAAAAATTATTTGAGAAAGGATTACTTGGAATGCTTATTGCAGGACTGATCACCTACCCAGACAAGGAGAATGGATTCAGATCAAAAACTGGTACCTTGAATTGGTTCATGCTGGTTACTGGCGTTATTCTCATGACAGCATACTATATGTGAATTACTGCCATCCCCAGATTGCTTTGCAGACTTGCAATGAGGCGTACAGTGAATATTCATCAATCCCTGTAAGCCCAAGTGGCATCTTTCCACTTCTTCAAACAAAAACCTGTCCAAAAGACTGGATGGTTCAAATGACCATGAAGGGGGAAAGAGGATTGCAGTGGCCAAGTTATTTTACCACTTGAAGTCTTAAAAAGTTATTTCACAAAGTTGATGGTCAATGAATTGGAGCCTCATTCCCTTCTCCAAAGGCACAGGTAGGAAATTTGGAAAGCAGAGAATCCTGGGGTATTGGTGAGTGAAATGACTCCTCCAAGCCAAATGTGAATTGCTGAGGGAAAACTCTGTTAGTTACTACTGTCATTGAGCTTCAAAATGAAGCTTTTGAAATACATGGCTAAAGGAACTATTTGCCCCTGAGGAATGAAGTGAAACATCAGTTTTGGTCTTTGTCTCCTCCTTAATGTTTTCAGCATGAGACTGCACTGGTTTCAGGAACAAACACAAGTTCCCCATCATTTCAGTAAGACTTTAACCTACAGAAAGCATCTAAGATCTCCTGTGTTTTCTCAGTTCTCCTTACACAAAAGACTTCTAATGTGAAGTCAATATATCTTGACAAAATTCTAATGATTTGAATTTTCTCAACTGTATATGAAATTTTTCTGTGTAACTCCCAATATTCCAAAGCACTAACAGCATTTCTTTTCTGTCTCCTTAGAAATGAATGCAGTAATATGGTATAGGTCTGAACAGATACAGAAAATCTCCTCTGAAATACGTAAGTAAGGTCTATCCTATTTCTTAGCTTGTGTAGTTTATGTCCTTTCTGAGTTACTACTTCTTCATCTAATGTAAGGTAGATAATGAAAACACATAAAGTTATACAGCAACATTTAGTTTAGAATGGAGATAAATGTCCTGCTTGCAGGCACATAACAGCTTCCATCCAATGTGATACTGGGACAATTTCTGCCATGCAGACAATGGCAATGATTCTTACAACCACTGATGAATATCAGCTGCTTTTTAAGACAAGATATTGAATTAGGTAACTGGACTGGGTTGCTGGTTCATGGCACAGGACAAGATCTATGTTCAACTAGATTTAATTTCAATCAGTCAGAAAATCAGAATTCTTCATACTTCTGTTCTTGCTCAGTATTTCACCAGCTGGGATGTGTTGACTGAATTTGTTGTTACCTTCCAGAGCTCTTCAGATGTGAGACAAGGTCCCTATCACAACTTAGATTGATGCCCCTTGTACTAGAAACATATATGGCAGTCCCTGTTTCTGTATGTGCTGACTGCAGTCTTTGCACATCCACATTCCCACAGCACATGCCAACACGAAGTCCATAGGGCAGTATGAAATGTGCTATAAGCAGAGAAAATGTGCCATGCAGAACTTTCCACAAAAAAGAACTATGGTTTCTTAGCCAGATAGTTCACATCATGTTATTCTAAAATCAAATCTAAAATTAAAAGAACAAAACTTCCTCATCCTGTTAAAATTTGCAACATTTCAGGTTTCTTCCTCTACGCATTGTAATAAGAATTTAAAAAAAAATTAAAATCTTGCTAATTTTACAGAAAGTGACACCGGTGCTACAGAGTGGGTGCTTATTTTAACCTCACTTTTTAAGTGATTGCCCCTTGCTCCTAGTTTTAAATCCTGTATCCATGACAGACATCTTTCTATGCAGCTATTCTGTGTTTACCTGTCAGCTGAATTTAGAACCTCCTTAATCTCTTTCCAAGAGTAAGTTTATTAGCCAGACCTGCACATTCGAACTCCAGCCATGCATTTGATTTATGCTACAACACAAGTGTTATCATATTTCTCCACTCCCCTCCTAGGAGTGCAATAAAACATATTTTTACACTGAAATGGTCTTAGAAGAAGACAGCTGCTCTCGCTCATTACTGAGCACATGCAGATCCACCAGGCCCTTCCTTGCTGGCTGAAATGAATTGCGGGTAACTCAGCAGTACCAGCTTGGCATCAATATCATCTGGATTCACAGAAACACAGAATCACATAATTGTAGGGGTTAGAAGGGGCCCCTGGAGTTCATCAAGCCAAACCCCCCTGCAGATCCCTAAAACAGGTTGCATAGGTAGGCATCCAGACTGGTCTTGAGCATCTACAGAGAAGGAGACTCTACAGCCTCTCTGGGTAGCCTGTGCCAGTGCTCTATCACCCTTATTCTGCCCTTGTTCATTTACCACTTTTTTAATTTGATACAGAATATTTATTATTGTCATTGCAAATCATAGAAGTAAAAATAAATTTAAAAAGAAAGCAAAGGACGTTCTCTTTTCACCTGAGACTGAGAAAGTCTATTTAGAAGTTGGAAGGGATATGACAGACAGAACTTGGCCAGCCCTATTTCAAATCTACTTGAGATGTGGACTGGATCAATACCACAGTGGCAGAGGGAAGCAGGAGGGCAACAGCCATGCTTCTGTCTTTCATTCAGCTGGGATCCAGGTCCTGTAGCTCAGTGATCGATACAGATGGATATCCTCAAAGGACAGATATTACAGATGCTCTTATTTCCAATCACAGCAGGCCTAAGTACCTACCATTTTTTGGTCATGTATTCTGTCCAGTTATTTACATTTACTTATATTCCTTGTAAAAAAATCCAAATCCTGCACAGGAATGCTCAAAGCAATGCCCTGTTTGTAAGTCAGATTTTCAGAGCCAACTGACATTACATTTGCACAGCTCCCTTGCCTTGCTCTGCTGGATGGACAGTGACATAAAGGTGGCGTGCTTGTACAAGGAGTTTTTATGTTCCTCACAGCTCCCTAGAGTACTCCAATTCTTCCACCACTAGAAGCAGTAAGTTTTTTTTTCATTTTTTAATTTTGTTTATTGTTTATTTATATGTCTGTGTTTTAATAGTCCATAATTCCTTGTCTCAAAAAAACTCTTTGTGAAAAAAAAAAAATCCTGGAACAGTTTGTTCTTGTTTTCTGTTATCTTCTTATAACTTTATTTTTCATTATCTTTATATATTTTTCTTTATTATATTTGAGCAGTTCTTAGTATCTCCCAACTCCTTTGCTTACCCAAGATTTTTGTTTGAAGTCTGCCTTGATTGACAGCTCTTTCCATCCTCAGTAGGTCATTTCCAGAGTGCAATTCTCTTCTGACACACCTCTTCTCTGAAACAAGCTATTTAAGATTGTCTCACAAAACATAACTTGCTTGATCTCCTTGTCATCAGGGAAGGTAAAAAGTGCTGTAACATTACAGCTGCCTGACATAATTTACACTTTGTTTGCAGCAGATTTCACACAGTTTTGCTAGGTACAGTGCACCTTAGAATGGCATACAGGAACAGTCAGCTAATAACTCCTTACCACACAAACCACTTAGCATGCAAGTAGTTAAGTAAAGCATCTACACAAGTACTTTGTGTGACTGCTTCACCTGCCTGCACTGCCCTCAGGCTGGTGCATCCTAGAAAGGTCTTTGGTCCCATCTACTGCTCCTGTTGTTGGCACCCAGAGTCCCTACCACTGTCCTGAAGAAGTGAGGAGTAAGATAGTTGCACAACCAGACAGTGGTTCCTTTCCTTTCCAAAGTATGAATTTCAGTTCCCATTTATCAGTGTTGTTTAGGAATTTGGTACCTTAATGGGGCACCAGGACAGTGCAACCTGGTCCCCTTTCTCCTTCCCAGTCTTCTCAGTTAGCACTGCATTGCATTTCTTCACCATTAAACTTCATTCAGCTTCCATTACACTGCTTTAACTTTCTGAAGGCCCATTTGCAAAAACTGAATTAAACATCTGCATGGAGAAATGATTGTATGATACCACAGTATTAAAATTCCTTGAGGTCTCCCACAAGCTTTGTGTAAAGAAGTCAGATGAAATAATGGAAACTGGGGTGGTTTTGTCTTTAGAAATAGATGTTTTTGCTGTACTACAACAGCCAGTATATAATAAATACTCAAAAGATGCATACAAGATAAATTCCATGAGAATGGAACATGGCAGATCTATTTGTTTTAAAGCGGCGATAAAGCAAAGTGCATTACAGCTCCTCACTGCATCTTCACCTCTTCACCTGAAGCATTACAGTCTGGTTGCTTCTGAACAGACACCATGGGTGTAGATGTGGCTATCACAATGAAATCTGACATTTGAATTATTAGGTCTGACCCAGTGCCTGACAACTACATTGGCTGAGAGCTGGAAGAGAGGATGTTCTCCCTCTCAGTTTCCTCCTGCCACATGTTCCCCTTGCATGGGATCTGGGGAGCTGCAGATCCTTTCCTTAGCTGAACCTACTTGTAAAATCACCTGCAAAGTGACCCCCCCAAAAATTAGGGGGCAAGGAGCTGATTCACTTTCATAAAAAATTAAAAAGAGAAGCAAGAGGGGACGCTGGGGAAAGGAAACACCAGATTGCACTGGGTGGGGAATAGGAAAGTGGAATGGGACCTTTCAGAAGTCGTAACCTGTCAGAAATCCTCAGGTACAGCACATAACTTCTACCTAAGTTGTACCTGCGCTGCTTCTTTACAGTGTGTATCAGCTATGGAGTACATCAGTTTATCCGCACGGCAACACGTTGCTCCTTGTCAGCCAGCCATAGCAAGGAGCAGACAGGGCAGCTGAAGCAATCCTGAGCATGCTGAGACCAGCTGAAAGCGGGCCATGCCGCTTCTTTGCTGGGCACAATGAGAAAATGTGGAGCTTGTGTTGAGGGTCTAAAGTTCAAAGGTGGAGGAGACACGTGGGCTCAGCACACAGCTCATCGATGTGAGCCGTAACGAAGATGTACAAACAGATGGGTAGAGCTGTCCTTTTAGCACAGTGCCAAAAAGTAGTGAGAAAGCCTTGCACCGCATTTGCTGTGCTGAGCAGAGAACTCAGAGAACTTTCTTTCTCTGCATTTGCAGAGAAAAGCATCCTCAGTGCAGTGCTGTGCTGACCAGCTTCAGTTGTCAGGCCCAGCTCTGAGCACAGAATGCCCACAGGCAGCTTTGACACTTAAATGCATGTGTACGTATGTGTAGTGCTTTCTTGGCTGGTCTAAGCTGAAAGTAAATCTTGAATACAGGAAAACAGGATAAAAAAAATCCCTCACCAAACCTTCCTTCTAGTAGAGGGAATATAGTCTTGATTGATCATTTCCAATCATTTTGGAGGGGATCTGAAAGAAGAATATGTGGGTAGAACAGAAAATACGAAAATACGAATGGGCTTCTATCATTCAGTGATTCATTCAGTATAAACATTTAGCCAGTTCACATTAAGACAGAGAATTAAAAACAAAACAGAAATCAAATAAAAAAAAAAAAGCAAAGACAACTCAGCAACAAAATAATAATTAAAAAAACAATTGTTTTTCTTCACTGAACAGACTGTGAAACTGTGAGCTTCTTTGCCAGAGGATGCTGATCTGTTTCAAGAGGCAATATGATTTATACAGATATAAAGAGATGTCTCAAGTTGTGGCGGACAAAATATACAGTTGTATATACAATTTCTTGACCTGGATGACCATGAAACTGAAATTCCTAACTGATGGGAGTACATACAGCATGAAGTGTATTTCTGCATGCTCTCTTTATTACTTTATTTTTCCCCAGACATCTCGAACTGGCCATGTCAGAGATACCAAACCAGACGGCATGCTGCTCTGAGCTAATGTAAAGCAGCTGCTCCTATGCCTGCAGAGACCAACAGATGGGATGGATATCTTCATATACCCGGGGAAATACAATTTCTGTTCAAGCAGACTTAGATCAGGAGGAAAAAAGGCTTTCTCTATGAAAAGAAAGAAAGAAAAAAAAAAAAAAGAAAAGAAAAGAAAACTATGAAATGGTTAGGCTGTTCTGCTATTATCAGTGATGTGTATGGGATGGGGATTAATTTCATTCCTAGGTTAAAATAATAGTGAGACATCCTTGTTTGTCTGCTCTCTTTTACACTATGGTTCTGGTATTCCTGGTAGTATCTGTACCTGAGAAATGTGATTTAAGCTTTTTCAGTAAGGGGCTTTCTGCATGAGTTTTAATAAGCTGTGTGATGCCATTTAAAGACATGTAGTTCCCTCAGAATTATGATTGTATCATAAAGCATCTGATAGTCAGTATTCAGGACACATCAGCTTTGTAAGTGTATGTGACTACCTGGCACTGAGAAACTTAGGGGCCCAAGATGTCATTTCTGTATGAGTTATCAAGTAAATGCACCCATTCAGCATGTGCAGCTTTTCAAATTCTGTAGCAGAATTTTACATACTCCATCAGCAGTTGTCAAAGAGGAAAGAAATAACTAGCTCAATACCCGGAGTCCAATGCAAGAGAAATCTGTTGAATTTTCTGGTTTCCTTTTTATCTCCAGCTCTTTCTTCTGTGTCTGGACCTGCAATCAAATAATTCTTCCTTTGTGGAAGAGAACCTGAAGATGCTCACTGCAAATGTAGAGGAATTCCTCTGGAGATTGATAGCCAAATAGATTTTCATCCAATTCTCAGAAAAAAAGTCAGCTTCAACACTATGAGGCAGGAAGATGTTTTCAAACATGTTATAAATGTTTCATGTAGTCAACATGGACTTCTAAAGGTTGTGTAAACATGAGTAATCATCATCAGGAAGAGGAGAATAATGTATTTAGAGTTACACTAGCAGTGTACAGATGCTGCTGCATCAAGTGATGTGCATACGCACAGCCCAACACTACACTGGTTCTCAGAATTTTCCATCAGAAGCATTAGCACAAAGGGCAACAGGCAACTACAGGCAAAATCTTATCTCTGTGTATTTCATTCAGCACGGTCTGTATTCAATTCTACTTTTAAACTAGATAACATAAGCCTTACAAAAGGGAGAAGGAGGGAGAGAATTCTCTTGAAAAGTGTCTTGACAAAAAACAGATACCAGCATGGTCCTGTCACATGTAATGCCAGAGCATCATTTGTACTCGCTCTGTCCTTCCAGCTGCATCCTCACCACAACTGCTAAATGAGCTCTAAGAGAACTCTTTGTTGGCATTTCTGTGCTTTCACTGATTGCAACTATATCCGAGTTTCTATTCCGGAGCTAAAACCTTTGCATTTTTGGAATAAGTGAGTTATTTTCATTTGTAAGCTTGTTTATCAAACATAGATGCTCTTTCTTCCCTGGAGTCGATACAGTGAACTAGTGTACAGCAGGCCGAAAGTCTCCAAGGAGGATTACTGAAATCTGTGTTTTTAATTTCTATGCTCTGAGACATTCAGCTCACAGTATCTCCCAACTACAGGCAATCACGCACCTGTCCCACTGCCGTGATTAGCAGGGCTGCTGGATGCAATCCTAAATACACTTCTTACATCTTGAGAAACAGCAGAAAGCCAGTTACCCTGAACCATCCTAGGATGGCACTGCCATACAGTCATAGTCTTGACTCCTTCCCCTTGACGGACTTTAAACTGAGCAACAGGATGCATTCAGGGATTTCCTATCAATGGGGTGCTTGAGAAAAAGGACTTCTCCTGACCTCACCTCACAATATTAACCTCTTGACTCTGTTGTTTTCCCTCGTTGCAAGAGGAAATTACCTTTTGCGTGCCTTTGCTGCAGAGTTCTCCATGGGCCCACAAGCAATCATCAACCTTTGGTTAGTTTGTTTGCAAAAGAACAGTGAGATGTCAAGTTTGTTGTTGCAGTTTTCTCCGAGGGACACAAAACTCATTTCCATTCCATTTTGATTCTTTAGTTGACCACAGCTTGAGAATTTCCCCATAGAGTTTGGCACATGTCACTGAATCCTACTCCCTCTGTGGTAAAATGAGGGCACATATGTATGTAGTAACCATATTAAATTATGTACCATTTGATCCTTCCCTTTTAGACTTGCAGCTACTCACAAGTGTGGACACAGCCACTGCCTAAATCCCTATCAGCAGAACAATGCTTTATCCAGAGTATAGACTATGTATTCCGGTCTATGGGGAATACATATTCTGGTGAACTCTACACCACCTCTATCCTTTTGGTGGCATTGAAATGTCATCTTTGGTTGCCCACAGTTTCCACTAATTTCTTTCTCTACATTTTTTTACATTTTACTTGAGCCAAGGAAACACACCTAGCGTGCAAAGCCAAGAATTAACTCTTCAAACAACTGGAGACTGAAAAGTCGAAGCAATGAATGGTGTTAGCACAACTGTGAAGACATTAAAACATAGCTAATCTAATTATAAAAGCCCATTTTCCCTAACTGATTCATCAGTTTTGGGTGACTCATGTTTCATCAGTTTTGGGTGACTCATCAACCTCCCTGGTCTTTTGGTGGGAGGACTGGGATGTCATAAAGGGGGATTCCTTCCTCATCTCTCCTGGCAGTGCTGAGGTTTGTCTTTGCACAGTTGCTGGCGCACGCTCTTACTAGATCTGCAGCAATGCACAAAGCCACATAATATTCACATTTACTGAATCTCATTTACTAGGTAACCAACAAATAATCACCAGTGAGCTGTCTTTTGCTGTGGGCCTTTGCTACTCTCCTGATGCACCACAGCTGCAAGGAGTCTGTTACCATTCAATGTCCACATACTCTTCTGTACCGCATTTTTATTCAAGTGCCTTAGGGCATTCCACCTGTTATTGCTGCCTACTGATGTAGAGATAGATATTTGTGAGTAGGAGTTACACTGTACAAATCCATGCAAAAGCTAAACCGAAATAAGCAACAATTACCCGATTACTAACATTTGGTACTTCAGCTAAACAAGTGGGAAGAAACCACCAGGTAGGTGGCTTAAATAAAGAAAAAGCTTGATTAATCCAGAGGCCCTCGTTTGCAGCTTTTCTGTGACTTTTCACTAGGGCAGCAGAACCACACTCACCAGGCACCTTGGCTCAACACTAACTTAAAGCACTGCAAGTAGGAACAACCATTGAACTTCTGACTCTTCCAAGCCAGAGATGAGATTAAATTCCAGATCCTGACTGACAGACTTAGAGCAGGAAAAACATTACATATGAAGAAAACTCTTTTTCCCATGCAATTTCAGTAAAAAATAAAAAATAGATCTCTCTAGTTTTGAAAATCTCTTGTCCTATCAACGAATTAAATGGCAAAAGTAGAAATAAATGTAGAAATAGTAAAGTCATTTGTGTATTCAAGACTTCATTACATCAAATGAATAATTTTTATGACCATTCAGCTGTTAAAAATACCTCTCTAGCTGCTGGTAGGAGCTATTTATTAAGTGCACAATTTCTTCCCACATTTTGATTGAATTGAAAGTCTTGGGTAAATATGATTAATACTTTTTTTTTCCAATAAGCACCAACTGTCAGATAAATCAGTGTTCACCTGATCAAGAAAATAGGCAATATTCATTATTATTAATTTTATTTATTTATATATATTTACATATTGCTATTAGCTGTGAGGCTGGGAAAGTATTTCCAAGAGTATGACTCCAAAAAATGACTCAGACATGGCAAGTAGATTTGTGTGTTGACAAAAACAGAATTCAGAATTACTGAGGTTGGAAGGGACCTCTGAAGGTAATCTGTTCCAACCCTGCTGCTCAAGTAGGGATGCCCAAAGTAGGCTGACCAGGAAGGATTGCTATTTATGTATGATTAGAATTGACTCTGTCCTCTGCTTTCCATGATATCAAATTCTACATCTGAAAAATATGTTAATAGCCCTGGTGAAGAGTTGTCTTCCTCCAACAAGTACAGAATAATCTCTAAATCAACCTGCATAACTTGTATGCCTCAAAATCCAAGCCTACATCAGCCAGTGATGAGAGAATATTTCAGACGTTGGAACCACCGAAGTCAGCAGAAGTCTTTTCATTGGTGAAAATGAGTTGAGGCTTGGCACTCTACTGGATTCTTTACTGCTTCCACATTGCAGGCTGTTAAACAGTGCCAGAAACTGTGCTGAAATAAATGCATCCTCAATAAAAACAAGGGAGTGTATAATTTCTCACCCGATTTACAGTTAGTTCTATTGCTTTTTGGGCTCTCTTAAAAAACAAACAAACAAACAAAACAAAAACAAACAACAAAAAAAAAAGCATTCAAGATAGACTCATTGGTACCTCAGCACTGAATTGCCAGTCAAAACAAACACAAGAACATCCCACTAGGGCGAGTTATCTTTTATTCCTTTACCATCATTTATGTGCCTCCCTCGTGAGAAAAACAGATGAGGTAGGCTGAAAAATCTTGAGTAGTAGACCTGCTTGGATTAAATGTGCTTGCTAAAGATGTTGGTGAGCTGCCATTTGGATCAGCAAAGCAAGCGCATTATTAGCTATTGACCCTTGAGAAATGGCAAGCCATCAGAAAGAAGAGAGAAAAGGAACATGCCAGTGGTGGATGCGATAGGCAGTGCTAGCAGGGCGTCCCCTGCTTCAAGGTGCGCTTTTCCTCTCTCACCCATCACAGATTTTCCCCTGCTTTTATTCTTCTCAGAGTTTGCAGAGTTTTTTCCATTTGTACAGTGCATCCGCGTGGCCACTGCATGATGCAGAGCCCAAAAGAAATACCTGCTTGCAAAACAGAATAAACTACCAAGGTTAGCTCTCTCTAAAATAGTCATAAATATCAGTCATAATCTTACAGTCATAAATATCAGTTGCCTTAAAACTATCAGAATACTTTGTTCCTTAATATGGGTGCTAATTAAAAGAATCAGTGAATTTAAATATCTGTTGGGCAATATTTCTCTGTTAGAATCATATGTTGAATTGAAGTAAGATAGTGTATGCTTTTATCTCATGCATATTTTGCATAGTCATATTTTTAAAATTCTGATTAGTAGATGAAAGAGAGTTGATCATTCTAAAACACAAAATCATCCCTTTGCCTAGGATTCTTTTCCAGGTTGCAGGAACCTAAAGCCATGGGCGAAACGTGTGTTTGTTCACTTGTTATTAAGTTTAAGAATATTTCTTGTCCTTACAATATGATTACCTTGTCTCTTTTCTTACAGTCAGCAGTGTTGTTAAAGAGTGTTATTAGTTTGTAGTATGTTAATAGTTTGCTAATAAATAATAAAGGAGGTTGAGAACATCTGACAGAAGGTTCACGAGAGCCGTCCACGAGACCACAAGAGACCAAGAAGCAGAAAAAGAAGGCGGAGCAGGAGTCGTGACCAAAGGAGATGCAGAAGCCATGATAGATCAGAAAGGTGTGGATGATTATACTACCTTTAGGAGATACTGAAGCTGTCAACAAGTAATGAATGAGAGATACCTCAGAAAGGTATATATTTGATCTGTCTATGACAGGTGTATGGAAGGACTACGACATATGTACCATTAAGTTTGGTGCGCCATCATTATACACAGTTTTCCCAAGAGCATTTTGTGATGGAAGAAGAAATATATACAAATTAGAATGTTGTAGAACATTGTATATCGCTTAATCAATTAATTAAGGCTATTCTTGTATTATTTATAAATCATTTTAAGAAATGAAAAGTTCTAAAAGGATTGTACCCAAAGCTTTCAGTCATATCAGATGACTCATTTGCTCTATTTCAGAAGCACAAATGAGCACTTGGCTTCTATCCCACAGACTCATTTTTCTCATTGTACATACATGTTTTTAGACACACATAAAGAGGAATGGAGATTCAGCAACAGAACTGTGGCAAGCATATTTATTCTACTCACCCAAATATCAGAAAGAACAACAAATATTCACATTTTTAATTTGGGAAATAGAACAGTCTGATGCAATCTGCATGAGAATCCAATTTTTCTGAGTGCAAACTCAATAGCCTTATTAATCAAGCAATTCTGCTTTGTTTAAAGTACAGCAGATGCAAGTAAACCACCTCACCTGCTCTCGCATCATTGCTGAGTGCCCACTTGGGGCCTGTGCTCCAAGCGCAGCCTGTGGTGCTCCAGGTACTGCCAGCACAATTCAGGCAGGGAATCTACATCCAAAGAACACAAACTGCCACAGACAATGCTATAGTCATAGACACATTCTTTATAACTAAGCCTTCACCATCTGTTCCATCCTATCAATGCAGTGAAAATAAACATAACTCACAGTGCGATCACGTCATAAAATGTAAAATATAAGTGACTTAACTGTGTGTCCTTTATTCAATGCATCTGTTGTGTATTCATTTATAAATGTTTCAAACACAAATCATGAAAACACTCTTCTTCCCGAACAGTTACATAAGAAACTTAGAATTCATTTTGTATGTTTTAACTTTTAGTATCTTCTCAAACTTTAATGGAAAATTTGAGGTGCTCATAAAAGAGACTTTCCTACTGCTGCCTGAATTTCATGTGCTGCAATATAAGTACACTTCCTATTTTCCAAGCTGCTATCAAAAATCAGCATTCAACAACCCAGTACTGAGTACAGAGATTGGGATGTCAGACCTCTCAAGTGTTAGCATTAAAGAGACACAATCTTCACTTTGAAATATCTCTTGCTCTGTTCCATGCTAAAAACACTCTAAAGGCGTATATTCAGCAGCTGGTGTGCTGAAAATGCCCAGCAAGCTCACCAGTATTGCCTCATGGCCTGTTTGTCTGTATTTACCTGCCTTACAGAATAGGATCTTTGTATTATTGACTAAATGACCCTTTGTGACTCTGTGCCACTTCTCAAATCTGGCTGTAATGTACAACCACTTATTTAGGTGGAATTAGGCTAAAGGAAGCAACAAATATTGATCTAATTTTACTAATCCAGTAATAAATATCTCAGTTTACTAGTGTGATGGAGCCATTATCCAAAGTTACATGCCCCCAAACTGCCTCAATTATTTAGCAACAACTCAAATTTCACATAATTTACTCAGCTTTATTGTATGAATAAGCCTATGTATTTACTTCTTTGTTTATAGATAAATAAAGTAAAAAATCCCCAAAGTGGCAGCAACAGCCACTCTCCTGAGCAAATTCTTAACTTCTGAATTATGATTAAAATTAAAATTCTGAATCCCACAGGAATACTTATTTCCTAAGGAAATAGTAGAAAATTTTTAAAAGAGATTAACTCTAGGCATTCAAATCTTTCTATCTGATGTACTGAGGAGGAAAGGCTAACCTAGCTGAAAACCACTTTTTGCATTTCTTTGCTACCAGATGACAGCTGTCTCAGCTAAATGTATTCACAGAAAGCTACTGTCAGGCATGTGCTTTAACTTAGATATACCACATCTATATGCTCAAGAGATAACCGTAACCTACTCCTTTTGTAGGAAGCCTGCTTCCATTCTGGGTTGAAAATAAGGTCTTGATGCAAGATGTATTAATCTAATTCATGGCCTCTATTTTGCATAAAATCACCAAATCACTTTCTTTGATGCCTGAGTTCATCTCTGAGTAAGTGTGGAAGTAAATGAAGAAAAAACATTGATGAGAAATATTGTGGAAATGGTCAACTGCTTAATAAAATCATCTTTTCATACCAGGCAAAAGCATTTAAATGTTATGTAAACTTGTTTAAGATTAACTGTTGACAGTGCTTCCTCTGAACCCACCAGGAGTTTCTTTTACACAGCATAATTTTTATCTTTGAAGCATTGGATTCAAAGTACTTAATATTCATTTTCTGAACATGGCACTGGTGAATTCAGTATTTTTCAGATTAGATGTAAGTTTGGTCTTCTGAGCACTGATGACTTTCCAAGATTCATCATATTCTGGAGTCCTGAACAATTTAACTTCAAAAAATTACTTTGGGACCATATAATTTTTTCTTTTCCTGAAAGATGGTTCTTTTACAACTGAATATTGAAAATCTGCTTTCCATAAGCTCCTAGTTGATTGCAATGCTCTGTAACTTCTCTCCAGTTGCTAACAGCAATTCTCTCATTCTGGCTTAGCAAAGGTATATTAAGCCACAGAAGTTGTATACTTTATTTATGGCTCTCTGTTGATCCTGAATGTGGAAATACTCAACCAAGCCTTACTAATCTGGGACTGAAAGTTCTACTATTTGCAAAAGAGATAAATGTTTCTTTTGGAGCAGAAATGCTGTGCAAATAAATTCTAATAATCTATATCAAAATTAGCACATGCAATTACGATCTTTCTGAGACAAAACAAAGCTGCACCAGAAACTGAATAATGGAGCCCGAGATCAACTTCAGAATGGCTTTCTGGGGACAATCTTGTGGACTGAAAACAATCTGTAGAGTGAATTCTCTTTTTCAGTATCTGGGTCATGAAACACAGGTTTTAGCAGTAAATTGTGAAATGTGTTGTAAACATGTGCTTACAACTCTGGTCCTTGCTTTGCTGGACCATTGTTACTTCCATATTTCATGCTATTTGGAGAAGACAGCAACTTTCCAACCACAAGAGGGAAATGATACATGTTAATTGCAATTAGTTCTTCTGATCCTGCTTATATCATGCAAGTCTTCAGAAACAAGACTGTTTCATCTTAGACTAAATACATAGCAAAAAAACCCCAAAACATTAGGTTTGCTTGTGCTAGACTAGACACTCAGTTGCTTTATTCAAAATTAAGGAAATTAAGAAAATAGCAAAATAAAGGAAATCAAGAAAATAAGAAAATAGAGATGCAAGAAATAGATAGATAGATAGATAGACAGACAGACAGACAGACAGATAAGGGCTCAGGTGGTGACTTAAAGATATTATGGAAAAAAAAAGTAGAAAATGAATATATAGAATTTGCTAACATGGAAAGCACAATGAACAAGGGAACCTGAAGAAAACATTGTCGATAACTGAGGTAAAAAAATAGCAAACAGAATTTAAGAAGCATTTTTCTTCACTGCTTCCCTGCAGTGAAAAATAGAACCAAATAAAATAAAATAAAACCAAATAAAATAAAACCAAATAAAATAAAACCAAATAAAATAAAACCAAATAAAATAAAATAAAATAAAATAANAGGTACTTCAGCCCTCTGCACATTTTTTGACCCTTCATTATGGCCCAGCCCTGGATGCACCAGGAAGGGTCTCACAAGGACGTCTCATCCATGATGTCCACCGCTCCCTTTGGCCACAGGGGGTCTCCCAGTTGCTGGTGTTACACAAAACTTAGTGTCTGGGCAGCTCTTTCAGTGGGAGGTTGGGCTGCAGGGGTTTGCCTAAGCTGGCGACAGCACTTCCATCTGGATTTCATGTATCACTCTTAAACGGTAATCACAAGGCAGTTTATTTTTCTTACTTCTTACAAGTTTTTCTCCCGTGAAAATGCCCTCCCTGAAAAAATGAAAACAATACTGGAATTCGTTTTAACAGTCTGTCCATGAAGCGTATCAACACTTTAGCATTAACCGCTTAAAACAATCAACACAGAAGTTGCAAGCAGTGTCTATGTTTTTTATAAAATATTGTAGACAGGCCTTACTAAGATGTCAACACAACAATATCTGTCAGTAACAACTGTCTCTCACTATGTCTTAAATAGTAAGGACAAATGAATGACTATTTCCAAAATGTACCTCCAGTTTTTGTCAACTTGTGTATTCAAATAGATTATTTAATCTCAGCAACATTTGGTTAATATGTGGAAGGAAGAAAAAGAATATTAAAACCGGAAATAAAAATGTCCTGGTCACACATAGATCCATGTGTGTATATTTGCATTGTATAGGGAGAGATGAAACATCTACCAGGTATTTTTTTATTTCTAGCCAGTCGTAATAGCCAGTGGTTGCAGTAAAACATGGTCTGAAATAACACCCTTCATTCTGGTGTTTTTATTTGGTACTGCTGATAACTTTGTTCAGAACTTTGGTGGAAGTCTGTCTATGTGCTGCTAACATTTATGGGCATTTCATTTAGACCTATCCTTTACAGATTAATAAAAGCCAAATACTACTGTGTGTTTAAATGAAGACACTTGGCAGAAAGTTGCAATTGGTATAAATCAAGAAGTTCAGGCAATAGCAGGCTGTAAAATCATGCAGCCTTATCAGGTGCAATGAGGTTAGCAGATGTTCACAGTGCAGTTCAGTGTCCTAAAAAAATCTGATCCAAGGCTGAGTGTTAACATGAATTGGCAGCAGTTGGTTTTCTAGGGATTTTCATAAGCAAGAAATGCAATGACTGATACAAAATGTGTCTGGTACGCAGCTTATTTTTATGACTCCTCAGGCAGAGATTATTTTAAAGCATTAAGTATCTCCCATTGTAATGCAACTTTGTCAACCTGCAACAGTCACAAAATGTTCACTTTATCTTAAAATAGTCAGGTATTTATGTTATACCACAATATCAGGCAAAAACATTTCTGAGTGGACCTAGCTCAGTATCATTATTGTTTTAGGACACTCCATGTACCCAGCAATATGAATGTAAATACTTATATACATAACCATAAGGTAGTAAATAACTGACACGTCCTTTAGGGCTGATTGAAGAGGAATTACTAGCATTCTAAAACACAACTTTTATGAAGAATTTATAATGGTGAGGAATAACACAGGCAAGACTGGTTACAGAAAAAAAGCAAATAAATACTTTACTTTCACATTTTAGATGTTACTAAGTCTGCTTTGAGTCTGTTGAGTATTGACAAGGGAAAAATAGGCTTATACAATTTACTAGCGTCTACGTCATTGAATTTGTGAATGTTCCAAGGGAACTCATTCAGTGATTTTAGCAAGCCTCCTGTTGATGGGGGACAATCTCGTACTTAACTCCACCAAAGGAGTATATGAGAAAATGTAATTTCCTAACTAACTAGCACTTGTAAAATCCCTTAAACTAGACACTTTATATTGCCTTTACATAGGAAAAATATATGTGTTTAAGAATTTCTCAAATGACTGAGGCTTGCAAATGGCTACAGAGTTGGAATATGTTAGAAACTGACTTAAGAAGGCCAAGGTAAAAACTTCTATATGATTGATGGGGGAAAAAATGCAAGATGATTGTGAAGCATTTGTGCAATATTTGTGCCAACATCAGAAGAATGGAATGCAATTCAGGTATATCTATCCCTGATAATGGGTGCCTAAGGTTATTAACATATAATCAGTTGTCTATCCAAACACAAACACGAATTATAAAGATGTCTACGTGTTTTTCACTGTAACCTCAAGGTTGTAGTGACAATATGAGTTCAGGCTGGGGAAAGAAAATGAACCAACAAATCTCTCTGTAATAATAAAAGTGAATACTACTCACTATAAAGACTGCCAGTTGCCCTGCAAATGGAAAGTAACAATGAAAGATTCTCATAAGATCATTTTTTGCCTACTTTGTTTAGCAAATGGTAATAAAATCGAGGACAAACTTCCACTGTCTAGAAAACCATCTTTCAGCAAGTGTTCAAAAGACATTTTAAAATAATGGCTAAAAGAGAAGCATCGAAATGTAGCTGTAAGCTAACCACTACCTTGGGGATCATGCCTTTGTATGTAGGTTTTGTAGAAATCACAGTTTGAACCAGCTAATATTTTTGATTGTTACAAAGAAGAAAATTCAAAGCTGTCTCTAGTAATGTTTGCAGAGGTGACAAAGGGAAGGCAGTAAGGAGGAAAAAAAAACAAAAAACATTTTCTCATTGAAATTTCTGTGAGTACCTGAAACATATTTCATGTTTGAAAAAAAAAAAAAAAACAAGCAGAAAAGA
>VXAB01006050.1:152478-183162 GCA_013399175.1 Odontophorus gujanensis | reverse complement strand
TTGTACTTTGTTTTTTAGAAGCTCTGCCCCGGCATTACTTCTGTGGGACCTGGGGGAGGGGTGGGCTCGGGTTTGGGAGTGGGTGGTGTCTGTCCCGGTGTCTGACTCACCGTGCTGGGGTGGGGGGGGCCTGGGGCTGGTTCTGATGACACCTCTCAGCTGCGGGGTTGGGAATGCGGGGGGTAAGAGTTTGTGTGCCCACCCAGTGTGTCTCCTCAGGGCTTTGAGGACAGCCATCTCCTCCCTTTTGGGAGGCACTGCTGTGCTGTGGGTCCCTCTGTCTCCCATGCACAGTGCCTGGGTTGGGGTTAAGGTTAGAGTTAGCCTGGCGAGGCTCCCGTACCCCGCTGCACCCCGCACCCAGCACGTCCCACAGCTCCGCGCCCTTATCCCCATCCCCACCACTCTCCGCTCTTTCAGCTTTTACTGCGTTGGTGGAGGGGGGGATGCTCCTCCTTGGATTATCTCCGGGACGCTGCGCAGTGGCCGTGCCCGTCCCTTGGGGACAGCTCTCTGCGTGGGACCGTGACCCCATCGGCAGTGTCAGCCCCGACATAGGCACCGCAACGCTGCCGTCCCGTCCCCGGCTGCGGGCCCCCGGGGGCAGCGGCATGTGCGCAGGGCTGAGCCGCCTGCCGGCAGCCCGGCCCCCGGCCCGCGGTATAAATAGGGGCGACGAGCGGCGGAGAGCTCCTGGCAGCCACCATGAAGCGCCTCAACCTGCTGTGCTGCTGCGTGGCCTCGCTCCTGCTCCTCGGCACGGCAGGTACCCGTGGGGCTGTGGGCGTTTATGGGGCTGTGGGTTCGCAGTTGGGGCTATAGGTCCCCGTGAGGTTGTAGGTGCCCGGTGGGGCTGCTGCTGTCTCATGGGGGATATGGGTCCCCGAAGGAGTCGGGGTTGTTATAGGGCTTCGTGTGCCCGTGGGTGCCCAGTGGGGTTGTGGGTGCACGTGGTGCTGTGAGTGGCTGTGGGGTGACCAGAGGGCTGCGGGTGCCCGGTGATTCCAGCCAGCCCCCCCAGGGTGGGTGCCCCGCACAGGATGTGCTGGCACCCCCGAAACTTGTAGGGACACAGGGAGTTGAGGCTGTGTGTGGCCAGGAGGGGCACATAGGTTGGGGTCCCTACTCTGCACCCACTGTGAGCACAGGGGCTGTGCTGCAGCAGCGTGCTGGGGGCAGCGTCACCCGTGGGTGCTGGTACAGCTCGGTGCTGCCGGGCCCCTGCGTGGGGGCTGCTGGCCTCCAGGGTGCCTTAGCACAGCACCCCCACCCACCGAGGGTCTGGCAAGCATTGGGGTGACCTCCAGGCCCCATTGCGCACACCTGGCCCCGTGGCGTCCCCTGGGGCACCGCCGTTACCCTTGTTTGCCCTTGAGTTAATTTGGGCCGGTTCGCTGCCTGGCCGGGCTCGGGCGGCCGCACTGCTGGGGGGCAGCTAAGTATGGAAACAGCCGTGTAAGGGGACACTGCTCCTGCGGCCGCCTGGCCCCCGCGCCACCACGGCCCCGTGTGCGGGCACCCACAGCTGCTGCCTTCTTGCAGCCCAGCACCCCCAGCCCTGTGCAGTTTTAGCCTTTTAAGGGCATCTTTTAACCTTCTGGTGAATAAAAGGGGGTTGGGGTGAGGTCACCAGCCAGCAGATGGGTGACCCCTGTGGATGGGGACAGTAGCGATGGAGGGGTGCTCTCTGGGCATGGCTGGTGGCCCTATGAGGTGCTGGGGAAGGGTATGTGCAGGACACTGTGACCAGCCTGGCTGGTGCTGGGCTCACGCTGGTGCTGTGGGTACGATGGCAGCTCCATGGGACGGGTAGTGTGGCAGATGGGTTGGGCAGAGCTGGGCTCGTGGATGCACTCCCCCCTGTCTGTCAGCTAACCCCACAACCCCGGCTGCTGCTGCCATCTTGAAAGCTGTCTCTTCACACCGGTTCGGTGATGCCTGGGGCCGCTGGGGCCCTGTCACTGCTCCCAAGGGTGGGAAGGACCCGTGGCCCACGTGGCCGGGCCTGGCAGAGCTCCCCGCCATGGACCTTGCCCACCTCCAGCTGGGCAAGGAGCTGAGGGAAACCCTGGCACACTTGTGTCCTTCTGCAGCGAGTGCCGAGGGTTTACGGGGTTGGCACAGAGCTCTGCCCGTGACAGCAAGCATGGCCACCACCCCCCTGCCCCAGGAGTCCCCATCCTGCCTCAGCCCAGGATGTGCCACCTTGGGGCAGGCTCCGTCACCGTGCCCTTGTGGCATCTTGGGGTGATTCCCAATCACCCAGGGTGGAGCCTTGAGGTGGAGCCCAGCTCAGATGTGCTGTCTGGAAGTGTCTGCCTGGAAAGTGTCACCTGGTGGTGGGTTCCACCACCCTTGAGGTGCTCCCCATCTCCCAGGACACAGAGCCCTGCCATGTTCCCACCACCTGGGATGTGCCAGCTCAGGGTGAGCGCCATCACCACATCCTCGTGACATCTTGGGGTGATCCCATCACCCAGGACATGTCACTTTGACATGGACTCTCACTTCAGGGCAGGTCCCAGCTCACGGGATGTGACACCTAGAGGTGAGCTCCTTCACCTGCCGTGTGTCACTGCCCAATGGCTGACCCCAGCTCTGCCATTCCAGGCTTCCCCACACCTCTATCCCATCCAGCTGCCCCCTCCCTTCCCAGGGTACTGAGCTTTCCTGGAGCTGTGGGTTCACCATACCCCAACCAAGCATCAGCACAACCATAGGCACCACTGCTCTTTGGTACAGAGATGTGGGGTGTGGGGTCCTTTGTGCCACCTACATCCCCATACATCTCTTCGTGCAGCAGGGTACCCTGACTCTCTCCCAAATTACGGGCTGAGCAAAGCAAGTCAAACATTGGGCACACTGGTGCGATGCGATTCCCAGTCCCACCAGACCCCACATTTCTGGGAGCACTCTTGGCATGCCATGCTGGTGACAGGCAGGATGGACAGACAGGAAACCTCGTGTCCCCACCACGTCCCCGCTCGCAGAGCCGCATGCTGCACTGTGGGGGCCAAAATCCCAACCCAGGCAGTAGGTCTGAGGGTGAGCAAACCGCCCATAGGATCGCCCCATTCTTTGCATGGCAGTGGGTGCTGGCAGCTTGGCAGGGCTCTGCTGGGCTATTTTAAGCTGCAGGGACATTTCCCTTGTAAGTGATAGCCTGAGGAAGCCATTGAGCTCGTGTGCCGGCAGGGGCTGGTGGAGGGGCCAGGGGGTCTCTGGGTGGGCACCCTGAGCCAGGCCAGGTGCTGGCACCCATAGAAAAGCCCTGGTTTAGGGACTCAGCTGAATTGGGCTCCTTGTCCCACTGCTGGGGCTTAGTACCGCCTGAACAATCCCCAAAGTTTTGGGATCATGCGGGGAAAAGCATCATCTGGCACCAACATCCAAGCTGCTCCTCGCTGTCTGCTCGCTTACAGACCCCAGACTCCCATCTCACTTCTTCCCTCACCACTTCCCCCATCTTTGTGCCATCTGCAAGCCGTCAGTCACGGGCTCAGGTTCTCCTCCAAGGCTCTGATGGGAACCCTGGGGCGAGCACCCTGTGGGAAGGCAGTCAGAAAACCACCCCACAGAAACCATTCTCCATTTTCCTCTCTATATTTAGCAAGCCCCTAGCCTGGTTTTAATCGTTGAGGTTTCCTTACCCTGCTTTCTTAATCAAAATATCATGCAGCTCTACCCCACTATTTATAGAAATCAACAGCCAATTTTCTTCTCCAGCTAAACTTGAAATCTCCTCCACAAACCAGGTCAAGTTAGCCTGACAAATCTGTTTCTTATGTCCCCGCTGTGATCTGCATAGATCAGACGTCTCCTCCTGTGTGCAGGAAGCTTCCACACTGGGATTTCTCCTGCAAAACTGCTGGAAAAATGCCCCAGGACTGCTGGGAGTGCACAGAATGGGAAACTGAGGCATGGACAGCCTGGGCAGGGATGTTGGTTAACGCAGGGGGTGTTTGCAGCGAGACTGGTGTGACTGGTGTCTCCTTTGGGAGTCCCAGGAGGAGCTGGGTGGTTCCTCTGAGCCCAGCCACGTCCCTGGCCCATTGCAAGTCTTTGTCAGGACTGGGCACAGCCTTTGGGTTCAGTGCAGCCTCACTTGTGCTCAGTAAGGAGAGGAGAGACAGGCTAGGGGCTTCCTTGGGTCTGGTAAAAACTCCTCACAAGGAAATGCATGTGTCTTTCTTCCAGAGCAGCGAGATGTTCCTCTAAGTCAATGAGCCCATTTGACCAGAACTTCCCTTTGACCATGCCTCATTAAAATAGCGATGGCAAGAAATACTGCTTTGGCAGCTGGGACCTGGCCTTGGCTTCCTTTCACCCCATGCAGCTCCTCGTGTCCCCCTGGGTAGTGTCACCGTCACTGCTGTCACTCCTGCTGCCACCAGGATGGGCACGGCTCCCAGATCAGATGTGCACCCCGGTGTGTGGGATCCCCCAGAGCCCCACTGGTGGGAGATGGTGGCTGTCCCTTCTGTGGTGATGCCCATTTAGGGGCTTTGCCTCGGGTTGGGCTCTCATGCCTTGAGCAGCAGACAGTAAAGCAGGCTGCTTTGGTTAGTGCTGGCTTTTTGCCTTCCCCCGCTGTGTAAAACGTGAGCAAGGAAGGGAGTCCCAGTGCTAAGTGCAGGGCAGTGGGGAAAGGCAAGATCAGGGTCTGTGCATGGCCCTGCACCCCTAAGGGCATCTGGTTCCTCCTGGGGCATTGTGCATCTCCTGGGGCACTCTCCTGCTGCAGAACTGCTGATCCCCCAAACAGCCGCCGTCAGAAATAACTCCCTGCATGCTGCTGGGGCTGGGATATGGGCAAGGGAAGAAGGCGTGTGAAAAGCCATCCCCGCAGCACTGCCGTCCCCACACTCGAGGCTCCTATTTCTGCTGGAGGGGGAGGATGTCCTTCCCAGAGCCACCTGTGCCCATCTGTCCCTCCTGGCTGTCTCCAGTCCCGATGCCATTCACAGAGGCTGTCTCTCTCTGTTTGTTCTGGCATTGCAGCTCCATACAGCCCCGTGCAAGGAGGGAGGGAGGCACGGAAGTGGGGAAGGGACGCATGCATCATTACTGTAGGATGGGGGAACCATCCCCGTGCTTCCCATGTTGGCATCCATATCCCACCACTGGGTTTCCATTGTGGTTGCACCACAACTTGCTGTCACATCAGGGGACAGGGTGGCTATATTGCAGCCATGCAAGCCAGGGACCAAGGGTCCCAAAAATGGGTGGGTCAAGGTCTCCTCTTCCACACGGCTTGGCATAATGCAAGGTGTGAACATGGGGACCCTTCATGTCGCCTTACAACAGGGTTTGGTTGTCCCACTCCATCCTGGGGTGCGTGGGGCTGCAGGACAGCTCCTGGCTGAGGATGTCACCCTTGGACGAAGGGTTGGGGATGAGCAAGTGTGCGGCTGTGAGTGAGGGTCTGGAGCTGCCCATGCTCTGTCGAGGTGCTGCTGACCCCACAGTACAGTTGCTGGATGTATTTTTAGCCCGAAGAGGATGGGAGGAGGGTGTTAAGCCCGTAACCTTTGGCCCATTTAGCTCCCCAGTGCTCACCAGCCGGCCATCTGCAGATCAGCACAATTCGCCTTGCGATGGACTTGGAGACCATGTAGGGGAAACAGGAGGGAGAAGGAGAGGGAGAGGGGTTTTATGTAATTCCATGAAGGTCACGGGAAATAAAGCCCGTGGCAGGGAATATCCCAGTGCGAGTGTGTGGTGAACATTTCCCTTATTCTCCACATGCTCTGTGTGTGGCTCACAGCCGGGCGTGGGGGATGCAGTGGGTCACTGCCCAGGGGACGCACTATCCTCTGCATCCAGTATAAAGGGACACATGGAGATCCCTGGTGGGCTCTCCTTTGTCTTCTCCTGCTCAGCCTCTCCTCACCGGCCATGACTCTCCCCAGGCACCTGCCCTGGAAGCAGCACTTCCCTCTCAGCCCTTTGGCTCATTGGCTATTTTGGGGCCACGCTGAGAATATCCCTGTCCCCATCTGCTGTGGGGAGCCTTGGGGCGCAGGCGGGCAGAGCACGCCTTGTGCCAGCTCTCCCCTTTGCATTTTGGAGGGTGGTTAACACCCATGCCATTGTGCTGCCGAAGCAGTGGATGTCATGGCAAGCAGGGCCTTGTGGGTCCCTGGCACAGCGCTAAGGTGTGGGATGCCATGTGCAAGGCTTCAGGAGAGGGCTGGCTCCATGCTGTGTGCCATGCTGGAGTTGCTGGCCGTGCCCACAGCCCAGGCAGTGGTGGCCTTGCTCCCGGTTGGCATCTGCTTGCCAGCTGGAGTACAAAGGCATTATTTTCCTCTGAAACACTTCCCTGGTATGCAGGCACTCGAGTTTTCAGGGGATTATTTAGACGAGCAGCAACTGTTTGTAACGGAGACAGTATAGCTGTTGATATTTTATTTTTGGCATCCGTTGACTGATGTTAAATTGCAGTCAGAGGTCTATGGAAAATACAGATGCCTGCTCCCGGCCCGCAGAACAAATTCATTGTGTTCCAGCCAGTTGCACAGAGTGGCAAATGTTTTCCTAATGAAGGGACATGCACAATAAATAGCCCATTGCCCGCTGCAGGGTCAGGCCCTGCGTCGTGCGGGGCTGGGTTGGACCCTTCCACCTTCCAGGCACCCCAAGCCTCTCGCTCCCGGCTTTCAGAGCTCCCCATGCAGCTGGGTCCTCTCTCAGGGCCGCTTTGCCACCCCGCAGAGCTTCTGCAGCATCCCACGGCTGCACGGCCACAGGAGGCTGCGGTGTGTGCGGCTGTGGGACCACGTTCCCAATGCGGGCAGCATCAGCGCTTCTGCCCGCAGACGCCTTTTTGCACCCAGCTTCTTGTTATGGCTGGAGATGCTTTAGCAGGAGTTAAAGTCTTGGTGATGGCCTCAAAACCTTCTCTTGTTCCTGCTGTCCCCCACGGCCATGGGCAGGCACGAGTGAGACTGACCGAGCTGTTCTCATCGTTTAGATGAAGATGTCAGCCATGCCGCCCAACCCCCCTGGTCTGCAGCACGGCCCCATGTGGATGAGATGGCCGCCAACGGCAGCCCCAAGGAGGAGGAGGATGGTGGAGCCGCCAACGCCTCCGTGCTCAGAGCCACAGAGGGAGGCAGCAAGAGGGAGGAAGAGCTGAAGGGAGGACTGAGTGAGGCTGCAGGGCAGGGCCAGGAGGGGCGAGATGGGGCGTCAGGGAAGGACGCTGTGTTGGGCAGCCCTGGAGTAGGGGGAGAGGCCACCCCAGATCCCGGCACACAACATAGCGGCCAGGAGGAGGAGGCTGATGCCAAGGAAGTGGCCTCAGAAGGAAAGGGAATGGAGGAGCTGAGAGCATCTGCTCCCAAGGGAGGAGAGGAAGAGGATGAGCAGAGCTCAGAGGAAGATGATGAGCAGGGGGAGTCCGAGGAAGATGAACATGGGAAGTCTGAGGAAGATGAAGCCAAAGCAGAGTCCGAGGAGGAGGACGAGTCTGCAGAGGAGGGGGAGTCTGAGGAGGATGGTGCCAGCCCTGAGGGGCTGGAGGATGGAGCTGAAGGGACTGACAAAGAAGAGACTTCAGGGGAAAACAGCCATGGCAAGGCAGCAATCAGTAGTGAGGGAAAGCAGAGGGATGGCCCTGCCAGCTGCCATCACCCACCCTGCAAGGATGTGGAGCCCAGCTCTGGCAGCAGCAGCATCCCAGCAGCAGCAGAAGACCCACCAGCAGCAGTGGAGAACCCACCAGCTGCAGCAAACCCTCCAACAGCAGAAGCCCCCTCAGCAGCAGCGGGAGACCCCCCAGCAGAAATGGAGAACCCAGCCAACCCCAGCGCCCGCCCCGCTGCCGCCGAGCCCCAGCGCAGCCAGATAGGTTGGAGTCTTTTTCTCTCCGTGTGCTGTAACATTGCGAGCAGAGGGCATCGAGAGTGACCTACTATCAAACCTGGCGGAGCTGAGCTTGGCACATTAAACTGCGCCTAATGCATGGCCCTCTCCTAATGCTTGTGCTTCCTGCCCTTAACTGCTGCACGGGTGGGCGGCCGTGCCGTGGGCAGCGATGGTGAGGTGGGAGCCTGCAGATGTCAGCGCTGGTTGCAGCGATCCCAAGGTTGGCCGACATTTCCCTCGCTGCTCTTTAAGCCCATGACTTCTCATCTGCAGACACGTATAAGAATCTCTCTCCCCTCCAATCCCTTTCAGCAGCTGCGAAGCTGTGAGAGGACATTTATCAGCCCGCAGAGTTCAGCCGGCTCTCCTGGCACACAGGCAGGACGCTGCCCAGGCTGGTGGGCCCCGTGTCCATCAGCCACTGGCCCTCAGCCCTTGCCATGTAGGGAAGATGCAAAGAGCTAATTCAGACCGCTGAGCTGCCGAAGCAGCGTTGCTCTGGCTGTGGGCAGGGTGTGCCCAATCAGCCAAAGGCAGCTAGCTCAGGAAAAGCAATCCCCCCTTCCATGTTTTACTAGAAATGCTTGCGGACTTTGGCCCGTAGGTAAGGCAGCAACCTTTGGACCGAGCTGATTCTTTTTTGCTTCCTTCTGTAACATCCAAGCTCAAAAAGTTTACCTTTGTGCCAAGAAGAAAACCCCGTTTGGTCTCGGTGGCTCTACTTGGGAAGTGGAAAGGTCCTCCTCAGCCCCCCAGCCTGAGGCTCAGCACGGGGCTTGGTGGTGCCCCATAGCCTGGCCAGTGAGGCACACATCCCCGCTGCCCAACGGCCCCACAGGGTCCAACCCATGGGGCCCTTGGTGTACCGACTCTGCTAGCATATCTGGACTGGGGACACCTCTGTCCCCCTTCATGGGAGCGTACTCAGGGCCATCTCCTGCCACACGTTGCTGAGTCAAGGAGGCATGCACAGCATGCACCCGTGGAGGGTCGCAGCCTGGCAGGACGCAGAGGTGGAGAAGCAGGAGAGAACCCTGCAGACCCTCACACCTCCAGCTCAACGCGTGATTTTTGAGGAGTGGACAGGGAGAAAGGCAGAGCAGAGTGCCCAAAGCCGATGGGAGCTGCAGCTGTCGGGGAGCAGTGGGGCAGGCAGCAGGTGCTGCAGCTCCCACCCAGCGCTCCCCAGCGCCCGAGAGCCCCTTCCAAGCACGTCCTCTGCATTCCCCATGGGCGCCAGCCCTCTCTCCCTCACTGCCCCTCCTCGGAGCAGCTCCGACCAAATCCCTTAGGAGTGTTTGCAAAACAGAAACCCAGCGGTGTGCCAAAGCCGGTGGGTGCGGGGCGCGGTGGGTTCGGGATGTGCGTGCTCCCCATCAGCCTCCCCCCAGCAATGCTTGTGTGAGCACCCACGTTGTCCCCCCCCCACCATAACAGGTCTCCTTTTCTTTCCCTCCAGAAGAGGTTGAGGATGCCAGCGAGCCCACCAAGCGCGACCGGTCCCACTTGGAGAACACCCTCAAGCTGAACGAAGACAAACCTGCCGATGACTTCTCAGGTGAGGGGACCCACGTTGGCACACAGAGGCATACAAAGGCACACAGTCAGGGGGCTGGTAACTGGTGTATTGGTCCAAGCCGGCCACGCCGCTCCCTGCTGCTCAGAGAAGCTTGGGGCAACTTGTAATAAAGGGTTTTGATTTTTCTTCTAATTCTGAATTCTGATTTATTCCTATGAGGCTTGCTTCTGCTGGTCCCTCTGGCAGTCAGGACTGGAAAGGGAGTGATAAATGTCTGGGAAATGCCTACCACCAGATCCCTGGGCACTGTGGTGGAGGGCTTTAGGGATTATGGGTGTTGAGTGCTAAACAGCATTAACAAGGGAGGTTCCTGCATCAGTTGCTGGCAAGTATAGGAGCAGCACAAATATCAGCAGGGTAGGGGCTTCAAGGTGCGTGACTTGGATCAGTTTGGACAAGTTTTCAAGTGTGAGTTGTGTCCCTTTATTTACAGCTGAGTCACCCTCAAGGTCTGCAGGGAATGTCCAGCGTCTTACCTAGAGGGGGTGCAAAGGGGTGGATGGGGTTTGTCTGTCACCAATGTGCAATGCTTTTGCTCCTCCAGGAGTACTGCAGCGGCTGAGGAAGATTTACCACTCCTCCATCAAGCCCCTGGAGCAGTCCTACAGATACAATGAGCTGAGGCAGCATGAGATCACAGGTAATGCTGCGGGCACCGGGGTCTCCAGCACCATCAGGTCATTGGGATGCATTCAGACAACAGCACAGAGAGCAGGTCCTGGAAAGGCTCGGGTAGCTTGGCTTCCTCTACAGCTTCCCAAGAAGGCCATGAGCATGCTGGGGCTTGGAGGACATGCCCTAGTGAACGCAGCACCCAGAGGCGGGCATTCCTGCTTCTGCCTTAGCTCATCTGCTGTCAGGACAGTCTGTGTAGGCTGAACATTGAACTCTGCCTGCTTTGGGTCCTCCACCTGCTCAACATCAATGCTCTGTACCCACGCCAAGCAGAGATCACGGCCCAGTGAGACAGGCTTGGCAAGGAAGCTTAGGACCTCTCAAGGCTGGGGTTGAGCTTCCTGGTGGTGGCTGGAGCTGGCATCCTTCCTGCTTCATATGGGACACGGCCACGTGGGCAGGGTGTCCCTCAAGCTCAAGCCTTCATTTATCCTGGGAGTTAGAGTTTCCACCCCTTGGCTACTACAGGCACTTTGTATCAGGTGAGCAGGTCCCTGTGGCTGTGGATGCTGAGCCCCAGGGGTATACGTGCCCCTCCAGAAGAGGCAAGTGCAGCTCCAGCCCCAGGATGCTTGCAGATCTGGAGGTTCTTCTGTCCCATTTGATGTGGACAACCACAGGCTGACGCTGGCTCTGGTGATCCTGATGACACTGTCCAGGTGACTGGATCCATCCCATCCCAAGCTGGGCCAGCTACCCCTGTGCCTTGGATGCACACTCACATCACCCTCCTGCCAGGGTACCTCCTAGCCCAGGGGTTCTGCTTCCCACCCTGGGTACCCTCAGGTCCTTGTCCTCACACCCTGGAGCGATGCCCAGCTCTTCTGGTGCAACAGGAGCACCTTGCACATGGCACTGACTTTTCCTCCACAGCTTTTATGGGTCCCATGTCCATATGGGCAAACCCACGGGATACAACCCCTGTGAGCAGAACCCTTGTTTTACAGGGGGCACCATTTCAGCCCAAACACCACTCCTATGTCAGTGTCAGACTTCTGACCTCTTGTAGAGGCAGCACCAAGCACAGGAGTCCCATGGGGCAGCAGGATGGGGTGGGGACAGGGCTGCAGAGTCCTCAGCACCAGCCCAGCTCCCACACCTGGACACTGGCTACCATTCACTCATGGGGTTTGTGGGATGGGTGGGTGTAGGGCTGGTACATCAGGAGGCGTGCACTGCTGCTCCTGCAGCCAGCTCTGCGTCGCTGCCTTCGCGCTGCCTGGTTCTGCCTTGCACTGCTTGCCACGTAGGAGGGCAGCCTGGGGTCACAGCAACCAGCACCTGCTGCCAGCTCACCGTGGGGCACTGCAGTTAGGAGATCACTGGAGGGGTGGGTTCTCAGCCTCTCACTCTATCTTTGCTGCTCATCTCCAGAGGATGCAGCCTCCAGCCCCAGCTCTCAGAGCACTGGTTGCTTCCTTGCTCAGGACATCTCAGTCTGCTCTAGAGCTGGGGACAACCCCCAGTGCATCCTGCAGGCTGACAGCTGCCCTGGTCGGATCTCTGCCCAGCACACCCCACCACGCACTGCTGTACAGGTGTGACCCTGAACTGGTAATCTGTAATCACAGCTGCTTGGGATAGGGACACCACAGTGCCTGCAGCCCCAGCTCAGCCATATGCAGCTGAGAGCCCTGGGTCATGCTCCCTCTATCAGAGCTACTTGTCCTGCCACCAAACAACCCTAACAATCCCAGCAGTTTGCCTTTTACACCTGTTGATACAGCTTTTCCCAGCCCCTCATTAGCAGCATAATTAGAACACCCTGCAGATTAATTGGAGGGTTGGCTCAGGGAATCTCCTTGGCTTTACGAGGTGGATGAGGATGAAGAGGAGCTTTCTGAGCCCCTACTGTTGCACGGTGAGGTAAGCCCTAGCTCTGCCTGTGACCTGAAGGGGCTCCTGGTGTTGGGGGGGTCACTGTGAACCAGTGGATGCTCTGAGCCACCCTGCAGGGATTCCCCTGTGGCACAGGGGGTGCACAGCGCTGCAGGCTGAGCTGGCTGGGAGGAGCAGGACAGCTGGGCGAGCAGCAGGGCAGCAGTGTCATGGAATATGCCTGACCTTTGGAAGTGTAAGCCAATATAGAGGGGTGCTACCATGCTCTCCTTTGCTCCTTCATTACACAGTGGCCCTCCATTTTGTCTGCTCTCTTTCTAGCTTTGCTCTGTGCTGGCCCCAGTGAGGGGCACCCTGCTGTGGCACTGAGCAAATGTCACTTGTCCCAAGGGAACCGGAGCAGGCACCGTGATCCTGGCTGAGTCATGCTGGGGTGCTCCTGGTCGGAGCACATCCCAGTGCTCACAGCAGGGACGTCCCATCCCACGCCCAGTGCAGGCTGTATCTGTTCTGCCATCGTGCTCACGTGCTGGTTCTGTTTGTGTGCTTGGTGACAGCTCTGCTATGCCCACTTTGGGCTGTAAGTGCAGCCTGGTGATGATGGGCATCTCGCTGCAGGGCTGTGGTGCATCCTGGAGCCCCTCACTGCTGCATGTGTGCCAAGCAGCATGCCTGTGTGGGGAATGGCCTGCAGCTGCTATCGCCAGGGGTGGATGCAGCCACACTGCAGCGTGCTTGGGGCACGTGTCCGGGCTGCTAGCTGTCCTGATTGTGGCTCGTGCAGCTCTGTTGGCTTGGTGAATGCTGCCAGGGAAGGCAGTAGCTGAGTGGGGCAGGATTGGGCGCAGGGTATCGGCAGTGCTGCCTGTGCACAGGGCAGGCTGGGTTTGGAATCTCGTCCTGGTAGCTGCGGGTCTCGTTGCTCACAAACTGTAACTCCTTCTTTCCTGCTGGAAACGTGGCCGTCCGCTGGCTTGTCCCACCCACGAGAAGGCCAGGGCCGCTCTTCAGCTCCCTCTCCGGCCCGGGCCAGACCCAGGCAGCCGCATCCCTTCTTCGACTCACGGTACCTTTTCTCTCTCCCCGTGTCCCCTGCTAACAGCTTACCCCGGACGCACCCTGGGCTCCTCTGCCACAGGTTGGTATCGCTGCCTGTCCCCTGCATGCTGCCAGCGCTGCCTGAGCTGCTCAGCAGCCCTTCCCTTTCGCTCACCCCAGCAGAGCCATGCCCACAGCACCCAGCACAGCGCAGAGCTCAGCAGCACCACGCTGCCTGCCCGCAGCACTCCTCACCTCCCCCGGACCTTTAAACCTTTCCCTCGCGGGCTAAGCCTCAGGAAGGCACGAGCTCCCCAACACTAAAGCTTTCGTGGTGGACCCGCGGGTCCAGCTCACACCCGTGGGAGCAGAGCAGAGAGCCCACCCACCCTGCGGGGCGATCGCTCCCCACCCTTCACCCTGCTATGTGCGGAAACTTCCCCGAATGCCTCCCCTTGATCCCGCTGGCTGCAGTTCAAGCCGATGACCCAGCAGCAGCTGTCCCAGTAACACCGCCTGGCCCCTGCGTGGCGGCCTCATCCCTCCCTGGAGCTGGATCTGGCTGCCGACCCGTGCCATGCCCAGCTGAGCTGCCTGGCCCCCGGCAGCAACGCCCGCAGGAGCAGGGCTGGGAGGGAGGCCAACAAGCACTGCCCTTCCCCTGTGCCCCTGCTGCAACGCACTGCAGCAAAAGGACAGGGAAATCCCAACTCGTGCCCTGCCCTGCTGTCCTGCCCAAACAGGCTCCTCCGTACCTGACACGGAGGAGGCCTGGTGCAGGCAGTGGGGAGCAGCGTAGATACATCTGGTGTGTCAGATGGCTGCGGTGTCTGTGCGGGCACACACGTGTATGCACTGCTGCCTGTATGGGTGATCACTGGTAGGGGGTGAATGCACGACATGGAGTGGGAATCCGTGTGCAGCTTTCCTCGTGTCTGTGGGTATATGTGCCACGTACAGACCTGCAGCTGTTGAGGGTTCATGTGCACTGTCCCTGCTCTGGCAATGGGGCCAGAAGTGTCTGGGCATGGGGGTGGGTTAGCAGGGGTGATGCTGGGAGAGTCTACCCAGGGGTTTGAACCCACTTGGTTTGAGGGCAGGGCACTTGGGGTGGTCTGAGCGAGGAGAGGAGGGAGGCTTTGTCCTCTGCTTTGCCTCAGGACAGGTCATCCTCACCCCATGGGGCTGAGCCATCCCTGGGCACTTCTGTTGGGCTGGAGAGTGAGGAGGGGACATCCCAGCCCCAGGGCATCAGGCCTTCCTCCTAAGGGCAGCCTGGCCTTGGAAGCAACATGGGAGAACTTCCCAGAAAGCCACTGCTGTAGAAAGCAGTCCCTCCATGACAGAGAGAAGTAGTTCTCTGCCCTCCCAGGGGCAACAGTGCTCCAGGATGTGGGCTAAGGGCAAGCACAGCCCCTGCAGAGCGAGAGGAACCCTCCTGGCTCTGTTCAGTGTGTGCTTTGTGATTCTCAGCATACTTTGTGCTATGGAAACCCATCAGTATAGAGAAGTGGCTGCTGTGATTTAAGCAGAACTGTGGATGAAGAGGACTACAAGGGTCCCCCCGCTTGCATGGAGGACTCGGCCACATACTGGTGTGAGGTCTGCAGAAGCCACCGGGGTGAGTTGGGATGAGCTGAGAGGAGCACAGAGTTCAGTGGGAGCTAGGCTGGGCTGGGAGCGAGCAGCCACTTGGTGGCTGGAGAGAGCCATGCGGCAGAGCTGCCTTCATCGTGTGCAGGAGCTGGCAGATATCTGAGCCCTTTTTCCCCTGGCATCGCCATCAAGGTGACAGCAAACCTATACAGGAGGGGCACAGGGAGGGACACAGCAGGGCAACAGGCCAGGCCAGCACCGGCAGGGTGGGAGACATGCTTTGCTTGCTGTTCCCATGCCCAGAGCAGCAGTAAGGAGTGGCTGTTCGTGGGGTGACATCCTCCAGGTGCAGCAACTTCCCAGAGCAAGGCAGGAGATAGGCTGGGTGAGCTGCTGGGGACCTGCAGAGGGGCTGCCTGCCTTGGTACAGCCACTTGCCTCCCTGGCACGTGAGGATGGCACCTGCAGGAGCCCCATGGTCCTTGCAGTGGAGTTGGAGCTCGCTGACTCCAGCCTGCATGTGGCCACACCTGGCTGGGAACCTGTTATGAAAGAGCACGTGGGGACCCGCCTCAAACCTTTGGCACAACATCACAGGGAATAATCATAGTAATAATCCGAAACCCAATTAAAGCCAGCAAGTGAACAGAGCAGCAGCGATACAGTGGCACAGAGGAATAATTAATAAGAAAAGCCCATGGTTTCAACACTTGTTTTTATCCCTCATGGGAACAGAAAGTCGGATCCCAAGTGCTGCGTGTTTGCCGGTGGAGGCAGCGCTTGGGGGTGGGTCTGACTGCCCCGAGTTGGGATTGTGCTCCCACTGCAGGCTCTGGCTGCTGCAGCCCTGTGGCTCATGGAACAAGCAGAGCCTACAGTAGGGCCAGGAGGACTGCTGTGGGTGCCCTGTCCTGGACAGGGGTAAACTGTATGGCCACAGGCTGTGCCCCATGCAGAGACATCCCCAACCCGTTCCTTTCTCCAGTGGTGCTGTGGGGGCTGTTGGATGAGTTGAGTGCCAAGCTGCTGCACAGTGCCCTCCATCACCCTTGAGAGTGAGAGTTCAGCATCATGTTGGTTTTGAGGCTCCCGTGACGTGGTGATGGGTACCCATGATCTGCCTGCTGGTGAGGCTCCTTGCTCCTGCCTGGGTGGCAGCATGGTCCCTGGGAATGAAGCAGGTTGGGGAAGGTTGCCAGAGATGGGAGCTCACCCATTCTCTTTTCACTTTTGTTTCTGTCCTGATTTGGGCTTGCAGCACGCTCTCTGGACAGAGCCTGGGGGCTGGCACAGCCTGAGGGCTGCCTTGGTGCAGGCAGAACTGTGCCCAGCACCATGGGGGCTTAGTGGGGCTGGGCAGCATGGACACAAGCTGATGGCACCAGTCAGCCCCCACACCTCTGGAGCAGGGATTGATCCTGGATGGATATCACGCATGGGAACAGGTCCTTGTGGGCCCCATAGCAGCCCTCATCTGTACTTTCTGAGCCTCTCAGTGAGCTGCAGAATGGAATGGGAGCTGTGGTTAATTCTCCTCCCATCTTTCCCAAGCTCAGAACAGGGCTGTTGGTTGAGCTTGCCTTCCCTGTGCTGGAGCCCTGCACCCTTTGAACACTGCAGCTCCTTTTGCACGAGGCATCTACCTGACCACAGCATGGCCGCATCCCTTGCATGCCCAGTGCTTTGTGGCACCTGCTCTCCAAATCTACCCCTGCAGCCAGCTCTGCTCGCTCCAACTGAACTCAAGCTGAGCTGAGACCATAACGAAAGGACCTTCCAGCCCATCTGTAGTTTAAGGGCTCAGAGCAGGGCAGACAGGGTTTGATCTCACTGCGGTGCCAGCATGGTGCAGTGCCACGGCTCAGTGTGACAAAGCAGCTGCAGTGGTGCCGTGGGCAGATAACTCCTGCAGCACTTCATCACCATGCTGCTCAGATGGGATGCTCATTACAGCAGGGACTGCACGGCGCACGGCAGCCACAGCCATTGTTTTTTCACTTCCTCTTGTTATTTCCCCTCTCTGCAGATGGGGAGATCACTTCCAAGCCGATGGTGCTATTCCTGGGACCGTGGAGCGTTGGCAAATCCTCCATGATAAACTACCTCCTCGGGCTGGACGACACTCCCTACCAGCTCTACACAGGTACATCGCTCACCTCAGCCCTCCCCCCCACAGCCCTGTCCTGCAGCACAGGCCTCACCAGCCCCATGGGTGAGCAGCAGTCACAGCAAGGGCACCTCGCTGTCTTCTCCCCATCCTTCCCCTCCAGGAGCCAGTGCACTCAACCTTCCAAGAGAAAAGCCCTTCCCAATCACCTCTGCTCCCTCCCATGTCATCCTGTACACTGGGAGCTGAGAGGAAGGTGCTTCTCCAAGGCACCTTTCTCAGCCAGGACACCTCCAGGAGGAGCAGTCCCTCCAGAAAACATCCCTACTGTCATGTCTCCCAGAGCTTTGGCAAGAATGCCCTGATTCCCATGTTCCCACAGTGTCTCTTCCCAAGCAGGGCATGCTTTCAAGATCCCCACCTAGTCCTGCATTGTCCAGTGCCTGGCATGGATTTCACATCTCTTCTGCTCCTCTTGTGCTGGACAGGGGCAGAACCCACCACCTCTGAATTCACTGTCATCATGCACGGCCCCAAGCTGAAGACCATCGAGGGCATTGTGATGGCTGCTGACAGTGCACGCTCCTTCTCGCCCCTGGAGAAGTTTGGGCAGAACTTCTTGGAGAAGCTGATCGGAATAGAAGTGCCCCACAAACTCCTGGAGAGGGTCACCTTTGTGGACACACCAGGCATCATTGAAAACCGCAAGCAGCAAGAACGAGGTAGGGGTGTTCTGCTTCACCTAAAGGGCTCCAGGAAGGATGGCATTATATGTAGGACAGCCAAGATGACTGACACACACTGAGGAAGAGCCCTAGGCTACAGTAGGGATCTCTTCCTACACTGTGGGAGCTGGAGAAGTCAGTCTGCCCATGGCTCCATCCCTGCCCTTGGGTGCCTCCAGAGTTAGGGCACCCACACTTCTCTGGGCAGCCTATGCTGGAGCCTCACTGCCCTCTGAGTAATGGCTTTCCACTAGCATCTGAGCAAAATTTCACCTTTTAGTTAAAAGCCATTTCCCCCTCCGTCCTGTCACTATCAGACTATAACAACAACAACAAAAAAAGTTGGTCTAGATCGTTTTTATAAGCTCCCTTTAGGGTCTGGAAATCCACTACGAGGTCTCCTCAGGGAGAAAGGCTTTGAGGTGAGGCTGAGAGATGCACACTGTCACAGGCACAGGGATGGGCTTTCATGCCAAGAAACTCTGACATGTTTTAACACGTAAGAAACAGTTTCTGTGCCACATGAGAAGTCTTCTGTGCCTTGCACCTTGTCTCACCCAGACGGGGTATGAGACAGCAGGCCCAAGGTCTGTCTATCCCCTGATCAGAATGGACTCCCCCTGTGCTGGCCATTTCTGCTGGATTTCTCTTTCCTGTCCCCAAGGTTACCCATTCAACGACGTGTGCCAGTGGTTCATTGACAGAGCTGATCTCATCTTCGTTGTCTTTGACCCTACGAAGCTGGACGTGGGCCTGGAGCTGGAGATGCTGTTTCGCCAGCTGAAGGGCCGCGAGTCTCAGATCCGAATCATCTTGAACAAAGCTGACAGCCTGGCTACCCAGGAGCTCATGAGAGTCTACGGGGCCCTGTTCTGGAGCCTGGCTCCTCTGATCAACGTCACAGAGCCGCCCAGGGTGTACGTCAGCTCCTTCTGGCCCCACGAGTACCACCCGGATACCCACAAAGACCTGTTCCTCAAAGAAGAGATATCTCTCCTGGAAGATCTCAACCAGGTGATTGAGAACAGGATGGAAAATAAGATCGCCTTCATACGCCAGCACGCCATTCGGGTGCGCATCCACGCCCTGTTGGTCGATCGCTACCTGCAGACCTACAAGGACAAAATGACCTTCTTTAGTGATGGAGAACTGGTGTTCAGAGACATTGTGGAAGATCCTGACAAGTTCTTTATTTTTAAGTCCATTCTGGCAAAGACCAATGTCAGCAAATTTGACCTCCCCAACCGCGAGGCTTACAAGGACTTCTTCGGCATCAACCCCATCACCGGTTTTAAGCTGCTGTCTCAGCAGTGTTCCTACATGGGAGGGTGCTACTTAGAGAAGATCGAGAAGGCCATCACTCGTGAGCTTCCCGATCTCCTGGGAAGCATTGGCTTGGGGAAGAAGCCCAACGTTCTCTCCTGTGACATCACTGGCTGTGGCGAAACCCCAAAGAATCGCTACAAGAAACCGTAAGGTGTTCTGTAACATAACCATCCTCGTGTTCCTACTGGTGAATGAGCTTATGTCTTATCTGTCCAAGAAGCCGAGGTTTGTTAACCCTTTGAGTGCCACACTGGCAAAGGCTACTGTACAATGAGGACTTTGAGTCATTGACATCAATGGCAGGGGAAGATGGGTGGGCATAAGAAAGAGAATAAAAACTGTGAATTCCTGACATTTTATCTTTGTTCTTTTGCATAGAAGGCAATGTTTAGGCTGTAAGTATGAGACATGTGTGGTGAGGTAGAACTGTAGATGCTTCTTCACTGGTGCCGAGATGGGCGAACAGGAGTTTCAACCTCTGCAGATGTGAAGCTGGCAGGGAGCAAGAATGAGGGCACGGCATGAGAGCGCAGGGGACAGCGGTGACACAGAAACCTGAGGCATCAGCAGGAGCTCTGGAGCACAACACAAACATCCTGCAAATCCCTGCAAATATTGATCCTGGTTTTCCTTCCAAGACTTTTAGGTTGCCTGGTGAAGTTCTCCCTACATGTAACAGCTGAGCTTAACTTGATTCTGCAGCATTCACCTGGATGTGAGCTGTAAGAAGGGATTTGGTCCCCCCGCTGGGTGTTTGCAGGGGCATTTGTGGCTCCTGACTGATTGTTGTGATGAGATTTGCAAGTCCATGTCAGAGCAAGAAGCAGTCTGGAAAGGAGCTGCTGGAGCCAGCCGAGTTGTGCTGGGGGAACAGGGACAGCACCCCAAATCACAGCGGCCTGCAAGGGCTGTGTGCGAGCTCTTCCCTCCCCAGGCCAGCACAAACAAGGCACAAGTGCCTGCTCCTGCCACTAACCTCAAAAATCCATGCTGGCAAGTAAAGCTTGAGTGTCAGCAGGCCTTTTTCAGTCTACGTTGGATGTTTTCTCCATGTTTTTGCCCTCTCTGGGGGGAAACAGGAACGGAGGATCACCGGCTGCATCCTTTTTCCCCCTCTGTTGACCTCTTCTCACCAGGACAAGCCAGGCGAGTTTCTGCAGCTTGTTCTCCGGACTTTCACCCACATTAGCTGTGATTTTCTTGGCTCATCTCTGCACATTGACACTCAATCCCAACAGCCACGGGAGGGTGAGCATTGCTTCAAGCAGGTGACGTTCCTCTGGGAGCTAACCTTGAAACTCAGCAGTGAAGGTTGGGAGACTACAGCTGGTGCTGAGCCCAGTGCAAGCCACCAAGAGGCAGACCTGGGTGGAGACTGGTGCCTTAGAGCACACCAGTAATCTGCTGAAGGACCACTGCTAGTGCTGCTCTCCAGGAAAGCTCTGGTGCTGAAGGACTTACCTTCGGTAGGCACAAGAAGATGTGAAGGTGCCGGGTGAGGCAAGAAAAAGGAAAAGGCAACAACTGAGGGAAAGAGAATGACAGACATGGAAGTCTCTGTTGTGATGAGAAGGGTGTGAGGGGCAGCACTCCTTGTTTCCCCTTGGCCCGTGGGATGCTGGTGAAGGGATAATGTATGTGGGCCTCCATGTCCCTGGGCTCTGGGGCTGGGTGCTGCCAAGAAGAGGTCCCTTGAGCCAAGGTGGGCTTGTGGGACAGCACCCAGGGACTTCCCATGCTCTGCGCCTCTGCGTGGCGGTAGGACTGGAGCTGGACTGGTTATGACAAGATATCTCCACATCCAGGTGTGGGAAGGGGCATGTTTCGTGGGAGGGGACCGGAGGAAACGAGCGAAGGCAAGGAGAGGTGTCAGAGAATGCAGCCACGATAGCCTGGAGAGAAGTGATGCACTCATGAGTCAGTGCTGTGAGATCTCAAACCTGCCCAGAGCTGCTGCCTCCCTTTGCTCTGTTCCTTTTTTCTTCTTTTACACGATCCCATTGCTCATCGTCGTCCCTCTCTGTCTCACCTACTCTTTCTCACCTCTCACTGTCCTCGGCCAGGTGAATTTGCATGGTTTTCTTAGGAGCTAATGGAGTAGAAACACTGACAGAAATGTGCTGATATTGTTGCTGCCATCGTGCTGTGTGTCACTGTCACGGTAAGCAATGCACACAGAAGCAAACTTTCTATTTGCAAATGGTGCATTGTTCCATCTCTTTCTCTGCTGTCTTTGTCCCCCCGGAGCTGGTGGGTTCTGTCTGAGATGCCCCAGGCCCCTTAAGGGACCCAACCTCTCCCTGTGGCCTTGAGCCTGAAGCCAGCATTACTCTGCTCTCAGGATGTTCCTATCCTTCTCTCTGCCCCTTTCGTTTTCTCCTTTCCTTTTGCTCCAGCTTTTCTTCAGCACTCATTGCCTTCTCTCCCATTTATGCCCCTCCCTCCCTCTCTCCTCTTCACCATCCTCACACTCTGTGCACCCCCCTGGTGCGAGGGTCCCAGACGGGGCCGTTATGGCCAGTACCCCTCCCCTGTAGGGTACATTGGGGTTTCTTCTTGCACACAGTGCCCCATGCAGCACCCCATGTGATGGCAGCAGTTGCCCAATGCCAGAGACAGCCTTGGCCCCACACTGCAGGGGCAGGTCACACTGAACCAGCCCTGGCCATGGGATTGGTCAGCCCAGCCCCTCTCAGTTGCATTAGGGGAAGCTCTGGGAACTGTGGAAAAGAGAGTATGGAGACCTCAGTGTTTTGCTCAGAAACCCCAAGCCCTTATGTCCCCAGCACCAGGGCTGCAGACATCTGTCCTGAGGGGGTGCTGGACAGATGCTGTTGGGAGTGGCATAGCTGGGGCACAGGCCTGTGTAGATGCCCATGATCACGTGCATTTGGATGAAACTGTCAGTTTGAACATCAGCCTGTCTAATAAATCCTGATCTTTTCCAAACTCATTCCCCATGGATGCCTGCTTAGTTTTTCTCACTGTTGTGGTTGGCAGGTAAAGCTGACAGCAGGGGCTGTGTCCCCTTCCCAGGGGTTAGAAGGAGCATGTTCTGGCCCACAGAGGATCCCCCAGGCATGGGGTCCCACTGCTGCCACATCACAAAGCCCAGGGATACTCATGAGCAGCCAACACCTTGCATGGCTGTGGCTTCTGCCCCTGGGGCATTGGTGCCTGACCTGCCTGGGGACCTGCTGCCCAGCTCTGCCTGTGTGTCCTTCCGACAATCTGTCTAGCTCACTGATCAGAAAGGGTTGTTGCAGGAAAGCTGGAGGAGGAGGAGGAATGTCTCACTCAGCCGTGGCTTCCTTTGGAAAGTCTGGAAAAACCATGGTATCTTGACGTGTGTGAAGGGCTGACTAGCAAAAGCACATTTTCTTTCTGAGGCTGCTTTAGAGATGTGAATCATGAGAAACTAATGCTGCTGGCAGAGTGAAAACTGATTCCCCTGAGACGTGGTGCTGGCAGCAGCCCTGGCACATCCCTTGGATGGAAAACACAAGCGTTGCTCCTAGAGCTTTGCCATGCTGCAGCTCAGGGCTCAGGACCTGCCCACTCCCAGCAGTGGCACTCAGCACAAGGTGCCAGTCCCTGCTGCCTTGTTGGCCCCATGTGACGCCCCGAGGTCTCCATCACCTGCCTCAGTGTGTGTGGAGGTGATGGGCTGATGCTTCTCTCTGCATAAGGCTCAGAATCCTGAATGAACTCCCCGCAGATTTTTGTGTTTTGCCCATTTAAAGGTACCACGTGTAACCTAATCACCCTCAGCAGCGCCGCTTCTTCCACTGGAGCAGGACCAAGGGTGTCCCGCAGGGAGCCAGGGTGCAACCCAACGGGCTGCTCCTTTCTCAGCACATTCATTAGTGCCTGTTTAATTACAGAACACAGTGATTAGCTGCTCTGAAATACGAATATGTGTACACGTGGTATGCAGTGAGCAATTAGTGCTGCTAATATTAGTGGGAGTAGTGGTGGGAGGAACAGGAAAAACACAGCAACTCTGCAGCAGCCGTGAGACCTGCTCCTGCAGCCGGTGGGGGTCAGCAGCCAGGCCGATGCTCGAGCAGTCCCTACAGATGGCCCAGGGCCACTGGTGCTGCCTGATGCTTCTCAGTGCTGTGGTTAATGATTGCTGCTCTGAAATCCAACATTTCTCAGCAGGACAGAGGATTTCCAGCCAGGATCCGTACCTGCCATTAAAAAATTGTTGCAATTATGTCGCTGTGGGAGGAAGGAAGAGTAAACTGTGAGCTCTTCAGCTTTCCACGCACATCTGCATCTGAGAGTTTCCGCTTTGCTGGCTACTGTGCTGCTGCGTTCCCCCTTCCCACGCCCCACACGCTGCTCTTCTCCCACTTCTGGCCTGCAGTGCCTGGCATGGGGCTGAGCCCTGCAGGGCGGTGAGGAAGGGAAAGGGAAAGGGAAGGGGAAAGGAAGAAGGAGAAGAAAGGGAAAAGAAAAGGGATGGAAAGGGTGAAGGAAGAAGGAAAGGAAAGGGAAAAGAAAGGGAAAAGAAAAGGAAAGGGAAAGGAAAAGGAAGGAAAAGAAGGGGCAGGTGCTGAGCTCTGCTCTTTGGGGACAGTGCAGAGCAGGGCTGGGCCTGCAGGGATCGCAGTGCTGCCCAAGAAGGGTTTCCTTGTGTTTTCTTTTTTTTTCCCCATTGCTTGCAAACATCGTCTTGCTGTATACAAACACAAAATGCCAAAATGTGAGTCAGCCTAATGGCACTTTGGCTTGCAGACAGAACCAAGCTGATAAATGTTAGAGGCGCAGTTTGCAGAGGTGATTTATGGGTGCTTCGGAGGCTTTCGGCAGACATGGCACAGCAGGCAGGACACACTCCTGTGCTCCAGGAAACACTTCAGATGCTCTGCTTCCATCAGGGAGGGGAACCATCAGGGAGGGAACCCCTCGTGCCCACCGTTGGCCAGGTGTCCTTTCCCAGCCCTGACATCCTTCGAATACAGACACGTAGCATCTTCCTGTGGAGTCAGAAGGCATAAAGGTGCACGTTTTAACAGCTGCCAATTCGGTGCCATGACATCTTAATGTGGCACAACAAAAGACCTCGTTCACGTGAGAGCATGTTTCAGATGGACTTGGGTATCTGAGTTCCTGGATTTCCCAGCTTTTGGCTGTGGGGTGTTTTTTTCAGCACAAAGAATCCTCATGAGCCCACGGTGGGGACCTTGACACGGTGTCAGTTTTGGTGACAAACGCTACGGTCAGAACACCACTCTGCAAACATTTACGCATGGACTCAGATGCATGCGTGTAAATAATCCCATTCAGGTCAGCAAAGCTAACCACACATATAAAGTTAAGCATGTGTGAAAGTGTCTGAAGGACCGAGGCCAACGATTGCAAAACAGTTGAAGCTGTAATCCTCCATTTTCATTTGTTCTGACTTTCTTGAAAAGCTTCCACCATGGGCTCGAAATTCTCCCTGTCCCTTTGAGCCAAAGGTGATTTTTTCTCCCCAGGAAGTCCCAAACCCTTCCAGCTGTTTTCAAGCTGTTGAGCTTCTAAACTGCTTTTCTCAGCGAGGACATTCTGCCCCTCTAACTCAGATAGCCCAGAACCTATTGTGTGAACAAAGCTACTTAAAGGCAGGTCTTCCTTTTTGCACACTAAAACCTCCACCCAGTACATCCAGCTGCTTTTGCTAACAACTGGATGAACTCTCCCACTTATGGAGAGCACACAAAGTGCTTACATGGCTCAGGGGCTGAAACGAGGTGCATTTCTTGCTCGTGTGGCCCAGGTGTGACCATCACCTGCCTGCTTCTCCTTGGAGCTGTTTCAGTGAGTAGAAAGATCACGGGAAGCTCATCCTCTGCAATCAAGGGGTCTCCGAAATGAAACAAGGAACTCGTTATGCCTTGTACCTTTGGGGGACCGTGAAATGGGATTTAATACATTTGCGTTGCTTGAACAGCCAGGAAAGAGGAGCAGGATATTTTCACTGCTCTACCACAGAGCCAAAGCTGAGGATGGAACTGAAAGAAGGAGGGTGACAGAGGAGAAAGCCACCTAGCACAACAAACCTGAGCGCAGCAGGGGTGGGCAGCCTGGGCTGGAGCACAAGGCCTGAGGGATGCATGAGCTCTTGGCTGTCAGCACAGCTGTTCTAAACCCCCAGTGCAGCTCCAATGTTTATGGGTGCAAAACCTCCAGAGTTGCAGGCTGGAGGAACCCCTTGATGTCCCCAAGGCCTGTGGTGGTGATGGGTTTTCTGACTGTGCCGTGCAGAGCTTGGTTTGTGCCATTGAGCATGGGGGTTATTTGATTACTGCTTATCACGTGTGGCTGTCAGTGCTCCCGTTAAGCAATCCCCCATTTATAAAAGGATTAGGGCCCCATTCTGAGATTCCAATTGCGTTGAGCTGGTCATTGCCAGAATGTGCAATTTCTCACTCCACCATCGCTCCCTTTTCAATGTCATATGTTCAGTACCTTCTGCTCCCCAACTCACCCATCCAAGGGTCGCCATCTCCACCAAAGCTCTGTGCATTCATGACTGCAGCATCATTTTCTTCCCACTTTGCCCTGTGGACACAGAGACACCAGTTCCTTCTCCACTTTCACATGCAACGAAATGAAGTTTTGAGCCAACACAAACACAGAGGATCTAACAGATCCTCCTGAGTTTTGGGACAACAGAAGCGTGCTCCTTCCCAGCCTATGGAATGCCTGCACATAGAAATCATCATGGAAATAAGCATTCCTGGCTGCCTTCCACTCCAGACAGGCAGAGCACGCAGTGCTGCCATGTGGATTTGTTTGCACCTGGGAGCAGGGGACAGCAGTGTGTCACCTGTGTGCCCAGAAGGCCGCAGCCAGTCCCCAGAATCCTGCACAGAGCTGAGCAGGTGCCTCTCTCCTATCTTTTCTGTGCAAAATAAATATAGAAAATTGCCACAGATCTCTCCCTCTCTTTTCCTTTTTTTTTTTTTTTTCCCCCATGATTCTGGCACCCATGCCATGGGAGAACAGATCTGCAGTTAAAATACACTGCGGCATTCAGAGGGTGGAAGGAGAAAGCAAATGGACGAGGAGATGGCAACGCCGCATCGCTCCCATTCCGGCACAGTGCTCGGGGACAGCAGTGGCCATCACTGCCCCACAGCAGCACACCGGGGTCCCCTCGTCCTCAGAAACCTGCATTCAGAAAAGGGCTCAGTGCACATACAGCAAACGTTTCACTGAGATTCAGAGCTGTGTAATTCCCTGTGGCACTCAGGCCCAGAGCTGGGATTTTCGGTAGGATTTGCAGCAGGTCTTTCTTCAAAACCCACATAGTGTGCACAAGAGGATTGCATAAGGCCATAATTGTGCTTGCACGTTCTCTTCCCCACCTCTTTTCGGCTGAATAATCCTTAGTATCAAACACGAGGCACGTTGCGAGTTGCAACCATGCTGATGCAGAAGTTAGAAAACGACAGAATGGAGTTACACGTTGCACTGCAGGAGTGACAGTCTTCTTTTCTCAGATCTCCATTGATCATTTCTCCCATAGCAATGTGGGAAAATACTGCCCCAAGTGCCACAGCTGTGGGTTATCACTTACACACATCCTCTGAGATCCTTCCCATGCAGCAGAGCTCCCTTATCTGTACAGATCTTCCCATAGAAGCAGTGCAGAGAAGACAGGCTGTCCAAATTGGTGTGCTGTGATAACAGAAAGGTGTTGTTTGCTGTTTCTCTGCAATGCTGGCTCACTGCTGCTATTCTGCAGTGCCACCTGAGCTGTCCATAAGGTGTTCATGGCTGGAAGGGAACAGGTAGCAGTGCAGCACAGAGAGCAGCATGCAGGCACCCAGCTCTTCCTCGGTGGAGGCTACAGTGAAATTTGCAGGGAAAGGGGAATACACTCAAGACAAAGGGCTTTGCTGCCTTGGCCCATGACTGCAGGGGATCTCGCTTGCTCAGGGCCTGGATGAGGTTGCTGCATGCCAGATGGAGCTGCCTGCCCTTTGCAGAAGGCAAAGCCAACTCAGCAGATGTGCAGATGCACTTGGGCAGGAAGATCTGGAGAGGCTGTGCTGCAGGATGCAGGCAGGGAAACCCTGGGGTAAGCACAGCTCTGTGGGGCCACGGGGCTCTCATGGTGTGCTGGGAATGGCTAACAGTGCATCTGCAAGGTAAAATGTGAGCTGAGCCCCTTGAGAAGGGAAAATAGGTGAATTAACACTGGGATTATATTTCTTCTTATTGGTCTGACTCGGAGTCATAGAAACTCCTCCCCACAGCAGCACATAGCCACAGTTGTTTGTGGCTTCTCACTGCCTGCCCCCTACTCACAGAAGTACTGTTGATGACTTTACAGCTAAGTCCACACCACTTGAATGCAAGTGTTGGTCATGCTCGTTGCTTTCAGCTATTTTATGGCCTGTGTATGGGAACTGTTGAATCACGGCCTGAACCACTGATTGGTCACCTGAGGCGAGCACCGAGTCAGCCACAGGGGGCACAGGTGAAGGTGATATCCCTGTGTGATGGAGCCTGGCTCCACCACTCCCAAACCCCATTTAAGGGCTGACCACCACCAGGGAAGGATCTCTTCTTGGAGATCCCTCCTGCATGGAGTTCATGGCAAGCCTCTATCATCCTAAAGGTGAGCCACCCTCTTTTTGCTTGCTATCTGTGTACCATCTATATAGGCCTATTAAAATATACCATCCTCCATACTATTTTCATTGAAGTACCATCCTTGGGGGTTATTTACCCTACAACCTGACAGCGAGAGACTTCGCTCTGCTCAAGGCACCTTGGATGGACATCTCCATAGTTGAGCTCTGTTTGGCTTCTCAGCTCCCACCCTGTCCTCCCCAATGTCCTGGGGCTTTGTTCTAGCCTGGTTGTCCCCTGTCTGTGGCTCTGACCACCCGGAGCAGCTGCAGCCATGCTGCGTGTGGGTGCTGGCTGCCCCACCTGCTACTTGCCACTACTGCTTGCTCCTTGGTGCTTCCACCCCACGCAGCTCCATTCATACCAATCTAAACTTCCCCACTGCAAGTAAGAAGACAGTTTTGCTTTGTTTTGTTTTTTAAGGATGTCATTCAAGTTCCTCCAGCGAGGAGCTGGAGTTATTAAAAAAAAACCATGTTGGATGTGGCTGTGTTTGCAGACAACAGTGGTGCTTCCTGTGCTCGGAAACAGAGCGAGTTTCTATTTCAGGCTTTGCTGACTCAAGGGTGAGGTGCCCGAGCTGATTCAGCAGCTTGGCAACTCAGGGGAACTTCTTGTTATGAATGGAATAAGCAATAAACTTGAAGTTTGCCTTTGTCTCACAGAAAGGCAGCTTCAGGGGAAGCCACATCCCGGTGGCAGACACGGTGCCACATGAGCAGCATCTGCAACGCGTTCAGCACCTCATCTGGGAGATGGAGCTGTGTCGGTAATGTGGGTAATCTGAGCTCCTTCTGAAGAAGGGTGAGCATACAGAACAGTCACAAGGAACCTGACCACCTCGAGGAAGTGAGAAGAATGCACCACTTACTCAGCTTCCTTTGCTCTGCATGGTAAAGATGCCAAAGGTGAGCCCTGTGCTCTTCTTGCATGAAGAAGTGAACGGGTTCTGCCATATTTTACTTTGTTATTTGTGCTGTTTCCAGAACCAGATGGGATGAATAGTCTCCATCCGCAGCGCCCAGGCTGCATGCTTTGTATGCTGCAAGTATCCCCGTGCCAGCATACAATAAAACCACAAACTCCTAAAGAGCACTCCTCCTCCCCAGCTACACCATGACAGGCATTAATACTGTTGTTGTTCTGGCAGTGGTTCCCATCCGTGTTCTGCGCCTCATGGAGGCGGCTTGCAAAGCCTAAAAAAGCATCATGTGGGCTGCCACATTTCAGAGCACCCCCCCCAACAGTTCCGCACAGCTCCACCAGATAAGCAGCGAAGTACAATATTATGAATGTCAAACAAAAGCTCATCAGGAGAGCTGACAAAGCTGCGCTGCTGAGAAGGGAAGTAAATCGAACTCCTATAGACTAAACACATGGATTTAGTGGAGTGGGTTTAAAAGAAGTTTACCCAGACACCTGAGCTTCCTCAGGGCAGAGAAGGACTCTGGGCAATCCCAAAGCTTCCCAAAGGGGTTGGACCAGCCAGGTGTCTCCTTGGTCCCACCTTATCCCATCTTGCTGTCCTCCAAGCCAGCATGTGAAAGCTGAGAAAGAGGAGGCGACTTCACCAGCAGAGATCAAAAGCAGTCTCTGAGTGGCAAATAACCAAAACCTGGGATCATGTGGGTCACTTTGGTTAAAACTTGTGATGTACGCAGCATCTTTGATGTGATTCTGTTTGTTCTCAGCACACACAAAGTCCTACTTTATTGAGCACAGGGGGAACAAGACACGTTTCTGTTGCTTCCGAGTTCCTTCTTCATGCATACAGGGTGAACACACTCGAGCCGTTGTGCTCAGTGTGCAGCACAGGCAGGCACCATCCAGAGAAGGGTAACGGAGCAGTGAGGGGTTGAGGACACCATTCTTATGGGGAGTGGCTCAGGGAAGGGGACTGCTCATTCTGGAGAGGACTCAGGGGAGACCTTATCACCCTCTGCACCTCCTGGAAGGAGGTTGTAGCGAGGTAGGGGTCGGCCTCTGCTCCTGGGTAACAGCAATAGGATGGGAGGTTGCAAGATGTGCCAGGGGGGTTCAGATTGGGGGTTAGGAAATGTTCCTTCTCAGAAGGAGCGGTGATGCACGGCACTGCTGCCCAGGGAGTGGCAGGCTCACCAACCACAGAGGTGCTCCAGAACCGTGGGCAGTGGGCACGGTGGAGCAGTTTGGGGTTGGACCTGGAGATGCGAGAGGTCTTCTCCAACCTCAATGACTCTACGACTGTACGCTCTGCTCGCTGAATTAAAGCCCAAGCTTCAGTAATAAGATACCAGCGTGGGGGCTTCAGCTTTTCCTATGCTCTGCAGAACCAATGCTTTACTTAACAAAGGAACAGAGCGAAGTGACAACTTGGTTCATGCCAGAGGGAAAACTCAGGCCTCTATCTGGAAGAAAACTCACCCTACATTCTACTCAGTGACGCCCTGGGGCACTCAGCAGCAATAAGGGCTCACACAATTGCCTATTTCCCCTCTTCTTCCCCTCCCGCTTCAGACCTCTGCAGCCACAACCCCTTTTTGGAGGGGTAGGGAGGAAACAGCTGACACAGAGCAGCAGCATGGTATGGCTCTCATTAGCACTACGAGTAAGGCCATACTCTCATAATGCAAAACAATGCACTTGAACTTCAGTGCCTCTGCCATTTCAAGCCTCAGACCATCCCATCTCCACAACAACAGAGACCTCGCGGGGTTCTACCAGAACGTTAGGAAGCACAGGAGTTTTTCTTTGTGCTTTGCAGGTACAGAACTGTGCCATCGAAGCAAGGAACTTTTCACCTCTTTTTTCAACAGACCACCGCAGTATCTTTGAATCCTCGGCACTGCTGCCCTTATCTGATCCTCCAGGTTCATCGCGAAGTCACTCGGAGCACGTCGTGGTGAATCCATAGAAGCTCCCAGGGGAGCCCTGGGGAAGGCCCCAGCTCAGGGTCAGCCGGGACAAAACAACGACCGCTATCGATCGGGCTCACGGATTACGGATCGCCTCCGCATCCGAGTGCGTCAGGAGCCGGGAACACGCTGCAAAAGAACACGGCACGCCGCGCACCGTCACTCGGATCCGCGCTGAGGACGAGCGCAAGGCTGCAGCCCAGCGCCGCGCGCTCCCGAGGGAGCGTGGCACGGCCGTGCGGAGCAGCGCGGGGCCCCGCGGGCCGGGGCGGAGGGCAGCGGGCAGCGCCTGGGAGGAAGAGATAGCGCGGCGCGGGGCACGGCGCGGCTCCGATAGCGGCGGGCGGGATGACGGGCGGGACGCGGGGCCGCGCCGCGCAGCTTCCCCGCCCCGTTAGC
>VXAB01006050.1:76245-152369 GCA_013399175.1 Odontophorus gujanensis | reverse complement strand
CGCTGCCCGGGGCGGGGAACTGAGCGGCGGTCTCGGCGGGCCGTCCGCTGCTCCCGGCCCCGGAGGATCCGACGCGGAGGAGCTCTTCGGGAGGGACCGACAACATGGCTTCCCCGCCGCACCAGCAGCTGCTGCATCACCACAGCACCGAGGTGAGCTGCGACTCCAGCGGGGACAGCAACAGCGTGACGGTGAGGATCAACCCCCGGCAGCAGCAGGGCTGCTCCTCGACCAAGCGCTGCAAGTACAGCATCTCGTCCAGCTGCAGCGCTGGGGGGGCGGGGGGGNGCTCGGGGGAGTCGGGGGGCACCCGGCGGGCGGGCGGAGGCGGCGGGCCCGCCCCCCGCCGGCAGAAGAAACTGCCGCAGCTCTTCGAGAGGGCCTCGTCCCGCTGGTGGGACCCCAAGTTCGACTCCACCAACCTGGAGGAGGCGTGCATGGAGCGCTGCTTCCCGCAGACCCAGCGCCGCTTCCGCTACGCCCTCTTCTACATCGGCGTGGCCTGCCTGCTCTGGGGCATCTACTTCGGCGTGCACGTGAGGGAGAAGCAGATGGTGTTCATGGTGCCGGCCCTGTGCTTCCTCTTGGTGTGCGTGGCCTTCTTCGCCTTCACGTTCACCAAGGCCTACGCCCGCCATTATGTGTGGACTTCGCTGATGCTCACCCTCCTGGTGTTCGCCCTGACGCTGGCCACGCAGTTCCAGGCACTGCATCCCGTCTCAGGGAGCGGTGACGTGTCCAACCGGACGGCCCCGGCCGCTCCTGCCGACACCTGCCTGTCTCAGGTGGGCAGCTTCTCCATGTGCGTCGAAGTGCTGCTGTTGCTCTACACGGTGATGCACTTACCCCTGTATTTAAGCTTGTTTCTGGGACTGTCGTACTCGGTCCTCTTTGAGACCTTTGGTTATCGCTTCCGCAACGAGAACTGCTTCACGCCGCTCGGAGGCGGCGCCGTTTATTGGGAGCTGTTGAGCAAAGCTTTCCTTCACATCTGCATCCACGCCATCGGCATTCATTTATTTATCATGTCCGAAGTCAGGTCCAGAAGCACGTTCCTGAAGGTGGGGCAGTCCATCATGCACGGGAAAGACCTGGAAGTGGAAAAAGCCCTGAAAGAGAGGATGATTCACTCTGTTATGCCCAGAATAATAGCTGATGACTTAATGAAACAGGGCGATGACGAGAGCGAGAACTCCGTCAAACGCCATTCCACCTCGAGCCCCAAGAACAGGAAGAAGAAGCCCTCCATCCAGAAAACCCCCATCATATTCCGCCCTTTTAAAATGCAGCAGATAGAGCAAGTGAGCATTCTGTTTGCAGACATCGTTGGCTTCACTAAGATGAGTGCCAACAAGTCTGCCCACGCGCTGGTGGGGCTCCTCAACGACCTCTTCGGGCGCTTCGACCGCCTGTGCGAGGACACTAAATGTGAGAAGATCAGCACGCTGGGGGACTGCTACTACTGCGTGGCTGGCTGCCCGGAGCCAAGGGCGGACCACGCTTACTGCTGCATCGAGATGGGCTTGGGCATGATCAAAGCCATCGAGCAGTTTTGCCAGGAGAAAAAAGAAATGGTCAACATGAGAGTGGGCGTCCACACCGGGACGGTGCTGTGCGGCATCCTGGGAATGAGGAGGTTCAAGTTCGACGTGTGGTCCAACGACGTCAACTTGGCCAATCTGATGGAGCAGCTGGGGGTGGCTGGGAAAGTCCACATTTCCGAAGCTACTGCGAAATATTTGGACGACCGTTACGAAATGGAGGATGGCAAGGTGACGGAGCGGGTCGGTCAGAGCGTGGTGGCCGACCAGTTAAAAGGTACGTGCTGTTGTTTTGTACTCGGTTCTTATTTTCCCTTTGACGAGGGAATGTGTTCTCCCCAGCGCGTGCTTGGTGCTTGTTGACTCACAAATGGAACGTGCTGTACGCGTAGCTCAGCGTGCTGCTGATCAGCAGCACCGGGGGAGTTCTGGAGCGAGAGATGTCGTGGAGATGCGCGTGAAGGAGCTCACGCCTTTTTTGAGGGGGACTGAAAGCACTCTTTGACTTCGCATCTCCTTAACGTTACTCGTGAGCGAGTAGTGTCGTAGGGAGGAGAAGGTGAGCACGCTTGCTGTCTGCCAGAGGTTTTTGTTGTGCTGTTGTGTCATCCCTTAATGCGGTAAACAGACTTGTTAATTGACTTCATGTGCCATACATAGAGCATATGTGTTTTGTGAAATTATGTGCATCTGTGAAAAGTTTTTTTGGCACCGAAAGAGTTGGGGCTGCGGAGGCACTTGGGAAAGCTGACAGCTGGATCTGCAGAGCCAAGTGAGCGCTGCGAATTTGGCAGTTTGATAGCGAGCTGTTACGGTTCACAGCGACGCTGGAAAAAGTTACTGGGGTGGCTCGGTGTGCTGGCAGATGCTGTGCTGTCTACAGCTCCGGGCAAAGCTGCAGATTTGCAGCTTGGATGAGAAGCTGGGGGATGAGTTGGCTCTCCATACGGATGGAGTAAGGGGCTGGCCATCACTTCTCTGCACAGAGTTTGCTTTCCAATGGAGCCCTGCACTGGCGAAGAGCTGCCTGCCCCTGGGGCCATGCTGCTGTCTCATGGGGTGGGGGGTGGGGGGGGGGGGTGTTTGTGCTCAGTCATAGGAAAGTGAAAAGGAGCATGGAATGTGTAGCGAGCCCTTAAAATGGGCGTGTGTTTGTTTGTTCTGTTTTTAAATGTACATGCTTCTATAGGGAAAGCGTGGGAAATGGAGTGGAAGGAACCAAAGGAGTTGCAGGAGAGCATTGGGGTGGGGGAAGGAGAGGTTTGGGGCCACAAATACGAGACAAGGCCAAAGTGGCTGCAGAAAGGTCAGCAAATGAGGACTGGCAGAGCAGTGGCAGCATGCTCGTCTGGCAGGTGCTGCTTGGGATGTGACACAAAGACTTATTTTTGGGGAACGAGCTGTCTGCACACATGCAGCACCAGGGCTGAGACGAGGCTTGTGGGGAGGAAGAGCAGCCACACCGACGCTGGCAGCTGGGAGCCACGACCCACGTGTACGTGTGGAAGTGTACTTTGGAGAAAGAAGGATCAGCTGTGACCTCTCTGTCAGCCTGAGCTGAATTTTGCCTTTCTGGTGAAAATAAATAGCGTCAATGACAGATTTCTCTATGGATTGTAGAGGAACAACCCTGTGGTGTTTAAATGCTTCTTTTCCTTCTTCCGTCTGACTTCATGGCTGGATGCAGCGAGGGGCTGGGCTGTGGCAGCCAGTGAAATTAAGTGTTTTTGCTGAATTTATAACTGTGCTCAATGTCATTCATCACGGTGACATGAATGGACTTGTGGAGACTGACGGTACTGCTCTGAGATACTTGTGTGTGTTCGCCTGTGTTTTCTCAGAGACCATGAGAGCACCATGTAGAGCAGCAGTACCCCGTACCAGCAGCTCTTTTTCTTGATCTTTCTCAAGCTTCTGTTCTTGCTTGCGTTTCTTGCAAGGAGGCTGCTGTCCCTGTGGCGTGCTGATGTGGGTTGGGCAGCTCCATTGCCTTACTGTTTTCCCTGAGCATTAGTTGACAGCAGCAGCAGAGCAGAGGAAGTTTGCTGTGGTTGTTAATTATGTCATGTGTCTTACTCTTTTCAAGTATCAAAGTGCTGCGGAGATAACAGGCACAAGCTTTATTTCCCTACCAACACTTCACTTCTCAGCTTCCTTTCAACCTTTGGTATCTTAATGATATCCTATTTTTTATATTGTGTGCCTGGTGAATTATCTCGTAATTGCCTGTGCTGCCATTGCTGCTGTCTGAAGTTAAGCCAGTGCTGCCAAACCAGCTCTTCCTCAGCAGAGTGGGGTGCTGGGGGCTCACGCTCACATTGGGCATGTCTCAGGGATCATGATGTGAGTGCTGCCCTGGGTTTTGAGACACTGTATGACTGTCACAGAGGTGACTGAGTCGTCCTCCTGCAGCTCTGTGTGTGTTTGGGAGGACGTGGGCCGGAACTCAGTCTCTCTTTCCTCGTGTTGCTTTGAGGGTCATTGGAGTGTTTAGGACAGAAGTATGTTTTCTCCCTCCTTTGGTTGATGAATGATAGGATGCTTCTGTGCCTCCTTATTGCAAGCAGCAGGGATTCTTGCCCCACCAAACCTGCAAGGATGGAGAGGCAGTGATGGCCTCACAGCGCTTTCCCATTTCTGTCTGCTCTCTTGCTGTGAGGTTGCTCAGCCCTTCTGTCCTCACAGCACCTCATCCCCAGGGCGGTGAGGAGGGCACAGAGGAGCAGCGTTGCTGTGATGTTTTCTATAGACAAACCCTGTGTCTTTAGCCGTGGTATTTGAGACAATTTGCATTTTCTATTTTCTGACTAAGCTTCCCAGCAAATAGATTTATTGAGGGCTGTGACAGATAGCAAGAGTCACATAATACATGAGATAATAACATTAATGTATCCCTTCTGGGCTCCTCTGTGGAGTCAGAGATCTTCCAGGATATAAAAAGTCCTGCCTATGGAAATGTTGTTGTTGTGCTCTTTGTTGTTCCCATTTCTTCTCGCCTGTTTGCATTTCTCCCACTTGTTGCTCAGGAGGTCATGCTCACTGTTTGCCAGCGAGCCAGCCGCATTCCCAGAAATACCAGGGTCACCAGCGTCTGGTTTCGAGCCCTCAAAATGCGTAAGCATCTTGGGGAAGAATGCATGCTCTGTTTATGGAGCTTAGTGTGACAGAACCGTGGTTTTCATTTGGGCTGTGTGTATGTGTGCTGTTGGCCTGGTACAAGGCATTGTCATCAGAGTTCCCCCAAAAACTCGTGGCTGTTGGCTGCTAGGCACCTCCTTGCCCAGGCTGTCTCAAGGACATGTTGCTGAGCGGCCAGCTTATCAGTTTTACACCATCTGAGCTATTCACTGCTGTTACTGAGGCAGGAGTTCACAGAATCATCATAGAATCATTGAATGGTTTGGGTTGGAAGAGACCTTTAAGGTCATCTAGCTCCAATCCCCTGCTGTAGGCAGGGACGCCTCCCTCTAGCCGAGGTTGCCCACAGCCCCATCCAGCCTGCCCTTGAGTGATTCCAGGCAGGGAGCATTCACAACCCTGCTGGGCAACCTCGTCCAGTTTGCAGTCTCACTGTCAAGCGTGAATCTGAAAATGAAACATCATTCTCGGATTGACTTCTGTATTTTGTAAATGGAAAGCGTTCAGAGGTGGATAGTTGTAACTCGAGGTAATTTGCATGAAGGCACATTGCCAGGAAAAAATTAAAGTCCACTTTGATTTAATGTTTTTATGAGATCTTTAATTTTACAGTGTGATAGCAGAAAGAAAAGAGAGAAGTCATGAAGGAATTGGCTCAGGCCGGTTTGTGTCTAAGTCTTTGGTTGGTGAGGATGGGTTTTGTGTTTCCAAACAAAAGAGCTTATTGTGACAGCCTGGTGATGGTTGGATTTCCTCAGAATGCTACCTGATGTGATGGAGGAGCTTTTTCTGAAGGGAAACGTGATTATTTGTATTTGTGTTGTTAGTGCCAATCAGTTTTAGTGCCAGGCAGAGAGGTGCAGAAAGATTAACTTCCCCAAACATTGAGGGAGGTTTGCTGGGTGTCTCTTGACTTTGACCAAGACCAGGCAGAACAGTGACTCTGAGGGTGCACCCCACGGCTGCTTAGTTATTTAGGGGAAGCTCATCTGTTGGCTGCTGAGGCTCTCAGTTCTGATCTCTGATTTCTGACTGAAGGCAGTGAGAAGCCGTGTGTGAGTCCAGACCTTGCACGGACACGGCCTGGCTCAGTAATGGTGTCTGCAGAGGCTTTCTTCTCTGTTTCTTTCTTTGTCTGACCAAAATATCATTGTTGAAATGCAAACTGGTGCTCCATAGCTAACAAGTCTGAACTCCCTTCCATTTACTCCATTCAGTCTTCAGAAATGTGTGAGGGACTGTTCAAACGGATGAGAACTTTCTATTCTTTAAGTGAAACCCTTCATATTGTGGGTTATCGGGGGAAAGATTGATGGCAAAGACAAAACACAGTGAACGACACATAATTTATGTTCATCTCCTGTCATGACGAATACATGATTTGAATAGATAGTTTAAAACCTTTTTTTCCCTCAGTTATTTCACAATACGTGCTTCACGTTACCCTCTGACAAGTGGAGGATGTAGGAACTTCTTTCTACCACTTGAAAGCACTGATTTCACTGCACTGCAAGTTGCCGTAGAATGTCAGTTGGGTGAATTAAAACTGTTTTCCCCACTCTGCAGTGTGTGGCTGTCTCTCTCTTGATCCTGAATGGTGAGTGCCTCCATCCCTGCTGGCTCTGTAAGGAGAGACAGCGACTCCTGCTTCCGTTGCAGCTGACACTTGAAAATTCCCTGCTATTTTTAGGCCATTTTTAATCTCACTTCTGTCCTTCAAAAAGAAGAAGAAAAAAAAATCCCAGCCTTTAAATGTTTAACTTCCAGCAGGAGCTGCTGTTGTGAAGAAGCCAGCTCGTTGCCGCTGCCTCGTTAACGCCTTGCAATGGACTCTGGTGCCTACCTGTGTGTTACTGCAGCGGTTGTTGGGCAGCCCTGCAGGAGTCAGTTGGATCTTGACTGAAAGCTGTGCAGGTTGTGCCAGTGCAGCTGCTTGCTGTGGGACTGCTGAGCCAAGAGTCTCTGTGCTGCCCTTCAGCCCAGGCTGGTATTGCTGAATGCATTTTCTCTTTCCTTCTTTCCACAAGTGTTTTAGCCTGGAGTGCTCTGTCTCCCAGTACATGTCTGTAGGGATGGACAGGTTTCTTGGTTCCAAGATGTTCCAGTTGTTTCCCTTTGGCTAGCAGCCCTCAGGTTCAAAGTGCCCCTTACAGCTGCTTGAAAACTTTTGGGTTTGTGTTTGCTCCAGTAGCTTAGGTGGGAACGCTTTACAAACCATATAAATACTCATAAATACGTGCTGCAAGTCGTTATTTCTCCAACAGCTCTTCCCGTTCCTTGTGTTGCACTGCTGAAGCTGTTGTCTTCAACCACTGCTCAAGCTGTTGTCTTCAGCTTGCTAGATACATTTGGAGATCACGTTATAGTCATGAAATTGCAATGCTGATGAGAAAAAAAAAACAAAATTGGAGCAGGGAAGAAGAACTGGCTGGGCGTTCAGGTCTGCCAGCGTGGTCTGGGACCTTATGTTTGCAGAACAGAAAAAGGAGGAGAGAAGAAAAGTAAAACCAGTCAATAATCAATACTGTCTGTAGTAGAAATGTTAAGTCATGGCTTGAAGCAGTGATGGAGCACCTGGTGGGAAGGCGGGGCCAGCCCAGGGGAGCTCAGGTGCATGCAATGTACCTGAATGACCAGAAGGGCTGGAGCCAGGATCCACCCCTTCCCAGCCCTCATTTAAGGGTTGGCAGTGGAGGTGAGGGGATCTCACTGGAGATCCCTGTATAGCTGAGGCCTTCAGAAGGTAAGCAGCTTCTTTCCTTTGTTTCTGTGTCCACAACTGCTGCGTTTGGGCTTATCCTTGCTTGCTCCTTGCTTGCTGCAGCCTAGGACTTTGCTACCCTGCTTCTTTCCATCACGTTATAGCATTACGCTATCAATATTTATAACTGCTGGTACATCTGAGAAGGCAAAGCAGTGACGGTTTGGTTGGCTGCTTAACAGCACAATAAGCAAAAAGAGAAGTCAGTCTTTGTAATAAGAGATTCTTTGAAATGCTGATTCAGCCTATAGGAAACATAGGGGCAACTTTTGATTCTGATATTGGATGCCTAATTATTTATGTTCCTTAGGAAAACAGTATCTCAAACAGAAGTTGAATGCAAGGTTGTTTTTTTTTAATATGCAGCATTGATGTTTAATGCTGTATCTGATGCATGAAGCAATTGGCTTTTTTCTGTATGTTGTGGTACGTGTGTTTCTGAAAGAGCTCCCTGATGGCTGCTCCAGGCAGTTCCTGAGTCCACTTCTCGCAGTTATTTATTTTAACTCCTGTTTAATGGGCACGTGAGGCCTGCCCCATGGGGCACGAGGCATCTTTATCCTCTGACCGACTTGGACACCGGTGGAACAGGTAGATCTTGTGGAAGTGCTGTGCCACGGCCAGTGTTATGGACAGGATGTCATGAGGAAACGCTGCTGCAAGGGCATGATTGCAGGGAGACCGAGTGCGCTGTTAGCTCTGAATTTCCGCTGTTTGGACAACAGGAGCAGGGCAGGAGGGGGTGCTTCTAGGAAGTCAGCACCAGCAGAAGGAGCGACCACAGCTTCCAGAAGGGGGACCTTGCTGAGATATACTGCTAGCAGCTGTCAGACCTCCACCTGGGACTTTGGTGGCCTTTGCTATCCATCCCCAGGTTTTAATGCTTGGTTCTTACTTAATAACATTATGTAAAAGGCTTTCACTTGTTTTGCTTTCAGTTGGCTGTCTTCTTCTTGGGGCTAACGTCACTCCTGTGATATGTTACGAAACAGATTTTATCACGTATGTACATGTAAGATACTAATGAAACAATATGGATAATACTTCATGTTTTACTTGCTGCTTGGCACTGACTGGAAGCAGAGAGCTTTCTTAAAAATACCACACGGGGATGAGAAAATGTATTAATAGTTGTTTCATAATCCCAATAAAGCATTTAAGAGAAGCACACGCCGCGCCTCACCCCGCTTTCTGGAATCCGTAGCGACCGCTAATTGAATTTTGCTGCTGAGGATGTGAACGTGTACGTCTTTGGTTATGAAACATCACGGTGCTGGAATCTGCCGTGGGTATGGAGCTGTAAACAGAAGGTCTCGAGTCACTGCTGAAGTCATGTGCTCCTACCTCTGTGGGAAGCTTTGCTCACATGTTGGTATTTGATGGCAGCTTTTCTCAAAGGAGCACAAAAATCTTTATTGTGTGAAATGGCTCTGAGTTACTGCTGGTGTATATATGCACATACTGAAATGCTGTCCGTCCTTAGGGTGTTTCTTGCATGAGAGTTGTCCTCTCAGCGTGGTGTTCCTGAAAGCACTCTGTGAGCTGAACCTCTCACCCGTGCCCTTCTGAAGGCAGTAATAACGTTTGGGTGCCCACTGCCGCAGCGCTTTCCAGAAGTCACAGTGGCAATTCTCATCTGAAGAGCTGTTTTGTGGCATGGGGGAGGCTTCCCTTCTGCAGTTTACTGTCTGAAGACCTTGAAGTCTCATTCCACAGGCTGCATGTGACCTCGAGACCGAAGCAAACAGGGATATGTCATCTTGAAATCCCGCCTGTTGAAAAGATGATGCAAATTGAAAGAGCAAAGATGACCCAAACAGAGTGTTCAGCCTAGGTCGTGTGGCCATGTGTTAGTGTATGCATACTGACTTGCCAGGAATCTCTGCAGTTTTGGTTTCAGTTTCTCTGATAACTTGGCACCCCATCTCTTTTCTTCTCCTACCTTAAGGCTTTGTGTTTCTGCGGGTGTAAGCATTATCTGCATCAACAGTTGGATTTCCAGTGTGCTGTGGGGGGATCTGTCTGTCTTCTGAAGGAAAAACTGCAGCAATGTTTTGTTTGGGGTTTTTGAATGTGTTAAATGTGTTGTGTGGTAGTAAGGTTGATTTTTATTTTGTTTGTCCATTTGTTTAAAAGGAAGCATAGGAAAACCTGTACAAATGCTGTCCTTTTTGTGGTAGATGGGTATTTTTTAAAATATATTTTAAAGAGAAGCTTTTTGTTGCTGAGATTTCTTATAAGAAAAGCCTGGATTAAGTAAATGGCCTTGTGATCTTCATGACTAGGTCTCCTCACCCCACTGAGCTCCGAGTGTAGGTCCGTGGAGATGATGCCTTGAAGTTTCTCACCTGGTTGGGACCTCATAGAGATCTCCTGTGCTCAGAGTGTCAGAGTCATGGGAGATGTTTCTGTATCTGAGGTTTCAAGAGGTGACAGAGTTGGAAATCGTTTTAAAATGTAGAAGCAAGGTTTTTCAGGTTAGGATATATTTGCATGTTAAGCTTCCACACTTCATGTCCTACTGTAAACTGTGTTGCATATGTATTTGGGGACTGATCTTAGACTGTGATTTGATTTGTATGAGCCTAATATTGGATTGGATATGAAGAAGTTCTTCACAATAAGGGCGGTTAGGCATCAGCACAAGCTGCCCCAAGAGGCAGTGGTGCCCCATCCCTGCAGACCCCGAGCTCAGTCTGGGTGTGCTCTGAGCACTGATGGAGCTGTGGGTGTCCCTGTTCACACAGGGGAGTGGGGCCAGATGGCCGTGAGGGTCTCTTCTGTCTCAAACCATCCTGTGATGATTCTGTGAGTACCAGCCATACACAGCTATGCAGAAGGTACAACTGTGAGTTTGAACGAGTTGGGGCTGCAGCAGAGGCCGTGTGGTGCTGGGCTGTGCTGATGGCATGTTGTTTCTGACCCCTTTGCAGTAAGGGATCTGGTAATTTTCTCTCTGCGCTGCTGTACTGACTGGTAGAGGGGCAGTGATTTTTACCCTGTTGTGTATATTGAAGGAAAACCCTTCCAGCTCCCTTTCTTTCAAGAAAGCCTGAAATAAAATCAATGTATATATAATGTGGATACTTTATAGCTGAACCATAACAAAAAGAGGGTGAAATGTTACTGTTTTCCCCTTTCTCTTGTNTTTGTCCATTTGTTTAAAAGGAAGCATAGGAAAACCTGTACAAATGCTGTCCTTTTTGTGGTAGATGGGTATTTTTTAAAATATATTTTAAAGAGAAGCTTTTTGTTGCTGAGATTTCTTATAAGAAAAGCCTGGATTAAGTAAATGGCCTTGTGATCTTCATGACTAGGTCTCCTCACCCCACTGAGCTCTGAGTGTAGGTCCATGGAGATGATGCCTTGAAGTTTCTCACCTGGTTGGGACCTCATAGAGATCTCCTGTGCTCAGAGTGTCAGAGTCATGGGAGATGTTTCTGTATCTGAGGTTTCAAGAGGTGACAGAGTTGGAAATCGTTTTAAAATGTAGAAGCAAGGTTTTTCAGGTTAGGATATATTTGCATGTTAAGCTTCCACACTTCATGTCCTACTGTAAACTGTGTTGCATATGTATTTGGGGACTGATCTTAGACTGTGATTTGATTTGTATGAGCCTAATATTGGATTGGATATGAAGAAGTTCTTCACAATAAGGGCGGTTAGGCATCAGCACAAGCTGCCCCAAGAGGCAGTGGTGCCCCATCCCTGCAGACCCCGAGCTCAGTCTGGGTGTGCTCTGAGCACTGATGGAGCTGTGGGTGTCCCTGTTCACACAGGGGAGTGGGACCAGATGGCCGTGAGGGTCTCTTCTGTCTCAAACCATCCTGTGATGATTCTGTGAGTACCAGCCATACACAGCTATGCAGAAGGTACAACTGTGAGTTTGAACGAGTTGGGGCTGCAGCAGAGGCCGTGTGGTGCTGGGCTGTGCTGATGGCATGTTGTTTCTGACCCCTTTGCAGTAAGGGATCTGGTAATTTTCTCTCTGCGCTGCTGTACTGACTGGTAGAGGGGCAGTGATTTTTACCCTGTTGTGTATATTGAAGGAAAACCCTTCCAGCTCCCTTTCTTTCAAGAAAGCCTGAAATAAAATCAATGTATATATAATGTGGATACTTTATAGCTGAACCATAACAAAAAGAGGGTGAAATGTTACTGTTTTCCCCTTTCTCTTGTCCGGGGTTACAAATACTCCGCAGAAGCAGAGTGCTGGACCCGGGAAGGCTGCTGTGCTGGGAGTGGGAGAGGATGCCCTGGTGGGACTGGGGCACAGGCTTGCTTTGGGAGCTGTCTGGAGGCTCTGCATACTTCCTTCCCCATCTGCAGCTGTGCAGCCCAGCCCTGGAAGACAGCTGCCAGCCCTCCATTGCAGTAGGTTAGTTTCTGACGTGCCCGCTCAATAATTTGCTCATGGAGGAATGCCAGCTCTCATCGACCCCCGGCAATGGCTGCAACCAGGGGTTGTTGGTCGTGCTCTGCGCAGCTCCTGCCTGCTCCAACAAAGCTGCTGCAGCACTTTGCTTCTATGCCCTGGTCCATTGCTATTCCATCATTGATAGGAGACTGTGACCAGGCACAGCCCGAAAGTGTCACAGTGATAGACCACATGCCCAAACTGCAGTTCCTGCCATGCATTCTGTATTGCAGCTCTCAGCAGGTTCAAATCCTTTTGTCGCTATAGGTGCCCACATCCCAAATGCACTTGGGGTGAAGGACACCATGTGCTGTCCAGCTCATTCCGCAGCACTCTGCTTGGCACTCAGCTCTGTGCTCATGGTGGGAACCCAGTGTTCCACCTCTGGAAGGGAGAAGTTGCTGTCAGAGCTGTTTTCCAGCTTTTTTTTTTTTTTTTCCTTTAATACAAAACAGATAATGATTTATCCCTCCTACTGCAGTGTTACAGCAGTTCTGGAAAGGAGAGGGCTTTTAAGTGACATTTATTTGGGAGGAAGGAAGTGATTCTTTAATGGCCTAACATTTTCTGCTGCGTTTGGGGCGATTCACGACATTTCCTGGAACAGAACTGAGCGTTTTGGATGCTGGGGACAGAAAGAGCAAACTGCAGCAGCACAGCCGAGAAGCTTTCTGCTGCTCTTTCAGCAGCCTCCCCCCAAGGTACATTCCGAGACCTTTACAACTCAGCAGAGCCTCCACTTGCCCCACATGTGGAGGGACAGATTGGGTCGGTCTGTTTATCTAGTTTGTATTGGGCTGTTTTGGATACAGGTTCTGCTCAGTGTGGGGTGGTGCTGCTCCTGCTGCCCATGCCCAGATGCTGGGTTCCCTCCTGGGAACATTCCCCTTCTGGGTGACTGGTCTCTCCCTGCCTGACTTTGGGGCTGCGTTTGGGAGGAATTTTCCCAGGGAGCTGCTGCTCACTGTGTGCTCTGGGGAAGGACCCTGCTCCTGTCTGTCACCTCCCCTCCCTCCCCACCTGACAGCTGTTGGAAGGAGTTATTTTCAGGTTGGAACACAGACCTTGGAGGAGCACCAGGCTCCTTTGTAAACAAACCCAGCAGTTCTTTCCCCACCCTCCCCCCAATTGAAAATGACTGTATACTTCTATTTACAACTTACTGCAGCCAATCTGATGGAACTGCTGTAGTTTGTTTGTCCCTTTTTATGCACTTTCATGCTCTTCACTGTTTGTTTGCTAATAATTCAGAAGGATAAACAGCTGGGTGGGGGGTGGGAAGGGATTTAGTGGTGTGAGTTCTAACAACATCTCAGTGCCATTTGCTGATGGGAGATATACTGTGACATGGGAAAGGCAGGCTTTTTGTCTGTTACCATTAAAATGGTTTCTTGCTGTAGGAATAACAGCAGTATTACTTTTGACCAATTTCTCACTTGCATTCCCAAGGTCCCGTGGCAGCTTCTCTGAAAATATTGCGGCTTGTTTAGATAAATGCTCACTGTTTGTTTTCTTTGTTCTCCTGCAACCAAAGATAAGCCCCATAGGCATTATAGCAGCAAAATATTTTAACGGGACGGAAGCTGTGAAGAGGAAATAGTTATTCCTAAATTTTCTTTTGTATCTGTAATTACCCATTAGATTTTATCTTTGAGAATGTGGAGGAGTGAGGAGCTCTGTGCCATAGATGATATGGAGTGGTGGGGAAGGGAAGGTTGGAGGGGCACTGGGGTGGGGAGGGTCTGGGATCTGCACACAACCAACTGGAACTTCAGGGGGTTCTTGTTTAGTCCTCAATATCACTGCTTTTTGTCAGTGATGTGATAAAAGTGGAGATGCTTTGGGTCTGAAGCCCAAAGACCCAGGAGCAGGGAAAGCCAATCCTCTCTGACCTCATGCCAGTGCTGGCGTGTTCTCAAATATTTTCTCTTCTCATTTTTATTTTATCCTTATCTGGTAGTGCGATTGTATAGGCTTGCTTATTGATAAGTAGGTAAGTGCTCATAGCAAAGATTAAGAGAATAAACTTGATTGAGACAAAGTTGGCAAGTGGTAGAAACTGTGTGTGTGTATAGGAGAGCGCTCTGCAGGGTTGATGAGCCTAAGAATTTTGCTGGCAATAGGTGAGCACAGCCTATCATCTGCAGGAACGAACATCAGCTACCTGAGTTACTGTCGTGTCGGCCCTTCTTTCATGGCAGGGAAATGAAATAAAGCTTAAACCACTTGATTAGTTTTTGGTTATCTTCAGTTTTCTCAGTTAGCTATGCTAGGGCCTGTTTCACGCTTAGAGGCTGCACTGTGTATTTGCATCCAGTCTCCTCTATACATACATTTTTGAGTTTGGAACTTGTCTTTTCTTTGCTTTTCTTTCACTTCTAATGTGACAGTGCCACATCTAATTATTTAAATTTCTATTTTAAACCTTGTTGCACTTGAAACGTTTTGTATTACGCTGACCTTACCTGGGGTGTCCCTGGCATTTCAGTTGTGAATCTGTGGGAACTCTGCCCCTACCACACTTGGATCTGCCTGCAGGTTGTGAACACCCAAGTTTATAACTCACTTGAAAGGAAAAAGTAAATTCTAATTATGTTTTGCTCACCTCATTGGTGTCCTTTCTCTAGAAAGCAAGGTGTGCTGGGTGTGTTGCAGCCCTGACTCCTTGGGAGCTGTCTTGCAGTTGCTGTTGCTTGTTGCACTCTTTGTTGGTTGAGTTTTTTTCTCCTTTGCCCCCCTCTCATTAATCTCAATAGAAGTTAGGTTAAATTAAGGAAACAAAAGGGTAAATGCGTGCATGCTTGTAGTTTGCCTTCTTGCAGAACTTCAGTTTGTGCTGTTTGTTATGGGGACAGCAGGCTCTGTCAGTGAGGTATGGATGTGTGAGCTTTGTGCTGGCAATGCAATGCAGATGATGCTCAGTGGCTGCCTAGATTTTGGCTTCACCCATCCATGTAGATTAGGCTTGTGGGATTACTTCTGCTTTCCAATTGCCAGTTGGAAAAAGTGTTTTAGCTTCAATAGAATCTTAGAAACAATTTCCTTGCCTGCCTCCAGCATCTTCTCTTTCCCTGTGCTTTTTCCCTTCCTTCCAGCCTTTCCTTCCAGGTTTCCGCTCTGAAGCTGGAGGTGGAAGGCACAGAAGTGACCAGTGCAGTGCCTGGGGTGGCTGGAGGAATGGGTGAGGTAATGGGAGCAGGCAGCTGGAAGGGGACTGGAAGCCATGCAGCAGAGCCTGTGGGCAGCCGTTCCCTCCTTGCAGTGCCACAGTCACTGTATTTCAGGATGGGATACCCAAGGAAAGAGCTGGAAGTTTGATCAGGAAGGGTCACGGTCATCCTTCAGATTTTATATGGGAGATGATCTGGAGCATTACACAATCTGTGTTTTGATGGATTGGCAGTGAATCTCAAGGCTCATTATTCTCTAAAATCTATTTAGCTGGTTTTAATAGCAGGAAAATTTGAAGATGTGATTCTTAATGACAGAAGAAGCAATGAGGATAACTGTTCCTTCCTGGGGGGAAGCCTGGCTCCATTTAGCTCAGAGGTACCTGTAGACCTTTTCCAGCCTAGCAGATCTGTTTCCCTACTAGACTTAGGGGATCTGCAGTAAGCAAAACAAGAAGGAAGTAGTGTGATATCCAACCTGGGGCGTCTCTTCTGCACTTTGCAGCAGGTAAGGAATGGGAAAGGAAGATCAGGAATGGTGATGGGCATCCCCATCATCTGCCAGGGCCTTGAGGCTGTGCCCACACCCGCAGCAGCACTCTGCTCTGGAACTGCAAAAGGAAACAATTTCATGTTGAAATACGGCTGCCAAGCAGGCTGCTTTCTGGGAAGAGTGTCCAGTAACTGCCAGTACAGCCCTGGGATGTGGTATGGTTAAAAGGGCAAACATTTCCTTGCCCTGACCAGGGTCGTCCTTTCCAGGGCTGTAGGACAGCAGGGTGGGATGCAGCCATCCCATGGGTGGGCACCGTGCAGCACTGTAAGGCCCAGGCAGAGGTTGAAAGTTCAAAATAGTTCTGTTTTCTTTAAATGCTTTATTTCTTTATCATGGGGAAGAGGGCAAACAAGTCTATTATTTAAAAAGGATGGCTCATCTTTGCAGTAGAAATCTTTTAGATAAAAAGTAGTGAAGATTTTTTTTCCTCGTTGTTTACTTTGAATTTTTTTTTTTTACAGTAGCGCTATTGCCTTATTGCTGAGAGAATTTGAAGTACATATGAGCTCTTTAAATGATGCAAGAAAGCAATCTGTTGGCATATAATGCAAACTGAGTGGAAAAGTAAATATTTAAGGCTGACATATTGAAGTATAAATAGTGGTCAGTGTGTAATGTCTTAATTGTAAAAATATTTCTCGAGCCCTGCTGGTAGGCACCACGGCCTATCTGAGGGCAGCGTCCTGAGCAGCTGCGTTGATATTTTGGGAAGCCTGGGATGGCTGCCATCTGCTGTGCCAGCTCTGGGCACGCGGCCCCGAGGCCCAGGGAGTGGGCAAGGAGCTGGTTGGCCCTGCAAGCGTGTCCCTGCCCTGTGCTGGGCTTGGGGCAGGCTTCCTGATCCCAAGGAGAAAAATGGTTCCTCAGTGCTGAGTCCATGGAGGGCCTGATTGGGACTGTGGGGTCTGTTGCCCTCTGGGAGGATGGGCTGCTGGGAGCTGGTATTGCTGGTCTTGGGCATCCCACTGGGCCAGGGCTTGACTCTGCTGGCTCTTTGGAGGCTGATCTTTGCTGCTCGCACTCAGCAGGATCAGGAATTTGCACCTGGTGCAGTTTGCCACCCACTGTGTGCTTAGTCTGCAGCTCACCCTCACTGCCATTTTGTGGGCAGAAGGTGACTGTGGTGTGATGGCCGGTGTGCCAGTGGGGGGTGTGGGGAGCAGGGGAGACACAAGCTAGGGGGTGGGTGTGGGCTGTACCTCTGTGTGGGCCCCTGGTGGTGTTGAGGCCATGCAGCAGCTGCACTGCTCCCAGCTGACGTCTGGTGCAGGTGGAGCCAACCTGACTTTCATGCTTAGCGGGCTCTGCTTTAGAAGTGACATTATGGAGAGGTGTCTTTTGGACAGTTATCGTGGTCACAGGTAACACATGTCTGATTCCAGTGATGGTCATGGTTAAATCTGCCCTGAAGAGTTCCTTTTATAGGTAACAAACTGTTGGCTGGAAGTTTTGTAGAAGGAAACAACATGAGTGACCTTCTTCCTAAATTTTAGCTTTTCCAGCTCATAAAAGATAAAATGCACAAGTTCTTCCCTCAGTCCCTTTGTGGAAGGGGACGGCACCAAAGCCACAGGACCTCTCCATGCCCTGCTGAGCTCAGTGCCTGCAGCAGGATCCTGGGGAAAGCTGCTCCAGGGTCTTCTTAGGCATTGCTCAAAGGCACTTGGGGAAACCTGGCTATAAGCTCAGCCATAAGGGCTTGCTGCACCTGTGGTCACAGTGGTGTTTTTTGGTATTATCCTAATACAAATAACGTATGTAGTGAATTCTTACATCTCAGTTTCTAGTTAACTTCTAATGTGTTTGTTTCTAACTCACTTATAAATGTACACTGATGTCAAAACGTAGCTAACGTTAATGTATATACTACAATACTATATAATACAATCTATGATATATAATATAGAATTCTAATGGAGAATACACTTTATGTAATAATACTAATGCTTGAAAGCCTTAAGGAAGATCAAGAACGTTTTCTGAAGTGCTCTTCAAACATTAAAAAGAAACCCAACCTTCTACCCCTGTGAACTGTGCTTTAAATAAACAAGACAGATTCAGCACAGGTACATATCAGCTCCCTCAGTTATGGCAGTCTTTTTCTCTCAATTTAATCACTTTTGCAAGCTGCTTGTTTGCTGTGTTTTGAACTACTCATGTGCGTCAGTGCATGTGGCTGCACAGAAATGAACTTTCAAACTCACGTGGACAACTGTAGTGCACGGGATATCCCATTTTATGTCTTGCTGCAATAATCAGAAGCTACTTGGCAATGTTATTCTGTCAGGATGGCTATGGTACTGTAAGATCTTTGCAGGTACCTGCTTGGTGTTCGCTTCTGTTCTTCCTCTTGCCCGACAAATGAGAATTGTTTGACCATAGCAGTGAGCATCTTCCAGATGTGTGAGTGGAAGTGTGCTGCTGTGATGCTGCACGTAGCAAGGCTGTGACTTGCTTGTGCTGGTCACTCCGTGGCTGTGACTCGATCCGTTTCCTCTAATTACTACTTAACATCTTGTGTCAGGGTGAGTTGATCACAATTGTATTTTCTTCTTAAAATACCAGGCTAGCATATTGTTAGAGCAAGAGCTAAGGAGGCAGGATGGTGGATAACAAAGCAGCATGTGCTGCTGTTCTGGCACGAGCAGAGGATGGATAGTGCCCTGAGCACAGAGTTCCCAGCGCAGGAGACACTGCTTTGTCTTTGTGAGTAAATTGTACCTCTGTCTGTGGCAGTGTTAGCTCAGTACATGTGTTTTGAAAGCTTTCATACCAACATGTTTTACAGGTTGCATGTAGTTAATTCTTATCCCACAACAGTATCTTGAGCAAAAGCTTCATTCTCGTGTTCCCCTGGCAATGCTCTGCGCTCATTTATAATGCAGCTGCCTTCAGTTTGAATCTTAATTCCGTGTGTGTCACTTAACAGCAGATGCTTTGTGGAGTAGGTCGCTATAAGTAGACTGGGCCTATGCTCTCATGATAGGTGAAATAGTTTACATGCTCCCAGAACTAATATTTTCTGCAGCTCATACTTACAGCGATGGTAAACAATGGACCGCGTGGCCCAGCGCTCCCTGCTGAGCGTGAGCTGTGGCTCTTGGAACAGGTACCCTTGTGATTCAAAAGTACCGAGTCCTTTCCAATGGCATTTTTTTGTTGTTGTTTTAATACTCCAAAAAAGGGAATGATCAAAGTGCAGTCTGTTCTTTCCTGCCCTTCTAGATATACAAAACAGCTGCAAAGCACAATCAGCTATTGTAGTGATATGTGCCCAAGGTCTATAAATAGATGTAAAGCTTCGGCCTGAACTGTGCTGTGAGAGGCCAGGGGATTTTTTGCCTGGGGTTACTGAACATTCCCTCGCTTGGTTGTGGTTTAGAACCATAATTTCCTAGGCTGCTATATTCCGATTAAACCTGAATTCAGAAAGGCTTTACCACAAAGGCTTTACACGATTTCATTGTTCACAGTTTTCTCAATCCCTGATGGTTTTCAGCCTCTTTGTTTGCAACACACACAGATTTACAGATTTCTAAAGGAAAACGAGTGGAATACAGGAACCACCCATTTAACTGAAGGAGTATTGCTGTGATACACACAGCCTGAGAGGGGGGAAGCTTCTGGGGATATGCATGGAGAGCAGGAATCTGAATGCTGTTTCATTGAGCTGAGGGCTGGATGCTCCTTCAACCTGGAAGTGTGCATGGTAGTGGAGATAAGAGCTCCGTGTTCTTTTGAACTGAAAGGCAGGCAGCTGCTTCAAGTACACCCTGCTTGCCTGTGAGAAAAAGCAGTAAAATCTGCATGGCAGCTTTGGAGCTGTGAGAGCTGTTCCCAGCTTTTTTAATTTTTATTCATTTCGTTAACTGGTGTCGGAGTCGTGGAGAACATGAGAGCTGGAGCTTTGGAGACAGTGAGAGAAAAAGGCGTGCTTTTGGCAGAAGGAAGATGCTGGGGATAACTTGGGGTTTGTGGAGCCAAGAGGTGGACAGGATTCAGCTGCTCACTGGCTTCCTGTGCACTCTGCTCCCAAAAAACTGTGCTGCTGTTGCATTGCAGCAACGCAGCACTGAGTGATGTTAGTTGTACTGCCCTGCTTTAAATTACCGTGGAGGGAGCGATGAAAATCACTACTTCTGCATGTAGAATTGCAGCTTTTCAGGTGTAACCTTTGTGCTTTGGATCAGATGAACCAGGTCATCTCAAGTCTGTGTTCTTCCAGCAGTGGGAGTCGAAATCCAGCTCATGGCTGCTTGTCAGGAGTGGTTGGGAAGGACTTGCTCCATGCAGGCCGCTCACTGAAGGTGTTTCACAAAACATTCAGTGCATACATATAATTTCAGTGTAGATGGTTTGCATTCTGCATGAAAGTATGAGCCAGAAAGCAGAGCGTGGTGACAATGAGCAGTGTTATTTCTGAAACCAGCAGTAATTCCTTGGAGGAAACAGGTGGAAACGGGAACTGAAGATGCTTTATGGCATGCAGTGGATATTGCAGCACTCCATCCCATGGAAGGTGGGATATCTATAAGGCTGCTGTGCTGAATTGCAGTGGTGGTTGTGGGGTGGGGCTAGGCTGTGGTTTTGGTCAGTCTGTGATTTACCTGAACTGAAGAAGTTCCTCTGTTGAGCTGACCTGCTGTGACCGGTCTTTGTACAATCAGGGCACGAAGAGGGCCTTTTAAATAGTATACGATGAAAACTTGGAAAATTTGCTCCTTTCTACAGCTTCTTCTGCTGGATCCCTGGGTATACAGCACATCTTCAAAACTAGGAGAACTTCTACAATTCCCTATGTGGCAGCTGTTTGGCTTCACACAATGGTGCAGGCTACAAGCAGCCTCTGGAGCTCCTGGCCCCAAGCCCTTTTCCAAGGGGTCTGCTTGGAGCTGCTGCTCCCTGCCTGGCTCCCTTGGGAGTGTCTCTGAGGAAGGAGATCCCGCAGCCTCCTTGTCCCTCTTTTTTTTTTTTTAGTGCATCAGGCAGAAATAGACCTAGATGTGCTTTAGTAGAACCCAGTGTCTATTTGTTCGCTTCGAGAGCAGCAGCTATTCTGTGTTGTCCTGAGACCAGGTTTTTGTGGTTGGTTCCTGGTGCTGCTCTGAGCCCCCAGAGCACCCGCTGCCTGCAGCCCAGCATGGCTGTCATGCTGCTGCTTGCACCCTCCCCTGTTTGAGTTGGCACACGTTTGCCTGAACTTGCTGTACCCTCCAGGAGATAAAGTGGCAGTCTGAAAGCAACTCAGCCTTCTCACCAAAAGGTTCATTTTTCTACTGCGTTTTTTTTTTTTTTTCCAGCTATATTTTTTTTCCCATGCTTCTGTACTTGTTGTTTTTCTGCCTCCTGGGGAAAGTGCAGCTCCTCTGGGGGATGCGCATTGTGCAGCCCCAGCTGAAAGACAAATGCTGTGCCTGGGTGCTGATGGGAGAGCTGGTTTGAAATAACCCATTTCCTTCTAAAGCAAACCACTTCTTATGCTTTTGACATAAAAGATGAAAAACACACCTCTGTTCAAAACCAGAGCTTGCTTCTTAAGCTTCTGACAGCTTCATAGGTTTAAAAAAAAAACAAAAAAAAACAAACTACATATGCTTTGTATGAGAAATTCTGTAACACAGTGATCTCCATATTCTATGTATCCTTTGGATTCTCCAAACAGGACATCCAGTTGTTGTGTAATGCCTTCTGTAGATGGCTGTCACTCAGTGGAGCCCTCCAGTAACTGTTAGGAAAGTATTTCCTTTCTCAGCTATAAGTTTGTGCTCCTGTTCCAGATGCCCAAGTGAACTCTGGCATGAAATTCCAGTGGCCTGGATTGATGAGAAATTAAAATGTCCTTTTTTGGACCCAACAGCTAATTGGAAAAAAACCATTGAATTATGGGCTAGTGCAGGAAGTTTGCTTTAGGTTGGATTATGTGCTCTGCAGGAGGATGATGCTTCTCCTTCTGAAGTCTCATGTTCTCAGAGATGTGAATGGAGGTCTTCATAGCCCAGGGACGTGTCTGCAGGGAGGGAAACCCACTGACCACGCACACCATTTTGCAGGACTCTGCCTGCCTGATGGGGGATCCAGTGTCCAGCTTGGATGCTGCATGGAGCAGGTGGGTGTTCCTTGCCCAGTTTGCCATGGCTTTGAATTTTGCTGCTAAGAAGGTGGTTGTTAGATAAGCTCCAGTGGAAGACTGCTGTGTTAGCGATGCACATCTCTATGTTCTGATTTAGAGCTCTGATTTTCTTGCTGTTTCTAAGGTATCCTATGGTAAGTGTCTCTCTCCCCTACATGCTGCCCGTGGCAATGACACATATATTAAAAATCATCTCTTTTCTTGAGGTACTTGTCTAATTTTAGCTTTCTAATATCTAAACAAGTTTAACAAAGCTTGTTAGATTCAATCATTTGGGATGACACTTCATTTTGATGCAAAATTCTTCCATGTTGCTGGTTCTTCATGTTTCTTGTTAAGAGTGAAGGATGTGTGAGTGCAGTACATAGGGAGAAGTGCAGCCAGAAGTCTCCCCATGAGGAGGGGAAATGCTGACAAGTGGGGAGATCTCCCTGCAGGCAAAAACGAGGAGGAAGCTGTGACACTGACTTGTCTGGCTGAGGTTTTGATGCTGGGGATGGGGGATATATGCCCTGGATAACCTGTGTGCTAACCTGGAGGCTGTGCACTCTCTTTAATATCATTTTATGATATCAGTACCTTTATCGTCATTCGGTCAGCTCTTTGACTTCAGATTCCTGGAAGTAAGACATGCAAACTGAAAGGAGGTTTTTAACACCATTAGTTTTCCTGTTTTGAAGCTTCCCATGCATCTCTGTGAGTTTTGCAGCTGCCTTGTGATATTCCAGATATGCAGCTGCTTCTAAAACAAGAGCTCGGGCTGCTTAGCTCAGGGAGGTGCTGAAAAGTGCCAGCACTCAGTTCTACAGTGCTCCCTCAGTGTGAAATAGTGTATGCAAATGTGAAGGCAACAAAAAGCACGTTCTCATTTGAGCGAGTTCATAGTGTTTCTTAGATTAGACAACAAGCAATTTTTTTTTTTTCTGTTCAAAAGTTATCAGTTTAACTGAATAAAAAAAAAAAAGGCTTTTTAAGATGAGTAAGCTGAAAACCACTGTGATTCATCACATTTCTCAGAAACCCCGATTCCTTGCCTCAGGGAGGAAGTGATCCCACAGAATGCCTCATTCTCCATTGAGGGATTTTGTTTTTGGATGCCTGCGTTGCAGCAGCACTGGGGAGATGCTCAGCCTTCCTTGGGTATCGCTTTCCTATTTTAGACCCTGCTGGGGAGGGGATGTTGTGTTTGTCCCTGTGCTTTCACCTGGGTTTTTAGGTTGAGTGGTTTTTAGCTTCTGTCACAGGTATGGTGACAATTAAATATGCAGTTTCACATGAAGCTTGTTCTGGAGACCCAAAATGTGACTTTTTCACCAAGTGTCCCCTGTGACTCATGTCGAGGTGATGCTGAAGCTTCTCTAAAATCCCCGTCTTGGCAAGGAGGGATTTCAGCTGCAGGGACAGCATGGCACTGACCCCAGCTGCCACAACCAAGCTCCAGGGCTGATGCATCCATTCCCAGCACTTAACAAAGTAGCATCAAAATATCTGAACGTACTAAGTGTAGTCATTTGTATCTTGAAACAAGCTGACCTTGCAAAGTAAAGGTCGGAGCATGCTTGAGTGCTGGGAGGGCAAAGGTAGCATACAGGAACCTGCTCACGAGTTGTATATATTGCTCATTGAAGGGACTTTGCCTGTAAGTGATTCCTGAATTTCACTATGGAGTGGAATAGGTCTGATTACACTTGCTTTTGCTGTAATAAATCCCAAAATATGTGTTTCTATCTTGCAAAATATGAAGAATTCAGCATGTTCTGAAACTTGTTTTGTACACTGGTTTGTATCAGATGGCTCAGGGTGGTTAGCTTCCAGCATGCAGTGTAACCAGCATTATTCGTGCAGTGTTTTTTGTGCATCTGAGATGCTTCTTGCTCAGAGCTGGAGTCTGGATCTTTATTTTGGTTAAGGAGGGGCAGTGAGCTGCTGGAAAAGCTGATGCCCTGCACTTGGGAGACAACGCTCTCTGTCTGGCAGCAGTAGCTCCTCAGCAGTGGCTCTCAGGCGATTCTGTCCTTTGTGCTGGGAGGGCTTTGAATGCTCCATGCTTGGAGTTTGCAGTTAAACTGAAAATGCAGCTGTGTAGTGATGTGTGCCTACATGGTGGCTGCGCTCATTTCTTCCCCACCTTACCTGTGTTTGCAATAACAACGTATGGGAGCTGCACGAAGTACCTCCTGCAGCACTGTTATTTGCGTTTTATTTTTCAGTACTGAATTAGTAACCATTTAAAACCCTGGATCATGTGTAAACAAGCAGTGCATGAGCTATTCATAACAGCTCACCTTGAATCACAAAAGCCTGCCTGTATTGCACAAGGCACAGCACAGGGGGTGGGACTGTGCTGTGCCTGCACCCAGCAGTGCACCATCACTTCCATGGCTCTGCTCCCTTGCAGTCTGCCTGCCAAGGGCAGCAGGATTCCTGCAGCAGGCAGCCCTGCAGGGAGCTGACACCACTGCCTGCAACAGTGTCCCATTCCCAGCAACCTACCTGCAGCACCCAGCTGAGATTGTCCCATGGGGAAAAAGATGGACTTAGCTGTGATATGCAGACTTATTTCTTTAGATTTAATCCCCTGAGGATGCTTTTTGTACCTTCCCGAGGCTGACTTAGGCTAATCAAGTTAACTAAACTTTTCTCAGCGGTAACACTGAGAAAACACTCCTTGGTAAAAGTTCACACCATGTTCTCATTGACCAAAGGATGTTTCTGTCTTGTTCTCTCAGGTAAATGCTTGAGTGGATCTTCTTCGAGGCACTGAGCAGGAGCAGGTGGGAGGGAGGCAGTGATCGTTTAGAGCTCTGCAGTGCCTTCCCTGCTGCAGGCACTGCTGCTGCTTTCTGCAGAGGAAAGATGTGGGTACCCAGTTCTGATATGAGGGGGCTTGTTCTTACCTGTAAGCGGTGAATATTTGGGAACTTTAAAGTTAGAGCTCTCCTATTTGTGGTCACAAGATCCCTGAGATTATCTGTTCTTATGACCTAAGCAAAAATGTTGGAGCTTGCTGTGTGCCTTCAATACCGTTCGATCTGTTGCTTGGAAAAAGCAGTGATTAGAGAACAGCTGATTGCATCTGTTTTGTTTTGTTCCTTTACCTTTTAAATGTCAGGCTACCAGTTGCTACTGGTTTCCAACCCAAAAAAAGCAACACGTTGTGGAATCCCCCCAGCCCCTGGCAGGTTTGCTTGCCTTTCAGATTTGGTTTTGGTGCATTGGGTGAGTGCAGGGCAACCAGCCTGCCCATGTGCTGTGCTGCAGGGGGAAGTGACTGCCTGCCTGTGGCCCTGTCAGCACACAGGGACTGGAGCCATGTGACAACAGAGGCTTCTCAAATCTTGTTTGCTGCATGCTCTTGTCTGGATTCTATTAAAACTCTGTTAGGACCAGGAGCCACAATAGCTCACTCCGTTACCAAGTGCCTGCACGGGCTCGGTTGCATCACACTATTGTTTCTTACTGGCATCCTTCCGTGCATTGTGCATGCTTGCTTTGTTTCATTTCTAAAATACCCATCGCAAGGATAGGTGCAATTTCTAGTCCTGGGTGAAGTTTTCCAGGGTTGAATTGCTGATGAAATCCTAATTGTTTTCTGTCAGTTCATGCCATTTGGATTTAAAAGAAATCAATTCCCCAAGCACCCTGGAGCTGCCTGAACTTTCACTGGGGTCCCCTCTCTGCCCACCCCAGGCTGTGGCTGCTCAGATGTTCAGTAAGCCCACCTAATTAACAGATGTAATCAAATCATGGGATTTATGTTTCTGAAGCTACCACAAAGACCAAGGCTGCAGCAGGGTTTGTAGGTGGACTGAGTGGTGTGGGCACAAGCCAGGGAGCATCTGGAGCAGCTCATCCCTGATATCCCACATGAAGGAATGCCATGCATCTCTGAAAGTTGGGAGGAATCCTTAGGATAGAGATTGCATTGCAGGTAATGCACATTCATAAGTGGGCCGGGCCCTTGGATTCTTGTGCAGAGCACTCACTTCCCAGGCAGGATTACCAAATCTCCAACCTGTTTTTTTATCCAAACCTCTACTTCCTTTTCTGAAGCGTGGCAGGCAGTGTGCTGGGTGGGTAAACCAGCTGGAAGCTGGTGGAGCAGCAAGCAAGGGCAGCCCTACAGCCCTCAGTGCTATCAGTGCTGCTCACCATCCTGTCTCCTGTTTTCTCAATCCAGTTTAGAGACGTTTCTAAATACATTAATGAGCTGGTTAGTGGGCTGCAGCCTCCTGCCCACAGCACAACTCCAGACTTGTGCTTGAGGTTCAGGTACAGAGCTCCCACTTACAGCTGGCAGATGTTGAGTACCAGAACTGCACATGTGTTGCTGATCAGTGTTTTCCAAGCCCGCCGCTGTCTGTTAGCTGATCAAAAGTAAGTGTTCTGCTAAACAAAGGCATAAGGAAAACTCTGGTTTTCCATAACACAGAAGATGCCTCTGGTTTCTCTGTCTCTTTGCAATTCTTCTGGGATTACGAACGATAGGTTTGGGTTTTTGTTTTTTTGGGAGTTTCTTTTGTATTTCCAGCCTGGGAGGTTCTGTTTCTTATTATCATTGTTTCTGCTTTCCAGAGGCCTAAGATAACAAGTTGGCTCATAAATTCCATTCTAATTTTAGCCACAGGAAATGTTGCTCCATACATTCAACATGCTGTTCCAGGTAGGCTGGTTTGTTAGAGTGCAGGCATCAGGGCTGCATGTGTTGCAGCAGGGGATGTCCCATTGGTTTGCTGGGGGACCTGCTGCAGCTTTACAGCTTCACTACATTCAGACTGTACCTGTAGGTCTTTACATGCCTGGATTCCTAAAACCCTGAATCCTAAGCTGCTCCAGCAGGTTGAGCTGCAGAAGTGTTGCTGGCATGTGGTGTTTGTGCTCTCATACCTCGGGAAGTTCAGGTGGCTGGAAGGTTTTGTGCAGGGATATCCCAAGCCCTGTGATCGTACAGTTTGTATTTGCCAGATGCTGCTGCCTAGCTGAGGATGGCCCTCCGAGCTTTTGCTTCTCACTTCGTTTCAGTGCACACAGATCCTTGAATTGTGAAATTACTGGAATCTTCAAGGAGGAAAGCTCTCAGAAGTTCATTCTTGAACGTAACAGTCTGTTGGCAAATGAGGATTGCAAAACGGGAAAAAATGATTGTCACTGTAGCAGCAGTAGCATCCCTGATTTTCATTTGAAGCTGTGCATTCCTTGGCACTGCTCTGGGTCCTGCTCTGAAGATGTCCTGCTGACTGGCTGAGAAGGAGCTTGGGTGCTCTGCAAGAGGTGAAAGCTTTATCCATTGGTTCCTCACAGCGAGCAGGATCTGATCAGCAGCTCCTTTGGGTGCCTGTGGATGCTAGTGGTAATAATTGCAGTCAGTATTTGATTTTATGGAGCATTAAATTGCATGGCAGTGTATTTTATGATACAAGGAAACCCCAGTGTAGGTCTTTGTTCCCTTTCTCTGCAGTGGCAGGTGCGGGATGGCAGCTCTTTCACTCTTGTATTAGGGGTCAGGTGAGGAGGTTGTCTTCGAAGGGTATAGAGAAAACTTTGTATTGTGTTTTATCAAAGAGTGAAAGCGAGAAATGATTGATGGCTAAGAAGCATAACCCAAAAGTGAGTGAGCACGGACCAGTTTGTGAAGAAAGGAGCCAAAGCCCACCCTGAAATGCTCAGCTTTCTGTGTGAGTTGCTAAGTGCTTGTATCAGTTGTACTAAACAAGCTGTTGAATGACTGAGGCAGCAGGCCTGTGGTCGCTGCTGGGGCAGCTCTGCAGATTGCACTGTGGATAATGTGAAAGCAGGGGGCTATGGAAACAGAGCTCTCTTAACTATTTTGTGAACTTACACTTAGTAATTATTTGGAAAGAAATACGACTGAGTGATTAAAGTGTGTAGATTCTTAAGGGAAATTAACGGGGAGATGAATAATGAAAGAGAATCATTAACAGAAAGCCTCTTGGCAAATTGGGCACGGCTGGCATGATGTGGGGCTCGTTGCACTGCTGGAGGGGATGTCCCACCCTTACAGAACAGGGGGCTGCTGGGGGCTGTTCTGCACAGGTAGGACCCTGCTCACTGCCTGCTGGTCCTGGTGGTACACAGAAGGTGAAGTGGTTCAGGGGAGGAACTGAGAATAGGATTGTGTTTTTGTTAAAGGAAGCACTGGAACCATGAGTGGAATATTGCTGTGATTTTTGGTGCCGCTTTGGAATCGGTGCCGTAAAGGGTTTCAAAAGCATTTGAAGTTCAGTAGGGTAGAGAGAGGAGGGGAGGACACGGTTTGACAGAGAGTTGTTTTCCTTCCTGGTATCAATCAGTGCTCCCCAAAGGAGTGGTTCTCACACTGCTGGAGCCAGCTCACCCATGGGGATGTTTATGCACAACCTTATTTATAATTTTGTTTATATGCATGCAGAAAATCATGTGCTCGGGGGATGCATACACACCATGTCAGTTGCTGGTGTGGAACACACTTTTGGTATTGGGATGAGTTTGCACCTTCAGAAGACAGGTGAAGGAGCAGCTCATGCCATTCCAAGGTGAGCAGTGGGGTTTATTTTGTCCTGGGAAGATGGTACGTAAGTGAGGCGTGCACTGTGTTGCTGTGCTCCCAGCCAGCTGTAGGATGTCTCTGCAGGAGTCAGCCAGCTCCCAGCTTGGCTTCCAGGAGTCATCTCCAGGTGCAGCCTGCACGCATTGGCCACCAGGCAGCTTAGTCTGGGCTCTTTTCAGCATTTACTTGGAGTAAATCTAGGAGAAGGGGATCATTATCAAACAGAGACTGGCAGGAGGGGGAGGCAGCATGAGCTTTACCTTGCTAAGTGGCAGAACCAGCGTGTTGTAGCTCTTTCCTCACTGTAGCATCTTGAGATGTTGTGCAGCAGCACACCCAAAGCTCACACCATTTGCTGCATTTCACATACAATAGCAGCACCTTTGATGCTGGCTTATTCTTTCCATAGTGCTGAGTTACCTCCCTGGTTTCAGCCTGCTGCACGGTCCTGGGAGTGCTGTTCCCTCCATGTGCTGTTTGCATGGGAGATGGCTCTGTGGCCGTATTAGCTCACGTGTAATGCATGTTACTTACATCATTATACAGTTCTGCTGAATTAATAATTTTTGTTATATACCAAAGCATTTCAGACTGAACAGGAGCTCCTTTGTGCAGCCAAATTGCAAGCAGCACTAAAGCACGTACAGTTTTCCTATGGTAAGAAGGATTCAGTAACCAAGTATTAGGTAGTAAGCTCCTATAAGGTGTGAGGCTGCTCTTCCAAATGAGATTGGTTACAGCAGCACAATGCTCTTCTTGCTTTTTCCTCAGCACAAAGCTCAAACAGGAGGTAATTTTACCTTTATGCCACATGTTGACAAAATAATTCTGCACAGCGCATGAAAGCAGAAGAAAAGCATAGAAAAATAACAAAGAAAATACACTTTATTAAAAAAAAAAGCAATATAGAAAAAATGAGGAATAATAGCAGTGGTAAAATAATTGTCTTGGTTTAAGGTAGCTTTTAAAAATAGGAGTAGAAAGCTTAATGCTTGTACCCCAGGGTGTGTGTGAGGCTTGGGGCAGCCAGCATTGGGGACCAGCTGCCTCTGGGACCCCACGACCCTATAGGGGGATGCACAGGGCCCCAAGCACCTGCATGTGGCTACATGGGTGCCAGTTCTTGCACGGAACTGGGCTGAAGGTGCTGGGGATTACACAGAGGAGCTGAAAAACCGCTATCAGTGCGTCCAACTTATTTTTATTGGAAAACTAACAGACAAAGTACTGTCTGTGTTCTGTGTCACGGGTGAAAAAATGTTTATAGAATCTCTCTAAAGAAAGTTTTAGGAGAATGGCCTTTATCGTAATGTCAGCTGCTGCTGGAGCAGAAAGCTGCTGTCTTCCGAGGGCTGGAGCTCCCTGTGTTTGCTTCCAGGTTCCTTTGTGAGGAAGGAGGCAGCTGAACACGTTCAATCATCAGGAAAGCCTTGTGTGTGAATGGGAGCAGGGAACAGACATCCCAAAACGGGTGGTGTGTGGGGATGGATTGCTGACCTCAATGCAGAACCAGTAGCCTTGGCATCAGTGAACCTTCAGTGTCAGGCAGTGAGCATTCAGCTTTGGGATGGCAATGGCATGGGGCACCAGCCTGTACCCCAGCCCAGGGGCATTGCTCAGCTCTCAGAGCCGATGCCTTCAACATCAACAGGGCGTGGCAGTGCCCATCTGTGCTAGGTGGGAGGTTTCCCATATGATGGTAACAAACCGACCTGTTTCAGTGCAGGAAGTGGAGTGATTATCAGCCCCTTAGTTTTTATGCCTAGACAAGGGAAGGAAAATGAAGAATATTCTGAACAAAACTCAGATCCTTGTTTTTTGAGCAGGTTTTTGGTACAGACCAGCTTGATACAGCACAGCGTTTACCAGTCTGGCCTTTAATAAGGGATCTGGCTTCCAATTATCCTTCAGCTCATGCAACAGTTGCAAAGTGTGCATGTGGGCGTGAGAGATTGAGTTTGTTCTTTAGAAATGTGAAGTCTGCTCTGACTATGAAAACCTGTCAGAATTTCTAGCACTTAAACGCCATTTCCTTTTCCAAGCGTTCAGGGAACACCACAACATCTCTGTGAGAAATGGAGAGCAGGAGGGGAGGAACGTGTACTGCTTTGCAGAAGTATGGTGTCAGCCCAGACCTCGCTGAAAAAACAGGCTGTAAATCCTTTCCAAAAGTAAAGAGTTAATGTTTCAGCTCAAATTACAGCTTGGAAGCCGGTGCCCAAAACCTAAGCTCTTTTTTCCAAAGTATCTGAGTACAAATGGAATGAAGCAAGCACATGTCAGGCATGGCTGCTGCTGTGGGTCTCAGTCTCTGGGATCTGGGGGAGCAGATGTCAGGCAATCCTGGTTGCACCCACTTTGCACAGTTCCAGAACCTGTTCCCTGATACTCCTTCTGTGCTGTTCCTGAGCCTCGATCGTGCTCTGCTAGCTACTGTATTTCCTATCTGAGAAGTCCAGAGGAGTGTTATTTTTGCCTTCCTGCAGTTCTCACTGTTTATATCTTTTCTCTAGGTTTGAAGACCTATCTGATCTCTGGTCAGAAGGTGAAGGAACCCCACTGCAGCTGTTCTCAAGCCTTGCTTCCCAGCTTGGAGGCTGGGGATGGAGCCAGGATGCAGGCAGCTCCCTTGGCTGAGAATGCCTCTGACTCCACAAAGGCTCTCAAACACATGGAAAAGCCAAAGGTGAGTGCTTGCTTCAAAGCAAGGAGGCAGAGAGCTCAGACTGTGCCCTGGGAGACATGTGGATGGGGAAACCTCCACAGTTTGCTCATGCCTTGCTTGCTTTGTTCATCTACATACACAAAATCTAGCTCCAGGAAAAAAAAAAAAAAGAACATAAAATGTTTAGGCAATCAACAAGCAATCTGGAAAGTAAGGCGGACATTTCTTAAGGGTGTTTCAGGTAAATGATTTCTTTAATGTTTGTATTTCTGGACTGAGGTCAGTGCTGCTTCTTCAGTGGTCTTGGTTTTATGGGTAAAAACATCTATGCTGCATGCAACTCCTGTAGCTGTAACATTTATGATTTTCTGTTTACTGCACTCTGCTTCTGCCTTTATAAGGTGCACTGTGAACCTGGGAACCTTTCAGCTTGCAGCTGACATAGCCACTGGAAGATAAAGATAATGAGGATTGTTTGTGTGATAGGAGAAAATGTTCTGGTAGGCTGTTTTATCTGCTTGCTCTGGAAAGCTATATGAAGGATGGAGGGCAGTGATTTGTATGGATGCAACTTAAGGAAATGATGTTTTGTTACCTTCTCACCTCTCACAAGAATTCTTGACAAGAAAGTCTATGAAACAGTGTGTATTGCTTTGAAGCTTTGCTGTTACTCTTAGTCTTCCCAAACAACCTGTTCTGTTTGTGCTGAGTCCCTGGCGTTGGGTTGCTGAGTGGGGCACTAATACCAGGCTGTCTGCAGGTCACTGTCCTTAGGCATTAGTGCATGGTCAGTCTTGGGAAGGCCTCAGTGACACAGGTTTGTTATTCAGCTCACAGAGCTGGTGGCAGGTGACTTTCTTGCAACTCCATCTGTGTCGGGAAAGCGTGGGTAAAATTCTGGAGTAAAAATGCTTGATCATGGATGTGACAAGCTGGAAGGCTGATCCAAAAGTATTGTCCAAAGCTAAGTGAACTCCTGACAGAGCAGACCAAGACTGTATAGATGGAGAAGGCAGCTGTGGCCATCTTTGTGTCTAGCCAAAGTATGGGCTGTGCATGGTTTGACTGGTCCTGGGTGGTTGGTGGTACCTTTCTACTCCTACTCCCATGTAAGAATGGGTTGGCACGTTGTCATCCTTCAGATGACAGCTTGCCTACAAGTGAAAAAGGCAGGAAAACGCATCGTGGAGCATTCATGGTTGTTCTTGTGGTGAGTCTCTGTGCTGTGACGTGCATGGCCGTGCAGAGGTCCCATGCAGCAGTAACAACTAGGAGCTGATCTGCTTCTGGAATGGAAGGAACTGGGACAGCCCCAAGTGCATGCTGCAGGCCCATCCATGAAGCAGTGAGGGAAGAGGAGAGATTAAATGTAGCAGTAAGACTGAAAGTGCTATTTGGGGAGAAAACGGGCGTGCCATGTTAACATCAGACAGCGAAGCAAGCTTTGATCAGAGGGCAGCAAAACTGCAGCAAGGTTCAGCACTGAGCTGCCTGCAGCTGGGACTTGCTAGCGTTTGTTATGCATTAACTTCTGGTGCTTGTTCAAATGACCCAAGTCCAAGACATAATCTGGTGTTAAGGACCAGCTTGTCCTCTGGTTTGTTTTCTAAAACAGGGAGGACTCTGTCTGCAGAAGGACAGGTAGCAGAGGCATTGCTGTTCCTGACCAGCAGTGTGCTGTGCTGGGACGCACTGCTGGATCGTGCTTTGATTGCTGCTCATCACCTTTCTGCCTTGTTCTGGTCTGGGACGTCCTGCCTGGGTGTTAATTGCTGTTTGAGTGCTGATGCTGGTCTTCTGCACTGCAGAAGTGCAAACACGGCGATCCAGATAAGTGAAGGAGAGGCTTAAATTAGCTGTTCAAGAGGGAAGATTGCTTCAGAAGAGCATCTAGGACAAGTGCCAGCTCAGTTTCAGCCTTCTCAGATACCCTGTGCAGCACTGTTCTGCGACTGCCGTGGGTCTGTGCTTGTAGGCACGCTGTCTTGTCCATCAGTACAAGCTCTGGAGGTGTTGCAGTGATTTCACAGGTGGCCAGACCACCTCGAAAGCAGTAGACCTGATTCCCAAAAGTACAGTGATGCTGGCATAAATTCTGAATGAACTGAGATTTGGCTTTCCCCTGTGGTTTGAACATCCCTATAATGCATGCCACAAAATGTGTCGGAACGTGGTAGCATAGTGATGAAGCAATCACATTGAGCAATAATAATAATAAATTGTCATTATTATTCATTACGTGTATTATGTACAGTGTATATATATAATATAAGTGTAAAATCCACAGAGAACAACTGTGCCATTTAATTACAGCTCGCACACCGTTTTTGAAAAGGAGTGGGTTTCTTTTTTACAGTGTTTTTCCTCTGAAGCCTGCAGCCTTCTGGTAGGGTCTGGAGGGAGAATTTGCAGAAGAATCATGATAATTTGCAGAAGAATCATGACTTACACGCCAACTGTTTTAAATACAAAGCTGTAAGCAGTGTCAGTGTGGGAGGAGATGACTCCAACTCTGCAAAAGAGACTTAAGAAGGAGGGGCAAAATTACAGGCAAGCTGAAATATTTCTGTTTCAAAGGGATTAAGTGGCCATATTGGATGAGAAGGATGACTTTCACATTTTGGGCTTGAATGGGTGTTCTCTTGGACAAAATCTGTTAAGGAAGGTCAGGAAGGAGAATGCAACAGTAATTGATCCACGACAGGAATTGTATTTCTTCCTCTCCTCCACTGTGTCTGCGTTTAACTTGATTGCAGATCTCCTGGCAGTGTGGATAGCAGTGGAAGGCCACTTTCAGGACGTGCAGTGGGCACACAATTAAACTGGTGAGGAAAGCTGCTGGAAACAGAAGTTTTTATTAGCAGCTGATTTTTGCACGTGAACACCATAACATGCTTAATCAAGTATGGCTTTTTTTTTTTTTACCACTTCAGTATCAATTTGTTTTCTCTCTCATATATTGTGAAATCCTGTACTTGAGTGGGAATCATAGGCTGTTAGTGTGAAAACAGAAGGTGCATTTGCTTGTCTTGGTGTTTGCTGGAAGCGCGTTACTGAATTATTCATTGTGACTGGGCCACATCCTCACCGAGCTCATGTCAGTGTCTGCAGCAGAGAATGAAGCTAATGATGTTGACTTGGACACGTGGTGTAAGTCAGGTAACCTCTTTTCAAAAGGTCAAGCTTCTCTTCTGAGGTTATTGTCTTCTGGTGTAACCCTGGAAGCATGCAGGTTTGTCCTGCTGCTTCATTGCCAGCCAGCATCAAGTGGGGATCACTTTCCACAGGGTGCTGAAGGAATTGACCATATTGAATGGTTCCTAAATGGTTCTGTTAACAAACCAACTTCTTCCTCTCTCTAAGCACGCTATTACTTTCTGAGGCTGTAGCAGTTCAGCATTGGATGAAGGCTGCTCATCCATTGCCAGGTGAGGAAGCTGTGCTCCTGGGGAGCAGTGTGCATGGGGCTGACTGCTCGGGGGCTCAGGCTTTTCCTGTGAGCCTATGAGAGGCAGTGCTGAGTGATGAGGTGGAGCAGCAGAAGAGTGGGCTGGTTGAAGTGGTGTGCCATGACAACATGAAAGTTAAGATCTGTGAATCTTTTTGGAAACTTCAGAGTGAAATGAAGCAGGAAAAGGGGCTTTGTTTGAATATTAAATTCTGAAAAGGCAAACACACTGTGCTGTGAAATGGGGAGCAAACCCAAAGGGAGAAGCTGTGGAGGCTTTGGAACAGTAGCGAGGTGTGCTACAGAGGCTTGGAGCAGTCCCTCCTGAGAGGGAAGAAGATGGACAGGGCTGTTAAGTTGCCAACAAAACACTCAAGTTGCAAGTTTTATCAAGAAGTTTCTGCAGGTAAGCCATCATACAGGACAGTGTGCCAAAATCAGCATGCTGCTCTGGGGGCTGCTGTCTGCTTCCATTAGTAGTCCTTTGGCAAGCCTGGTCACAAACTGTCTCAGAAATGGAGGAGCTGTGGACAGGGATCAGATGGGGGGGTCCCTCTTGTGCAGTACCCTGCCTGCACGTGGCACACATGGGAGACAAGTTGGAAGGACTTTGCAAGATCAGGTGTGGGCTTAATTCCTCTAAAGGTCATCACATTTAATCCAGTGGGATAGGTCGTTTTAAAAGCCAAATGGTGACATTTTAGGTTGCTTCCAAAATGTGTAACCTGCAAGTTACAAGTACTGATGGTTTTGTTTTCCTTGTTTCCTGTGAAGTTTGGGCAGTGTTTGGCTTCAGCAGCATTCCACAGACAGAGCTCCACTCCACTGTGTTATGGCTTTATGAGAAAGCATTGTCCCTTATTAATTTCAGATGTGTTGCTTTCCGTTTCTCTGTGCTGTTTATAATGTGTCGTGGTGTTCTGTGCTTGAATGTGCTGCATTTTGTGCTCAGTCTTTGCTCAGCTGGTCATAATGCCATTCAGATCCTCTTGCAGACACTTTTTAGATGAGATAATGGCACTTCTGTCACTGAAGGGTATTTCATTCTTCTCGGGGTGGTCCTTTGCCATTAAGCAGTGATCCCAGAGTATCAGCAGTAAAGCTTTCCTGAATTGAGTTTGCCTTTACTAAACAAAAAAATTGTGATTTGTTTTTGAAACTGTGGATTTTGGTGCTTTAAAATTCTGTTCCCTGCTTCCCTTTCTTCTGCTTTGTTTTTAACCACGCAGCAAGTGTACAAGTGGGCCACATTATAAGTTGCATAACGTGGTGGGGACACCAGAATGTTCCCAGCTAAATGTTTTTTGTCTCATTGCAGCCTTGCCCTTCATGTAGTACCACCCTTGTTCCCCACTGCGATGTCAGCATAGACGAAGGAGCTATCCAAAATGGTTGTCAGGATGAGCATAAAAACAGTACGAAGGTAATTGAAGTATTTATTGCTTCCCTTCTTTTCCCTTACTTCTCTGCTTCAGTTAGCATCCTTCTTTTTGCATCACTGTTCCTTCAGTCAAGCCCTTCAGCAGCAGCACCAATTTTGAGCAGTTACATTCTGAACTTTAGTTGAGCCCCCCTCAAATTTTCAAAACGATTAGTGATTTCTTTTTCTGAGCCCGTTCTGATTCTGAGAAGGACCTAAAATTGGGACTCTAAGCTATGATAAGGGTAACCAGTGGAAGAGGCACAAGGAATGCTACCACTCTGTGTCGCTTATTCTGGCTGTCTGCATGTCACCCAGCCACATGCACCACCAGTGCCTTTCCAGCATCCCCTGTATTCCAGCTCTAAAAGAGTCATTCCTGTTTGTGCACACAGCAGAAATTCACAGTCCCTAACTCCGTTCATATCCTTTTTCTGACAAATACAGCATCTTACATATTCACCATGCTGCTGCCGAGACTGTTTTCCGTGCTTGTTGCTTAGATATTCTTACTGAAGCCACCCACTCTCTCTGCAGCACCAGACACTGCCTATTTGTCGTCTTGTTCCTGGCCTTAGTAGTCTCTGTGCTCTCTCCTTCTAGAAAATGGAGTTACTGCCTAAATGCATACTGATGGCAATGCTCAGCAGCTCTGTTAGTCTTTGAGATAAGTTTGATGCTTTCCCTTGTTGGGGAGATTCACTTTATAAACATGCTCAGAGATTGCTATCTGGTTGTTTTTCTTCCCGTCTGTCTGTAGAACTCTGCTTGTGTATAGTGCTAATGGAAAACTTGCCAGCGTTTATGTAAATGGTGTGTAGCACAGTTGGCTGTGTTCTCTGCTGGGGTTCCTAAGAAACAGCCTAAGGAAAAAAAAATAGACCCTTCAGCTCTGAGGGAGATGGAGCAGAGTGGCAAGAAGGTACAGGGCTCTGAACAGCAAGACATCTTCAAGGCAAGAATGCTGTGGGACATCTTCCTAGGCTGCTGAGATGGTGAGCATAAGATGCTGCTTCCCTGGCTGCTGCCCTCGTGCCCAGGGCCTGCAGGAGCTGACTGCTAACAGATTGTCCTCTGCTGCCAATCACCTGATGTCATATGTTGTCTTCACCAGAGTTACTCTCTGAAGTTTCTTTCTACTGCAGCTGCATTAACCTCAAGTACAGTAAAGACTGAGTCATCAAACCTTGTTTGGAAGAGTCTGCAACACTGAATAAAGTGCCAGTGGAAGAAACAAGCTAGTGGAGACCAATCGTGTGTTGCTCCTGTATTTTCAGGTTGTGTATAGCTAGTCCAGACCTGGAGCTGCTCTGTGGCTATCCAGTAGGTCTGGGATGCCCATTCAAGCAAAAGCCACACTCATGGTGTTGCTGTGGCACTGGATTTACAGATCTTTGCAGTCTCAGTGCCTTCTTAGGAGCCATCAGCTCCCTCTGCTCATCTCTGTTCTGTCCCATCTCCGTGCCGCTTCACCTGGTCCTGCAACTTTCATGCTCCCTTTTGTTCTCTCATCTCCAGAAATGATGTTAACCACTTCTCGGGCCTTCACAGAATGGCTTGGGTTGGAAAGTACCTCAACGATCATCTAGTTTCAGGCCCCCCTGCCACAGACAGCTTTGCTAACAACTGAATGAGACAATCAAGTTGCCCAAGGCCCCATCCAGTGGTGGGTCCCAGTGTCATTTGAAGCCCCCACATCTCTTCCCAGCAGGAGGTGATCCCGTGGTGCGCTGCATCTCTGTGCTCAGCAGAGCTCACAGCCTGTTGCCATCAGGAACCACAGCAACGCTGGAGCAAGCAGCAGTTATTAAGTAGGGATTTTCTTCTTACACACAAGCAGTTTCAATCTCTAATCCCCTCCTGTTAAGATTAACAGAATGGAGACAGGGCAGGAAAACCTTGAGCTGACTGAAGGAAGAATTTTCTTAGGGATTTGAACCTTTGCCAAAGAGCTGAAGAGAGAAGGCCGAGAGAAGTCCACGCTGACCTTCTGTGAAAGAGCAGACGTTTTCACTGCATTCTTCAGATGAGCTAAAAGATCAGGCCGGGAAGCAAACAGTACACATGGCTTTTCTTTCAGCTGCTCAGACAGAAAGTGGTATTCCCTCGTTTACTGCTTTCCAAGCAGAGCAACGCTTCTCACTCTTCTCTGCTCATGGAGATGTTCTGCTGCTGCTGTCTGGTATCTTCACTGGTAATTATTTATGGGAGAAGTGAGGCATGAAGGTTTTTAACGTGCACAAAATGTGCTTTTGTTGTGTTTGTTCAACTAGAAAAGTGGATACCAGAAATGCTTATGGTAAAGGAGTGGATTTAATTATTATTTCCCATTTTCTGACAGGAAGATGTTTTATATTAAGTCGCCAGCATGCATTCAGCTATACCTGCCTGTGTTTGTGTTTGTTTGATTTACAGGATAGAGATGCAAGGAGCTTCAGTTAATTTTGCATGGCTATAAATCAGATATTTCTCAACTCTAGAACATATTTCAGTGCGTGATTGGGTGATGTGATATTTATGGTCACCGAGGGATGTCCAGGAGGAGCTGTGCTGCCTGCAGTGTGGGCAGCAGCGAAGAAACTTCTGTCAGGAGTGGGCTTGGGGATGGGGATGGATGATACGTGGGAAATGATAAGACATGGAGAGGGGAGATGAACATTCAGATATGCTAAGTTTGGTACGTTTACTTTTGGAAGTTATAAAATGATCCTGACTAACAGCAGCTCGCTTTAATTCCAAGTGAATTTAGTTGCTTTATTTCCTGGATTTGCTTCAGTGCATATTGGTCTCCACAAAATGTAAAGGAAGGAACTGGAAGTTCCATGAAAAAAATAAGATTTTTTTGGCTGAAACTCATCTCTTTCCTGAAAGGAATGAAGACAGGCTCGATAATACTACACATTTAAGCAGTGTTGCAAGCTGGTGTTAAAGCTCAAAGATACATTATCAGTGCGACAGGAAAAGAGCTGTACCTCAATGGAGAAGACGTGGCTTTGGCAGGATGATAATGAGCTGCACACAGGGGCTGTTCACATAGGGCTGCTCCTGGGACAGCAGCAGGGCTGTGGTGGTCAGCAGAAGGGGCAGCACAGCCAGCAGAGGGGCTGCTCATGGCATGGGGGAAGGTAGCACAGTTCATGTGGGTAGTTGAGAAGACTTGGTGGAGATGATCGTTGATGAACTTGACCTGGAGATGAATGAGTGACGTTTGGGATTGTGGTTGGTCTCTATTGCATGTGTGAAAATGCACTTGGTGCCCTGGGAGGAGGGACATAGAAAGTAAAAGGATGAGACCTAATTAGATGTGGCCTCCTGGTAGACGTGAACAATTCCAAGGCAGGTGGAGGGAGGTCGTTGAAATGACCAGGTAGATGTTCTGTGTGCTGAGGGAAAAACTCCTTTTGACTTCAACTCCGTTCAGTTTATCCTGTCTGTTTTCTCAGCCATTAATGTTCCCTATGTCTGTTCTGCTTTTTGTTGTGCAGGCTCCGGGAGGACATAGTCCAAAGACTCAGAATGGACTTTTGAGTCCTCCACAGGAAGAGAAGCTGAGCAACAGTCAAACCTCACTTTATGAAATGTTGCAAGAGAAAGGAAGATGGGGGGGAGTGAGCCTGGATCAGTCAGCTCTCCTCCCTTTGAGGTTCAAAAACATCAGAGAGAAGACAGATGCCCACTTTGTGGATGTGATTAAAGAGGACAGGTAAGGAAAATACTCCACAGAGTAGTAGTGTATAGAGGGGAGAAGGCATTAACAGGGGTTCCTGATACTTAACCAGTACTCGTGTGCTTTTTATATCGTGTCAGTAGTTCTTAACATAACGTATAACGTGTTTCATCACTCTTCTTCCATGGTGAACAGGTGTTTTTCCTTTGAGTTTTTGGAAAGGAAAAGCAGTCTTTCAATGACTTGTCATGAGGTTGAACTCTTTGTGTTCAGAATTTCTCCCAATACACATAGAGTGTGCCTTCATCTGTGGTTAAAAGTGTGACATTTGATCTGAAACACAAAACTCACATTTTTAGGAGTGACACCTGATAACATTGTCTGGCTAACTAATGCCTAGAAGTCATACCTGCGGGCAGAGTTATTAGGAGTGAGTTCTCCCAGACCTATTAGCTAGCTACAGCATTTAAGGAAGTTAGCTTCTCTCTGCTTTTCAAGCTAAAACATTTCTTTTGGACAGGGGAAAGTGTGTTCTCCAAGTTTCAGTAGCATGTGCTTTTGTAAACACACAACTCTATCTCCCTTATTATGGCAGCGATTTGATGGGATCAGCTGAACTGATAACATAGGTTTGTTATTATTTATGACTGTTCTTATTTTTGCTTTGCTGCTTCCACTCAGATTAGGGATGTTTTATCTAAGTATCCTTGGAACTGTATGCTCAAATATACTTCTGGTTGTTCGGAGCAGCAACAGTGTTGTCTTAATTGAAAACATGACCAAAGAAGGGAGGAATGAGAGATGGGGACACCAGTCCCTCCCCAGTGTGTTCTCTTCTTGTTTGTTTTTCACATTCCCTTTCTCCTAGGAGCAGCTTCAGTAAGAATTCAAGTTTCTTTTTGCACACGTGTGTGTGTGTGTGCTCTGTCATTAATGGTCAAGAACAGGCGTTTAGTTGGTACTTTAGAACGTTAGAAGACAGACTGATTGTGAAAGTCGGAATGTTTGCAGAAATCAGGAAGAACAAATTGGACTTTTGTTTAAAATGTAACCAGCATACGGCAAATTTTAAGGTACAGAGGCAAGTTAATGCCATTGGACTGCTAAAGATACCCACCTCCAGCTCTTGTGTTCCTGGAGCTTTCCTCCTCCGCATACAGAATGGGTACTTCCTTCTGATTCGGCAAGAGGAAGCAGTAGGACTGTGATTTGGCATCAGTCAAAGCCTTCTCATTTTTTTTCTCAATTATATATCATCGTTACCATATTAAGTGGGCCATTTCTTGTTGCCAGGGAAACTTCGCTGCCGAGTTCAGTTCATGTAAACATAACTTTCCAAAAATAACCTCTGGATTAATTAGGTCTATTCAAAATGGTTTAAGTCTACCATTTTAAATTGACCCTTTTTAACATTTCTCAATGTTAAGTTATCCGTAAATGAGTCATTTGAAAAACATTCTTGGTCCCCTGATGTAAAATGTAGCATGTGGTTTGTCTCAGATCCTCAGCAAGGATGCTTGAATGGGAAATGGGAGTTTTCTCAGGGAAGGTGGTGACATCCAAACTTGGTCACCTCTCGTGAAGATTGATGTTATTCACAGAAGTTAACAGAGGGATTTGCTGCTCTGCTGTTATGTCACTGCAGCATCAAGCAGGAACTTCTGCTGGCACTGGGTGGTGATCCACACCCTGTTGCATGGCACAGGTGTCCTGATCTGCAATGGAAATGGTGCATGGCATTAACAGAAGATGTCTAACCCAGATATGGTGATGAGTTGTGTAAATTAATCATGCAGGCTTTCTGCACAGCTGGGAAGAGGTAAACACGTCCCGGGGCAGAGTCAGGAGCCTGTGTGCTCCTCAGCATGGGGGGGGCTCAGAGCTGCTGGCACTCCTCGTGCTCCAGCAGTGTGTGGGGCTGCTGCCCTCCTGCCATGCCCACGTTTTGCTTTGGAGCTGATATCTCTGTCCAGTTCCAGTGACCTTTCATAATAGCAATAGAAGTAATAAATAGGAATAGTGATAAAGCTGGAGTTGGTGTGGCGTTTTTGCGTTACTGTGTTGCAACAGAATCCTTTTCAGGGAAGTTATCAGTTTGCCTTTTCTTAGAAGTTGATTATATATATCTGGCAAACAGTGCAGAGTTTGAGCTTTGACTTTGGCTTTGCTACAGCCACAATAAAAATAACCCTCATTTAGTCACTGCAATCTGCGTGCTACTGCGCATTATGAAAGGTAACTGTGGTATGAGAGGCAGTAAGATTGCAAAATGCTTGAGCTTAAACCACGCAACTCCACAAAAATCAGTTACTTGAAAACAAGAGGAGGTTCCCTGAGGTCTCAGATCTGACGATAGAGCAGAAGAGAGGATGACAGGCTATCCCACAAATAAATGGCATGAGCAAGCATGACCTTCCTGTGGCAGCACAGGCACAATGTGGGCCATGCTGGTGAGCTGAGCCCTGCCGTGCTTTGGCATTTACTGGGAAAAGAAGGTTTCCAGCCAAGTGTCATTGGTGTCACTGGGAATCTTTCATCATAAACCTCTTACAACAAACACAGAACTCCCCAGACACTCTGGTTTTGTTCCTGAAGGTGGGAAATGGAAACAAGTTCTTCATGTTTTCAATGATTGAGGGCTCTTGTATGTTCCTGTTGCCCCTGGTGCTGGAAGACAAGGGGAAGGAGTGCCCAGGCAGCCCTGGTAGTGCTGCCTCCTGCTTCTCCTCTGCTCATTTCAGTGCTTCTCAGCACCAGTAGACAATTTCACATTTCTGTGGCAGAAGTAAATTTAAGCCATCCATCACCTCAGGTAAGTTATTCTGCAGCCTGGATGGTTTGGGGAAGGCTCCCAGCTGAGTTACTGCGTGACTGCAGTGCCTGTGAAATAACAAGACAATACTGTTTTCTAAAATGGACGATTTTTTTTTCCTAACACTCTGTCACCTTTATCATCCTTGGCTTGCTCTGACCGATAGAATTGCACCTATGACATAAATAACCCACAGCCACGCGTCTCCTAGGGTTGCACGTCTGTGGCAGCAATTAACCTTTACCATCCTCTAGCTTATATTACAGCTATCTGAAGCTGTCTGCAGTCAAGCTGTTAAGTTTCTAGAAGAACTTACTAGCATCTTCCAGAAAACAGAGAAGTCACAGTATTGTAGGGGCTGGAAGGGACCACTAGAGATCATTGAGTCCAACTTCCCTGCCAAAGCAGCTCCCTAACCCGGGTTTCACAGGTCAGCATCCAAGCAGGTCTTGGATGTCTCCAGAGTCAGCTCTTGCCACACTTCTGGATAAGAAGTGCCATGGCTTAGGGCAAAGGAAAGCCATAGGAGTGTAGTACTGTGCCTGTGTCCCTGGAAGCAGAACCACAGAATGGTGGCTCTGCAGCTGAATACACTGGTGTCTTTTTTTTTCTCTTTAGCCTCATGAAGGACTACTTCTTTAAACCGCCTATCAGTAAGCTGAGCCTGAACTTCTTGGATCAGGATCTGGAGATGGCCTACAGGACGAGCTATCAGGAAGAGGTGTGTTTCTCCTGGCGTTGCTTTTCTTCTGTGATCCGTCCAAGCAATATCTGTAATTGTTTTTAATGCATTTCATTGCAGCTGATGAGAAGTGTTATGAAATGTTACTTGTGATGCACTGCTCAATATCGTTGCCTCTGAGAACAGTCTCAGTTTCCCTGTCCTGTGCCATACCCTGAGTCTAGTCCAATGTTTGAAGTGGTTATACGTTCTCACAGCCCACCAGGATGCACTCAGCACCTCATCTGCCTCTTCTCTGTTTTCAAGTTAATGTGTTAATGCTTTAGGCAGCTTGGAGGATCATGGAAGATGAAAGTAGAAGACTATTTGCCTTCTCATTAAGAAAAGCTCAGAGAATGGTAGCTTTGAATTTGATCTTCAGTCGTGCCACGGCCTCCTGGTTATCTCCCATGTCTAAACTCAGTATCATAAGCTCTGTAAGTTAGTAGTGTTCAGAAGGAGGAAGTTCACAATGCTGCAATTGGAAGGAGCATTGCATGAACTAGAAGGAACTCGATGCATTCTTTGGGATTTGCAGTGAATGAAAAAGAGTCCTTTTTTCCCTTGGGATCTACCAGTTCTGCAGGCCTTCCGTGGCAGCAGGTACTGCTACCCCACGGGGAGAAGCTGGCAGGATGCTGCACATTTGCATATAGTATCACCAAGCATCAGTGCTAATTCAGGCTGTTTCCACCAGTAGCTGAAAAGAGGGCAGTTGCTCTCCCCTACTGGTCCTCCTGCTCCCCACACCTCCTAATGGCCCTGGTGCTGAGAGCTGGCTCATTTTCCTGACTAACATAAAATATTGATCTGTTTTGTTTTGCTCTTGGGGGCTTTTTTCCCTTCTATCCTGAACCAAGTGCAACAAGAGCAAATCAAGACCGTTAAAGAGTGTTTGGTTTTTATTTTTGCTCTTTTCATAAATCAGCATTTATACAGTGTTTATACCACTATTTGCCAACCTGGCTTGTACAGTCTGTTCAGAAAACAATAAACCCAAATCTTTCCAACTGGGAAGCTGGAAAGAGAAGTGGTGCTTGTCAGTGCAGATCGGCCTATTAATGTGGGTGAGCAGGAAATTCACAGAGGATGGAGCAGGAGTGAGGTCTGTGCGTTTTGTTGGTGATAAGCTGTTAATTTGAGGACTATTATGCAAACCTATCTGAAAATGGGCATCTTTGCTTTGTGAAGCTGCTCCGCATCACTGGGGCAAAACTTGTTAAGGCCTTAATTATTGTTAAGGCATAACGGTGGTCCAGCACGAAACAAAACGATCTTCTCCTGGGGAGTGGGATGGCTGTCAGCACGGCTGCTGGCATAGCTCCTTGCAGAGCAGTGCTGCTGAGAGCAGCTCCAGCAGCAGTGGGTGCACCTCTAATTCTGTGGTGCTGGCTGCATGGTCACTCTGCCATCACTCCCAAGCTGCTCCATGTCCCGAGGGCTTGCTCAGACTTTCTTGGTTGGAAAACTGGGTGCTCCATAATATGATTAGGGCACCCTTAGTGCTGTCACTGCTGGATGCAGTGCTCACTCCTTGAGTTCAGTTTGTGTGACTTTGTGTGTGGGTGAAAGGGATTGTGCTGCAGTGTGGATTAAAGGACCGCTCAGGCACAGAAGTGATGCTGGCTGGATGTATGGGTTTGCAGAGTGGTACAAATGAGGAACAAGTTCATTTCCCATGATAACATTCCGAGAAGCAAAAGAAACTTCTGACCAAAAAATGAGCGCAGTGTTTGCACTGGGCTGCTTTGTGGCAGCATCCATAGCATGCTGCTTGTTTCTCTTGGGAACTTGCTCTCCTGGGCAGATAGAAACACTGCAGGATTAGAGTGAGATGGGATGGGGAGCTCATGGCCTGGGTTTCATCTGGACTGGCTGCACCAGCACACACCACAGCTGCACGAGTGCTGGAGCCAGCACTGGGTGGGCTGGGGTTAGGGAGGAGCAGAACGTGGTGTGCTGTCCTCAGATCAATGCAGATTACACAGCGTGCTGATTGCTGCTGTGAATCCTGTCTGAGAGGGGACTGGAGCTCAGGGAGGAGCTGGTTCTGCTGAGTGCTCTTTGGAGGGATTGTTTAAAGACTCATTAGAACTCAAAGGATTATATATATATATTTTAAATTATTGAATGATCTATTATTAGTTTAAATGAAAGTATTTGAAGAAATCTTCCAGCTGGTAATAAAGTTTCTCTGCATAGAATTGGCAATTTTTATATTGTTTATTTCTGTATCATAATATTCTGTTTAAAATAATAATTAAAAAAAACAAACAAAATAAAACAAAACCAACAGAAAACCAAGAATGCCAGCATCCTCATCACAGTAATTGCAGGGCACCCTGGGGCTGTGCTGCCAACCAGGCTTCTTCCCAGGGACCTCGATGCTGTTGAACCACCACTTCTGTTCCTTTTTTTAATTTATTTTTTTTTTTAATCTTTTGAATGCAGCACTTATAGTGGCTTAATGAAGTGGCAAAGTGTTCTGTGTTGCTGTTTTTGTGAGCTGCCATTTGTGGTACAGTGAATTCAGTAAGAGAGTCTGTACTTGTTCTTATCTCTCCTCCAGGTGATAAGGAACGCTCCTGTGAAGACGTTTGCCAGTGCTACCTTCAGCTCCCTCCTGGATGTGTTCCTCTCCACCACAGTCTTCCTCATCCTCTCTGTCACATGTTTTCTGAAGCATGGCATGGTGGCATCCCCTCCTCCTCCTGCTGCTGTCGTGGTGTTTGTCATTGCCATCCTGCTGGAGGTGCTGTCCCTCATCATCTCAGTCAGGTAAAGCAAGTGTGAACGCATCAAGGATTCCTTAGTATGCAGTTCTTACCTTATGTGGGCTTTCCCCACATGCTTTATTCCCCTTGATTTATTGATACGTTTAGGGACAGTGAAAGACTGCAGCTGTGTGCACTCAGTACAGCACTTTCTCCCCTGGGTGTGTTGCCTGCTGCGTGCCAATACCACATGTAACGTGTTATTAACCCAGGTATAGGCCTGATAACAGCTGTTAGTTTGTCTGTGCTTGTGACTGCAAGCTGATTCTGTCCTTCATTCTGTTTTCACCATCACAGGAGTGTGTTTTATGGGTGGTGTGTGGAAATGTGCATCTTTACTTGCAGTTCCACAAATCTAGCAGGCATGTGTAAATTAAAATCCTTTTGTAATTGTAAGTTAGATGCAGTTCTACTGTTGTTTCAGAAGAGGTGATGTATTGGATCTTCCTCTCTGACTTCAGGATCAAACTGCAAGTAATTTGTACTTTGGTCACTGAATCAAGCTTGTAACTCAAGTGTGTCTACAAAGGTGTGCAAGCAAAGCTGGAATTTTGGAGTAAAGAGATGTCATTTACCAACAGTGGCAGTATTTATAGAGTTAGTGTTTCCTACCAGGTGTATTTTGCTGTTACAGCTTGAACTGTATTGCAGTTGCAGAGTTTGCAGAGCAACTGGGATGGCAGAGGTTTGGAGCGGGGTATTGTGTCCAGGCAGCTCTTCCATTAGCTCTGGACAAGGAGCAGAAGGGCAGTAATGATCAGCTCCTTTGGGCCCAGGGCCTCAGGGATTGAACCCTCAAGTTTGTTCAGCTCTGGAAAGCTCAACCACCACTTTGTAGGAGAGCTCGCTTCTGCTCTCCGGGTGTGTTTGGAGGGAGCTGGGTTGCCTTATTAAAATGCTATTAGTGCTCCATGTTATCATCTTTGCATTTACCTTTTGCTATTTCACACGAACTTGAAGAAGACTCCTCTTGTCTGCAGTTAGGTTTCTCAGCAGTGTGCTACCATAGGCTCATGCTCACCACCTTCTGCTCTGCACTGCTCAAGTGTGGGGCCTGCTGGCATCAGGAGGATGGACACAATGCTGTGCCCCATTCCATATCTCTTCCTTCAAGCAGAAAGAAGAATATCCTCTTTTTTTCCTCTTCCAAGCAAGGACTGCTCGCTCTGACTGTTATACACAGGAACAGCATGGAGCTTCCTGTGCAGAAATGCCATCCCAAATGATGATCCCGAAATGCCACAGAGCCATCTTAAGGGAGTGGATCTGCCTACAATGCTGGGCGCAATCCCAAAATTTCAGGAAAGGGATTATTTTGGGCCCAAAAAATTCTTGCCTGAGTTTCTCATTGTGTTTTCATTGTTATGATGCACAACTCCCCTGCCTTTAAATCAGTCTGACTTTTAATTGAATCCAGTGCTCGGACTGGGCTCTGGTAGCAGAGGGCTCAAGTCTGACTGCAAGATCAGAGATGAGGAAGAACCAGTTGGGTGAGGGAAGAAGGCCTTGTGAAGCAAGACTTGCAAGAGGAGGATGCTTTGATTTCTCTGAAGTGCTTGCTAATAAATTATTGGAGTACCAACAGATGAGGATCCCACTGTTAGCACGAGTGACACTCTCAAATTAATTGTTCAGCGCTTCATGCAAAAAGCGGTGCTTAATTTGTAAGCATGTGGAGCATGTCACCTCTGGTTCTGCAGATGTGGTGCAAAGAATGTCCTTCTGCCTGCTTGGAATGTGACTGTTTGGGCTTGTGTGAGTTCAGTTGGGATGCAGGAGGTCTTCAAGTTTGGGTATTTTATATGAATATCTTGGGAAATGTCATTGAATGTATGACAGCGAGTGAGATCTCACTTGGGTTTTCTTAGGAGTGCATCACAGGAATAGAGGGAGATCTGCCCACTGTTTTAAGTGTAAAGATAAGGTTTTTGTTAGCCAGATCCCTGTGGCTTCCAATTCTTGTTCTCAAGTGAAACTTGTTCTATATCAATAAGCTGTGCATTGCTTTTGATAGCACCCATCAGCAAGGATCTCTGGGTGCTGGAGCAGCCACATTTAGAAGAAGGTCAGCCATTCTCACCTACCTTTGCAGAGGGCAAACCAAATCTTCCAGCTGAAAAAAGAAGCAAGCATGTTCCTAACAGGAAGATGGGAACATGCTGTTGTCTGATGGAGTCAGACTGTGCTTTGCCCACTCCTCTGCAGTAACACCTGAAACCTGGCTGCTGCTGGAGCCCCGTGGCCAACCAGCTCTTCCAGAATTCCTTATGACCAGGAGCAGAAATCACTTTGTGCAGCTGGAGCCCACTGAAGTGGTTCTGTTAGCAGTGTGACACGCATGGAGTATCGATGCAAAGGCAGGCAATACGTTCTGTTTGCCTTTATTTATTTCTATGGGCTGCGACTTCGGTATTTAACGTCCCACCAAATTGCTGCTGTCCCAAAAGCTTTGGGTTTAAAATACAGGAATCGATTCTCAACTCCCAGTAAGCACAGAAATGTCAGTAACGTTCTCCATTAGCCATTAATCATTCATGTCCAAGTTACTGACTTGGACCCAGCTTGTGTAGCCATACCCAGCACTGCAGCATCTCAGCACAGTGAGCTGCCTGCACTGCTGCACCGTTCCCCAGCAGTGCCCCGTGGCCATTCCTGCAAGGGGGCAGCTGTGCTGCAGGCCTGGGCTTCACTGCCCCATTAGGGATGGGGTTTGCAGCTCCAAAGTGTGGAGTGCTGCAATTGATCCTGGACTGAAGAAAAAAAAAAAAAAAATCAGTGCAAGAGGTAAATGGTACTGCTGGGGAATGTGGAGTTGTCCTGCAGCTTGTGCTGCCTTCTCCAGGAATGCAGTGCCTAGATAAGGAAGCATCCTCATGGTGGGATTAGCAGCACAGGTTTGGGGGTGGGCAGGGATTTGTTGTGGGGCGGGGGCTTGCACCCAGCTCCTTGTGAGCAGTGCCTCACTGCTGCTCGCTCCATATGCTCCCAGCTCGTGCTGTGGGACTGCTGTATTTTTGGGGCTGTCAACTTGGTGCCAGCACAGCCGGGAGGCTGCAGGACAGCACATGAGGAAATTCAGGAACGACTTTGCGGGGCTTCGGGTTTATTTGGCTCTCTGTGCAGTTTTCTGTCCCAGTGCGTTTTGGAAATTCTCTTTTGTGATGTTGTGGAGCTGTGGGTTTTGGCTTCGAGGGATCTCCGTTCGGTAGAACTGAGAGATCCGCGAGCACCCCCTGGTGGGGCGCTGCCGTCCTACAGCATCCTCATTCCCCCAGCATCGTCCTTCCCACAGCCCACGTTTCTCTTTTCCTGTGGATTTAGGTCTGTTGTCCGGATTTCAATGTATTACATGGGAGTTCATGGGGCACTGCTTTCAGCAGTTTGGGTTTGGGTGGCCATGTGTGCAGCCTGACATTGGTCTCTGTGTTTGTGTCCCTTCCAACTGGAGATGCAGTGTGGTTCCAGGAGAATTCCTCATGCCCCACAGCACAGCCCCTGCATCACCTGTCTGTTTCCCCGTAAAAATAATCAAAACCTGGAACAGCGGTTGCAGTTGTTGGAGAGTGGCAGATATTTCTGGGCTAAAAGAAGCATATTGATGATTTGTGTAGAAGAAGAACAGTTTTAAATGCAGTATCCTGGAGTTCTACAGAGGCCACTACCTTTGTTTGTCTGTTCCAGTGACACAAACAGCTCTCGTGGCAGAAGCCTCTCTGTGGGGCTGCCCTCGGGAAGGATTCACAGCTCTGTCACTGCAGGGAATCAGCCCTATGAAGCAGTGCACTGAAATTAACCCAAACTCTTGGTTCTGTCTGTTCCAGGATGGTGTTCTTCCTGGAGGAGGTGATGGCTTGCACCAAGCGTCTCCTGGAGCTGATCTCTGGCTGGCTGCCACGCCATTTCCTCGGTGCCATCCTGGTGTCTCTCCCAGCTCTTGCAGTTTTTTCACACTTCACCTCTGATTTTGAAACAAACATACATGTAAGTTGCAGAGCTCCGTTTCGTAACCTGGCGTTTTGGATGTCCATTGCTTGAAAACTCTCGTGCAAAAGAAGAGAGGAATACTTAAGAATTCCTGCATGCATGTGTACCTTTTTTTCTCCTTACTGCAAACGCTTCTGCAGGTGCTTATCCTAACGCAGGTGATGTGTCTGATTCTGCTTTTTGATTTGGAGTTTGTTAGTCTGAGCCATCTGTAAACCTAAAATATTTGCACGTGTATTAGTGAATCTGACAGCGAGGCCAGACTTAGCTGGGGCTCCTCTATGTGCTGTTAGGTGGTGAAAATGAAAGGAGAGAGCTCTTGGGGCACAGAAGGGATTACTGTGAGGGCTGCAGGAAGGGTTCAAGGAATGCAGGAATACCTTCCCAGAAGGAGCTGAAGAAGAGTGGCTTATTTGGCCCAGCCGGAGATGTGGTCACGGGGCTTGGGTGCCTCCTTTGATAAAACCAGTCAGAAATTTGGGGGCGAGGAGATAAATACTGAGGAGGAGAAGAACAGTTTAATTGAAAGGCTAAGAGTAGTATAAAATCGATGTTTATGAACTCTGTGAATAAAATGGATGAGAAACTGAGAGCAAACTTAGTTTCTCTGAAGTATGAGAGGGCGAGCCTTCCCTTCCAGGGTCTTCAGGGAGCTCACTCACAGGTCTGTGGCAGTGTCCTGGCACAGGCACCAGCCAGATCCTCCTTCCCATCACACATAACAGCTGCCACGTGTTGCCTGTTCCATGGGAATGTGTAGAGCAGACATTCTGATGCAAACATACACTTTGTGGCATTCAGTCACAGAGGACCAGGTTTGAGGATCCCTCATGTTTAAAACCATCTGCAGCTTTTACCTCTCTGAGCTTAAGCAAAGTGAACTATTTTAAAGCTGTATGTGTTTTTAAGGTTTTTGATGCCCTCATGATCACCTTCAAACTAATGGTAGCTTTTTCTTCCTTAAACTGACGGGACCTGAAAGCCTGCAAATCTCACAGACTTCTCTGTGTATTGGTTTTGTATCATCACTGTCCACAGTCATCTCTCCAAACAAGTAAAAGCAGCGTTGGAAGAGCCACACTGAGTGCATTCTCAGTAGGTCATCCTACCAGGTGCTGAATCTAAAGGCTTCAGGCAGCAGCAGTGAGACAGCACTGTTCATTGCTGAGCTGGGAATGAAGGTTGTTTTCTTTCCTCTTGCAGGCCCTCCAGAGTTGTGGGGCTGTTGGTTCTCTCTCCAAGAGATGTCCCCACTCATCTTGTGCTCACTGATGTTCCATCAGTCATGGAGCTCTAGGAAGTGGAATCAACCTATAGAGGGTCAGGTAAGTGTCAACTTTTACTATGACATGGTTTTGCAAAGTTTTTTTTTTACTCATAGAATTTGATACCTTCCCTGGCTATAAAATAATTGAAATAAATATTAAGTGATTTAAAAGAAAAAAAAAACTTTCCAAAGCCATGCGTACATAGTAAAACACAGCACCTACTGACCCTCTGTAGACTGGCTTCATGCTGGGGCATCACTTGGAGTGAGAACCAGTGCTCTGCCACTTTAGGAGACCTGAAATGGGGGAAAAAAAAAGTAAGTTTTAAGGTTTTTTTCAATTTTTGAGTCATTAAATTAAACAGCAAAACCCATCTGATGGTTCTGCCTTAAAAATGGGAAGTTCTGTGAGGTTTCTTCCCCGAACGCTGTGTCTGCTTCCAAACCACATGCTTGTTTGTTATGTGACAGTATTCCTAATCTGCATTTTCTGCGTTTCAGCTGTGAAGGAAATGTAAAATGGGAGAGGAGGATCGTTTGGTACCATAAGGTGCAGTGGGCAGCAGAGCTGCAGCACACAGCTGGGAGTCTGGTTTAGCTTGGATGGTCATCAGTGTTCTTGATAAAACCACGTCAGCGTGAGAGCTTTGACCTGTGCAGTTCCCTTCCTTGGGGAAGCTTGTACATGTGGGGAATAGCTCTGTTCCACCTTTTATTTACCTGGGGAAGAAGAGGAAAGGATTCTCAGATTGGGTTTTCTGTTCCAAATGCCCTATGCTGTCCTTCCAGATAGGCACAGGTGGTGGTGTTGCTGAGCACCAGCTCTTGCCTCTCTTTTGTAGTCAAAACAGCTTTTTCTGATGGGCAGCAGGAGGATCTTGGAGGTTAACACCTTCAAGAAGTGTTTTAAGGGTGGGCAGCCAGCGTTTCTGAGGGTGAATGTGTTCCACTTTTCCTGTGCAGAAGGATTTGGGTGTCCAGTTTAAAATACGTTGGATCTAATCTTGGTAATTAGAGAGGAGATTCATGTGATGTTTGCTGCCTTTTTCTTTCTTCTGTTTTTTATTCTGAATAAGAAGAGACGCTGAGTGTTTTGCAAAGGTAAGCTGGAGGCACTGAATAGCATAGACACTGGTGTAATGTGGTAATGCAGAACTCCATCTAGGGAAAACTGTGACAGACTGTACGTGCTGAAAGCGTGCTTGCTCACTGAAGGGAAGACCTCTGTCATCAAGTACTGCCTCCTGTTACTGGCACAGCGTTACAGACACAACTTAATGTGCATATCACACAAGGAAATGAGGTCTTTCATATCACACGTTCCTTCACTTACACTGCTGCTTATGCTCAGAAGGGCTGCAGTCAGCAAGACAAAGCTAACTCACACTCTCTCTCTTTGTTGCAGTACACCATGTTTATGTGCTGTGCCATTCTGATCTCCATTGTGCAGTACTGCAACTTCTGCCAGCTTAGCTCCTGGATGAGATCTCTGTTGGCAACCGTGGTAGGAGCAGTGCTGCTCATTCTGCTCTACGTCTCCTTGTGTCCAGACAGGTGAGCATCACACCCAGCACTCACGGCCTGTTATTGGGAGTGAGAAATTTGTATTTCTCTGCCAGTGAAATGAGGGTCCTGTGCATCCCATTTTAGTATCTGCCATGAATTCCTCTAGTATCTCAAGAGTAATAAGTTGGTTTGGGGAGAGACCTGTTTTTTTGGAAGGAGCTTTTCACTGCAGAAAGAAGATGCTCGGATTTAATGGAGTTGTGCTGTCCTGCTTCCTTTCTCACTTTCCTGCCTTTCCAAGGGGGTGTGCAAAACATTAACCAAAGGGATAAAGTGAATGCAGTTTCTGTGAAGTAACCTCAAGGCTTTCCTGTTTGCCCTCTGATGAACAGCTTTCTCCATAGGAGGACGTGTTTGCATTATTCTCCTGCTATTTTCTCACCAAGACAGTCAAGGGGCTCCTTCCAGCCATCTGCCCACTCCTGTTGTCAGCATTTTTAGAATCAACCTGTACTTCTTGATGCCTTAAGAAGTATCACAGCTTTGGCACTCATCCCATAGTGTGGACTTTGCAAGGACTTTTTATGCTAGATCCTCTCAAAAACCATTCCTTTACCCTTCTTCATAGGGGTGAAGCGGTACCACGTGGTGAAAAAGCCCTAAAAAATGAAGAGTTTTCAGGTGCATGTTTTGTATATTTAGCTTTCAGTCCCCTCTTTGAGCATGCTTGGTGGACTCTTCTACCCTTTGTCTAATTTATATCAAAAGGGCAGAATTAGTCATCCATTAACAGCTGTTTAGAGTGTTGGTAACTCAGAGGTGGCTGTGAGAGGAAGGGCCTGTCCCTGCTTAAAGAAACAGCTCCAAACTGGTGCCCATTGATGAATTGCTTCCAGATCATACTAAAGGAAATCCCTTTCTTGTCTCGGCAGAGAGGACAGGACAGCCTTTTCTGGCTTCTGAGGTGGGCAGTAGCATTCAGTTTCTGTTCACAACACATTACAGGTGCAATTAGTAGATCAGCGTGTACGTAGGCTCTGTGTCACGACGTGTAGAGGGAGGGACTGAAAGCTGGAGGTAACACAGGGCTTCACTGCACGTCAGCTTTATGAAGGGGCTGGGAAAAGCTGTTCCCAAGCAGGGAGGTGGAGACCCTGTGGTGTATCAGTTCCTAGCATCATCTTTGCTGGCTGCTAAAGGCATGGTTATGAATGTTTAAGAAATGCTAGGTTAAGAAATCTTCCTAAAAATAATCTATTTTTGGCTCAGGTTCATATAGTGATGGCTGATAACGGGTGAAGTTCAGAACTCATGCAACATGTTATCATTGCATCTCAAAAAATGCTCTGAGTGATAGGTGTAGCTGCTCTGCACACCTGAGAATCGGCCCTTCTTAAAACTGCTCATGGACAAAGACAGTGTGGGTTCAATTAGTGTCTCCCTGGAATTTGCCTGGATTAATAATGACTTTTATGTTCCCCTCTTAGCAATAGTATGGGTACTGCCTTTTGTCACAGCAGTAATCCACGTGCATTGCAGGCCAATCCCTTCTGTCTTTTTCCAAAAGCAACTAGTTCTCAGAGCAGTAATACTTAATTGCCTTATAAAAAAGCAAGTTTTGAACTATTTGTTGTCATTCACAGCATTTTCAGAGTGGTTCTCTATTTGTGTTCTTGCCTTTTCACAAAGCTTTGTATTGTGTTGGTCGGATAGCACGGAGGCATGGCTGGTTTGTAGACTTCTGATACTGCTTTTCCCTGTTTCCAAGGTAAGTTTGGATCCTCTAACAAGGACCTGTTCCAGGCATCATCTTGCTTTTGTTATCATCAGGTACTCCTTAGAGGTGTTTGCATCTCTCCATCTGACCGTGGTTGCTTCTTCCAAGGAAAAGGTGCAGAGAAGTCACGTTCCTGCTCTGCCTGGAGTTGATCCCACGTGCAGTGCAGCTCATGCTCCCACTGCCTGCACCAGTTTAAAATGGACCAGGAATTCTGGCAGGATGCTTTGTTTATTACTTGTGCTTGTGCTTCCTTCTGATGTCAGTGCTTTTTTTATTTCAGCTCTGTGGAAACCTTGCATCTAGACTTGGCACAGAACCTCAGGTAAGCTTGAATTGAATGGCCATCTTTAGGTTTAGAGAGAAAAATGTTTCCAGTTGGTTGTATGCAGCAAAACTTTGTGTTGTGGTAGTACTCTTGGGAATCCAACAAATCGCTTCCCCAGGTTGTGTTTAAACTCCTCATGTTCATAATTACCTTTCAAGAAGACTCATGGGAGAGCTGCAGTCCCTGCATTGTGTTGCATACTCTTTAAGCTCAATTTGTACCAGGTAGAACTGGAGAGGAGCTGATTTCTGTGAGAGAATTCTAGCTCACTGAAGCCAGAATGTCTGGAAGGGCAAAGCCAAAAGAACCAGGCATTGCTTGACTTCGTAGACCAAAGCATGGAAGGAGTTTGCTGGAAGAGCAATGTACAAAATAAAGGGATGGCTGAGAGCAGTGTCCTGGGGTTAACCTGAATTTGGATCTTTTGTGGTTCATCCTTAGTTTGTGAAGTCTCGTGTTGCTCAGGATGACCAGTGCCTTGCCTGCTGTTGGCAGCAGCTTAGCAGGCTCCTGACCTCATCACTGACAGTAATTCATTCAGCCAGCCTGAACTTCTGCTCAGCAACTGCTTCTACATCTTAGTTTATTAGGAAGCTGTCAAAGGAGAGCTGACAAGTGTTATTGGTGTGCATGTTTTTCTTCAAAGAATACAGCTTCTAACTCTTGGCAGGTAGAGGTGTGGGTGGGTAGACCCAACCCTTGCGGAGGCCACGACTGCAGGCAGGCATGGTGAGCTTCAATACCAGACAAAGCAGTGACCCGAATATCCAGCTCCTTAAGCATTTCTAAACTTCATGTTAAGCTTTTGCCATGAGGTGGCACAACACTTGTTCTTCACCTGTCATGTCCCCCATTGGAGAAGTGGTGCACGTGCTGGTGCCACATCATGCTGCCCTTCCTGCATGGCAGCCCCGGCTCCACATCCTTTGGTCCTTCTCCAGTTCAGTGCAGGATCTGCACCAGTATCACCCAGTGATGTCAGCAGGCACAGCTCTGCTGATCTGGAGCTTTCAGACCCTCTAACTGACACCGTTTTTCTCTGCTTTGGATGTTAGGAGTTAATCCTGTTGTTTCTACCATTACTTTGTAGCTGAATTGGATGTGTCTGGTCTCCTTATAGAGTGTGTTGTTACATACGGGAGATCTGAGTTCCCCTTCTCAACCAATAGAAGGTTGAAACCATCTTGTCCTAACAAACATTTGTGCTGCTTGTTTCTCATTGAAATGGATAAATAAAAGAGGTTCTGTGCTCACTCAAATCCGCACAAAACTTTTCCTTTGCTCCAAGAAGACCAGACAGACTTAATTTGCCTGCCTTTGGTGAAGCCATTCCCTTCTCTTGATCAAGAATGGAGATAATTATTAATACTGCATGGGAAGGAAGATACTGGGAATGGTAATGAAGGCTTAGCACAGAGCTCATCTCTGGACTGTCTGCACTGTCCTCAATAAATCCAAATATGGGATTTGTCCCCTTTTCCAGACAGACCAGTTCTTCAGCCTAGAAGAGGTACTGCTACACTTTGTGTTTGAAGCAAGGAGTGTTTCTTGTTCTCACTCATTTCTTACATCAGGGCAGGTAGAGTTGTGGTTGCAGGGGGCAATGGCTCGAGCAGGAGCAGCTCAGGGCAGAAGCCTTTCATTGCTCCACGTTAGGAGTCTTTCAGTGTGTCTCCTTGTGATGTTCTTCCTTGAAAGCAGCTGTTTGATTTCCCTTTTCTGCCCTTGCACCGTGACAGCCTTTTTTAAGACCAGCAGGCGTGCATCCACTTTAAATATAGTAAGAAATCCAAATCCAAACATAGGTTACTGGCTCAGAAGCAGGATGGCTTTCCAAAAATCTTTGTAAGTAGAAAGCCATTATCTTTATGATTTGTGATCAAGCCAAAGGAGATTCTATCTCTGGAGCTCTTGCTTGTTCCATATTCAACCCAGGCTGGATGGAGGTGCCAAGTTAATAGTTTGACATCTGTGCCAGGAAGGGCTCAGAAGTTTGACTTAAAGGAACATGATCAGCTCAAGATTTTGGTTTGTATGACATTCAAAATACAGTTCTGCTGCAGCACTTGGTAAAATTGGAGCTTACAGAGGATTTGGCTTTGTGTGATCCTGTTCTTCTCCAAGTGTGGTGCTCGTTTCTTCTTTGCATTACACAGGGCAGCATTGGGCAGAGGGTCGTCTTTGCTGACTGTGTGAGATGACCTGTAGCCCTGCAGCCTATTTGCTGCCTCGTCCAAGCAGTCTGCTTTTCAGACCGATGTCGTGGACATGGTTGTTTCCTCTGCTGGGTTAGCACTGAGGCTTTTTGTTCCCATGCATGTGGAGGTGAAAGAACGCCCGCTCTGGAGGAGATCCCGCACCTTCCTTTTTGAGATACTAACCCATTACCTTCTTAATGAAATCAGGTCAGCTTACAAGTGAGTCACTCTCATTTCACATGCAGATCTCTGCGCTGTGTGGGAGCAAGGTCAGGCCACTGCTTGAGATGGCTGAGAGCTGGAGGTGCCAGTGCTGCTGAATGGGACAGCCGTTCCCCTTGGAGGCGGCCCTGGCATTCCACGCAGGCCACTTTTTGTTAAGGAGAGCATGTGACACTCTCCTAATTTATTTAAGACGAGTTAAAGTACTTTGAGGGCTATTTTGTACAACAAATACTAAATAAAATGCCTCTAATGACTTGAATAAATCCCGGTGGCAGGGATGTTTGATGTTAGAGCAGATTATCTGAATCAAACTCATGTACTCTCAGAGGAGTAACTTGGCATTGCTCAGATCTTTCCCCACATGATACAGAAAATAATCAGCCCTCCTGAGCACCACCCACGTCGTGCTCCTTGGCCCAGCTCTGCTCCCCACCTCCTCCACCCTTCCTCGTTCACAGAGCTGGACTCTCACCTGCTCTCCCTCGTTCTGTTTTCTCCTGGGAGGTGTGTAATTATGGCTGAAAAAACAAAGGCGTGATGCACAGCGTAACACACAGCCTTATCATCCATCTGGAACTCAGCCTGTAGCTTCTGTGCTGTACATCAGGCACCTCTCCCTCTGCAGGCTCACCAGGATGATCGTCAGTGGAGTTGTATACAGGAAAAGACAAATGCAAATGTTGTCAGGGATGGTGTGTGTTCACGTGTGCTGGTTTTGCACCGTCACACCTCCCTGGCTGTACTGTCAGTCAAAAGTTTGAGAATCAGCATCCAGAGAAGGAATTTGGGTTGGGAATATGGCTCTGCTGGTAACGTGTTGGCTTTGATTTCAGGAACGGAAACGTGTCCTTCATGGAAAGTAATGAACTGAACCTGGAAATGTGTTTGTGTTACAGAAAGCAATTCAGAGTCTTCTTGATCTGTTGCCACTGCTGTGCTTTGAGTTTTGATCTCTTTTGCTAGCACACTATCATCAGATTGAGAGGCAGACACTGAGATATGGGTTGGGTTGTCTTTCTGTTTTTCATGCAGAACGTGGATGTGACACTTTCCCTTATCAGACCATTTCTGAACTTGGAAATCCTCAATGTGCACCTGCCCTCTCCAGGCTTATGCCTCGGCAGAGGTGTGTTTGTAGGAAAAAATGTGGTGAAGCGACTCTGAAATCGCTGTGTATCAACCTGTCCAGGTTCAGACTTAGCTCCCAGGGTCAGTAGGCAGCTCTCCTCAGACTACATGCATCTTCACATCTCTCCAGGAAGATCAGACTGCAGCTGGCTCCTTGCTCTGGGTGGTTTGGCACTGGGAGCACATGCCGTCAGTGCTCTGTAGTGTGCACAGGCAGTCAGAAGCATTCAGAGTGTTCCTCTGTCTCTATGAGGAACTTGCTTTCTCTACCATCTACCTTCAGCAGATGTGTATAACAGAAACTGTCTCCTTAGTGAATTCTTATACATTTATGCTACCATAGAGGTGGGGAAGTTTCTGTGTTGCTAAACCTGATGGTTCCCTTTAAGGCACTGCTTGGAGAGTTCAAGAATGAAATTAATTCTCTGGCCATCTTAATAGCAGAGGAAGATTTCCAAGCATATTTTCTAATTTAGATGTACCATTCGCTTCCTCCATGCTTTCCTAGCATAGGAGCAGGCATTGCAGTGCCCCAGCTCTGTGTTTTTTAATGCACCTTTTGAGTTCTTCCCTTCCTTTTGCTTCCAGCTCCAGGAAGACTCCGTGCAACAGTTCGATGCCAGACGACGTGAAGAGGCCTGCAGACCTGATAGGTCAGGAAGTGATTTTGGTCTTCTTCCTCCTGCTGCTCCTGGTCTGGTTCCTGAACCGCGAGTTCGAGGTCAGCTACCGCCTCCACTACCACGGGGACGTGGAGGCTGATCTCCATCGCACCAAAATTCAGAGCATGAGGGATCAAGCTGACTGGCTGCTGAGGAACATTATCCCATACCACGTGGCCGAGCAGCTGAAGGTTTCCCAGAGCTATTCCAAAAACCACGACAGCGGCGGAGTGATCTTTGCTAGTATCGTGAACTTCAGCGAGTTCTACGAAGAGAACTACGAAGGAGGCAAAGAGTGCTACAGAGTCCTGAACGAACTGATTGGGGACTTTGATGAGCTGCTGAGCAAACCTCATTACAACAGCATTGAGAAAATCAAAACAATTGGGGCGACCTACATGGCTGCCTCAGGACTGAACACCTCGCAGTGTCAGGACAACAACCATCCCCACGGGCATTTGCAGACCCTTTTTGAATTTGCCAAAGAAATGATGCGAGTGGTGGATGACTTCAACAACAACATGCTGTGGTTTAACTTTAAACTTCGGATTGGCTTTAACCACGGCCCCCTGACCGCGGGGGTCATTGGCACCACCAAGTTACTGTATGACATTTGGGGTGACACTGTGAACATCGCTAGCAGAATGGACACCACCGGCGTCGAGTGTCGCATACAGGTGAGTGAGGAGAGCTACCGCATCCTGAGCAAGATGGGGTATGACTTTGACTACAGGGGGACGGTCAATGTGAAGGGGAAGGGTCAGATGAAGACCTACCTGTACCCCAAATGCATGGACAATGGGATCGTGCCACATCACCAGTTGTCTATATCTCCAGACATTCGGGTTCAAGTGGATGGCAGCATTGGGCGGTCTCCCACTGACGAGATCGCCAACCTGGTGCCTTCTGTACAGAGTTCTGATAAGGTAGCCCATGGCACAGATAACTCAGAAACCAAGGACGCTCTTCCTTCCTCCAAGAAGCTCCAGAAAGAGTCGACGAAAGCAGAAGAGAGGTGCAGGTTTGGCAAAGCTGTAGAGAAGACTGACTGTGAGGAAGCGGGAACTGAGGAGGTCAATGAACTGACAAAGCTAAATATCTCTAAGAGTGTATGATGCACTGTCGGAGTTGCATGAAGTGCTCTATCAATAGAAACACAAAGACATTTGCGATTGGCAGTTTTCTTTTTCAAGAGAGACCTTCTCAACACCTGGGTTGTACGTTTGTTTTCATTTCGGCGCCCGGTGCTGTGTGGATCACAGCTCTTCGGGGCTCGTTTTCATCCATCTCTCTCCTCCATGCCCCAAATCACATCCCCAGCTCCCCAGCTCCCTGTGCAACCACCTTACAGCTGAGTAGAGGATATTAAGTGCCTTCAGATATACTCCATTGGACTCCCTGTCAAGGTACAGAGGCCCCAAGTGAAATCATAGCTTTGGGTATTTATCTAATTTTAAAGAAAAGCTGTGGTTATATCATTTTTATTGTTGTTTCTCACAAAACACTTTTTTTGGCTAATGCAACTCCTTGGGTTTTTTATATCTATCTGAACAATATTTTACTGTTATCAGACCTTTTGTATGTAAACACACAGACAAACGTGCATGTATCTACCGTATGAGACTGACATCAAGTGCCAGTAACGTACCACGAACGAATGTCTTGGCAAGGGGGTGACATCATTTTCCTTTGGATTGGGCTGGAGGAGGAGTTCTGCAGTGGCTCAACATTTAGGTAGAGTAGGCTGAACAACTGCTGTAGTTTTATTCTCCTTTACCGATGCTTTCTTCAAACTTAACGTGCCATTGTGTGCTTTGGATGCACTTCTTTTCCATATAGCCAATGAGTTGAGTTACTGATCTGTGGGAATGGAATAAGGGCTCGGACTGCACCAGCTCTTGGGACAGGCTTGCAGAAGCAGACAGATGCCCAGAAGAGCATCACTGCTTGGGCCTTACGTGTCTAAAAGTGCTCCGCGTTACTCCGCTCACTGAATGGGCGAAGGTAGGTGAAGTCAGTGCCTCCAGGCTGCTCTGACCTGAGAGAGACAGAGAGAGAGAGAAAAGTCAAATAAATGTTTTGGTGATGCCTTTATTTATTTATTTTTATTTCCTGTTTTGCTTTACTTTTTTTTTTTTTTTCCCGTGGAGGAGAGCAGGAGAGCTGAGTTTGTTCGCTGGTTTAACAGGAGTAATAAGGCAGCGTTTCGGCCTCTCTGAACTACCAAGCACTGTGAGGATGTTACCTAGGCAATATTCGTTTCCAAACCGGTGCAGCTGAGCATCCCAGCTTCCCTCTGTGCTCAGCTAACGGGGCTGCACCCCCCATGCTGTGCTGTTGCAGCAGGGAATAGGACAGCGCGCTCCCTGCGTGCTGCTGGAAGCAGGAATAGGGCGGAGTCCTGGGGTAGCTTTGCAGCACGATGCTGTCCCCGCCCCACAGAGCAGCGCTGCCCCAGTTCCCCCTCCGTGTGCTTCCATCACTCCATCCCCTTGCGTTGCTGCCCCGCTTTGGCTGCGATTCATTATTCAGCTATTCCAGATAACTGTCTCCTTGCAGCACCAAATAAAACAAGTGAGTTTTTGCTCCTGGCAGAAGTTCTTCAGCCAGGGAGGAGCTGGTGACGTGCTGTGCTGTGCTGTCTGCGTATCCTTCCGTGTCCTCATCCTCTCAGAGGAATAGATGTTAATTCTTCTTTTTATTCCTGATGTGATTTTTGGACTTTGAGTAATAAATAAGTACATTGCCACATTCCCGTTCAGTCACCTGTGCTCCCTCCATGCTCCCTGGTGGGCACAGAGCCCTTTGTCAGTATAAAGCTGGGCTGTTTGGATCTCCTACCCTCAACCAGGCACAGGATCTGCTGCTCTCAGCTGCATTGGATGTATCTGTCTTGCTCTGTTTCCCAGCATACAAAAAAACTGGGCTGCACATCCCCACACTCTTTTCTCACAGTCTCTTCCGGGGCCATTTCTCCCAGGCAATGCTATCAAGTTTGCAGTAACACGGGATTTGACAGCAGCCCTCCCTCTCACCAGCCTGAACCCACCCCCTGCCTGCAGCTGGTTGCACTTCCAGGTCCTGTACCTCCACAAATACCTCTTGCATCCGGGGAATGTATTTGAAACCATTTGTAGGCTTCTTCTTCCAGTTAAGTGTTTATCTGTATTTCTTTTCTTACAGTAGGAGAATGCTGCAGGGCTGGGCCAGGGGCTGTGTGTGCCATGGGATGCTTGTGGGGAGCACAGGGCCAGGAGGACGATGTTCTGTGGTGTTATCTTCATCCAGCACCCAAAAGCCCTCATTTCCTCACAGCTGTTTCCATGAAATGCAGTCATTTTCTCGTATGAAAACAAGGAGATGGCATTCCTGTGGGATTATGCCCAGCGGTTTTGATTGGGGGGATGAGAAGAGCCCTGCCTGCTGCTTCCACAGCACAGGGTCACACCCTGGGCCGAGCAGCAGCACAGTGCTGTGTGCAGCAGCTCCTGCAGAGATGGGTTCAGCAGGCACAGTGTGGGGTTGGAAGGATCCTCCGGTGGCAAAACCCTCATCCAGAGCCGGGCCGGTCTGCCGGGCACCTGGAAAAGGGCTTCTCAGGAAGTAACTCTTGGGGTGGCCCTAATTGAGGCCTGGAAATCAGCCAGCTGTAACTTGTTTCTTAAGCTTTCATTGTGCTGCATTGCAAGGGAGCAGTTGCACACTTCACCCCTTTGTTTTGCACCGTTGCAAAGGCTGAGAGCACCCGAGGTCGGCTGTAGGGTGCACCTCTCGGCAGCTCAGGGTGTCCTTGTTGTGTGTAGGTCTCCCCCACGTGCCTCCAGCTTGGGCTGGAGGGGTTGTGTGAGGACCCTGCTACTCGTCCCCTGCTCCTGAGTGGACCCAGCCCCGGCCTTCAGTGCTGTGTGCTCCTCAGCACCTGAGCTGCTTGCACTGCTCCCATCTGCATATCCCAACATGAAGGGCCCTGAGTTGCTCCGGTGGGTGATGACTATCCTCCCAGCCCTGCACACACGGCCCTATGGCTCTCAGCAGCACAGAACCCCCCCGCAGCACCGTCCCCACCCGCAGGAATGGAGCCGAGTGGTGTCAGAGCTCTCCCTGTACATAGATAACAGTGTCTTACCTCTGGCTCGCTGCTACGGATCTGTAATCAATTGTATATTAAACCATTCTGCTGTACCGCAGGTCATTTCACGCTGCCTTAGATGTAGTTAAGCCGAGAACGTAACCCACAATACACTCTGTCAACTCGAAGTTTGTTGGCTGGTTTCTTTCTGCTTCAGCCCCGTGCCGTCGCCGCGGTTGGAAGCAGCGGTTCTTGAGCTTCTCCGTGTGTCTGTATCGCTGCATTTCTTCCATAAGCCCCGGAGCCGCCGGGCTGATGTCTGATGAGGAGCGTGGTTATGTGTGTTTAGCAGCTTGTTGCCCGGAGCTGCTGCGCTGGGTGCGGCGTGCAGAGCAGCAGGCGGTGCGGGCGCTTCCTAACGGAGCAGCGGTGCCTTGGTCGCGTGGCCACAGCCCGCGGGGGAGGTCTGGAGAGAGAGCCCACGGGACGAAGATCCGCCTTCCTGAAGGTGAGCCGGGCTGTGCCCGCGGGTCTACGCTGCAGGAAGACGGAGCAGAACGCGGCTGGGGCTGCTGCAGGCAGCTCGGCATCACAGCACCTCTGCCACCCCGGCCCACTGCCCCACTGCTCTGCTCCACCTGGCACCGCTGAGCACAGACCGCTGTGACCGCGTCCCTGTTCCTTCCTCTGTGCCGGGGCTGTGCTGGACCTCCTGTGCGGATCCTGGAGCCACGGCCCTGCACTGCTGCCAGCTTTGTCCTGGAGCTGGGGAGGAGTGACGCCTGGTTGCTCTGCGAGTGCTGATGCTCCGCTGTGCCCCGCGCTGTGAGCATCGTTTCCCAGAGATGAGGTAAGTAGTGGAGCACTGTGTGGCTCAGTGTGGTGGTGGGCAGCTGCGTTCTGGCTCCTGCTGCCACGAGTGGAAGCTCTCGGGTGTTCCCCAAGGGGTTTCTGTTGTAGGTTGCGGTGACTGTGATCTGCCAAGGGATGGTTTGCAATAAATGGCGTGATGGTGTTTCAAATAAACCTGCTCGTTCTGTTTTCCTTCCCAGGTCTCTGTTGTCTTCTCCCAGCATCGCCCCGGTTTTGGGTTTCCTCTTTCTCTGCTTTAGGTCACGGTGAAGGACGTGTGCAACACAAGTCTTTAAGGATGTTGGCTCCTGGGGTCAGCGAGTGGTGGGGAACAAGCTGCACTCACTCCCTGCCCCGTTCTGAGGGGTTTTCCTTGGAGTTTCCCAAGCTCCAGCTGCTCCTGGGCTCTCCCCAGCCCATAGACCCTCAGCCAGCACTGAGCCCAGCTCCGACACACCAGGGCTGTGGGCAGCCTGAGATTGCAGTGGGCTTTTGTCCTCACGTGTTAATCATTGCTTGTCTTTCAGTAACGAACTTCTGTTGCTTTGTGGCATCGAGCAGCAATTCTTATCTCACAGCTTCGCCGTGTTCCTGGGAATTTAAGAGCTAGATGCAAATGAACTTCATCACCGTGCTTCATTATCCAGCGAACCTCGCCCCCTTCTGTCCCACGCACGCTTTGTGCTCCGTGCTGTAGGACAAGCAGCCACGTTCGGTTTGGAGCCCGGGGACGGCATCGCGTGGCTGCACTGTGAGCACACGTGGCCGGGGAGCAGGAGCTGCCCCGCATAGCGCAGTGCTGACGGCACAGCTCGCTCCGTGGCAGAGACGCACTGTTCCTGCGGGGCATCGAGTGTCACCCACCCCAGAGCCGCTGCCGTTCCTCGTGCAGCCTCCCTGGGCCATTGCCAGCGTCGCGATCGGGTTCCCGGCTGCCCCGGCTCCACGCTGTCCTGCAGCACAATTTAAGAGCGGCTGTTGAGGAGCTGCTGTGGGCTCGGGAACTCGGGAAACCTCTGAACGATAGTGAGGGCTGGAGATGTGGGGCGCTGAGGGTGCTGGGGACGGAGCAAAACCCTCAGCACGGAGATGTGGCTGCGGGGTGGGCAGCGCTGCCTGGGTGCGGCTGTGGGTGCAGGAGCTGCTCGCAGCCAATGTCCGTCCCCACAGTGGGTGGGCAGAAGGGATATGTGCTGTTCCCATCCCGCAGGAATGGGGCGACGTTCTGGGATCCAGGAAGGCTGTAAGCCCCACCCATCTGCAGCCTTACCAACGTGGTGTGGGGTTATCACTCTGCATCTTGTGTTAGAGGAGGATGTGTGCCACTGCGGTCTGAAGCTCCCCTGGGAAGGAGAGGAGTTTTGCCTTTTTTTACCCTCTGTGCCCCGCTTTGTGCGGCATGCATTGCTTTCCTTCTGCCGGGGCTGTTGTTCAGAGCCCCTGTGCCACCTGCAGTGGGAAGGCAAGAAGCCTGAAAGCCCCAGGCACTGTTCCCAAAGCACCGGGGCAGAGCCGGCCGAGCACACATGGCTGCAGCTTGAGGCAGGGTGGCCCTGGGGACACGGGGACATGGGGACACAGTGCCAGCAGCACCCACATGTCCCGGCCTTTACCTCCCCCTAGTGCCACCCCGGGGAGCAGAGCTGGGCACAGCTGGGGTGCAGCACCCTGCTTGGCACTCACCGTGTGCTGGTGGCAGCAGCCACCACCCAAACCCCCCAAACCGGGCCAAGCAAGCGTGTGGCATTGCTGCTGCAGCCAATGGCAGTGAGGAGATGTTCAGCAGAGGGAGCTGAGCATGAAGGCACTGATGCCCGGTCCAAAGGTACCCAAAAAGTGAAGTTCTAAAGGTGGGACTCAGGCTTTTTCAGTGCTGTCCCCACATGGCTCAGTGAAAGGAGAGCTTGGACCCAGGCCCTGACCCCACCAGGTTTTCTGTGTCTTTGGGGACAAGGACCTGGCCCATGTATGCACCAAATGGTGCCCGGCCTCAGCAGAGCTGCAGGGTCACCCCCAACCCACAGAGCTGCCCCTGTCCTTCGCTCTCCCACCTCCCCTTGTGCTGGGACCAGGATAAGGATTCTCCTCTGTGGGTCAGGGCAAGGTGGCTCTGTTGAGATGAATGGCAGAGCAGTGGATGCTCAGGCCCCAGGAAATGGATTTGTGGGTTTGTCGGTGACGGGGAGCACCATGGTGGTTCACCTCCTCACACCCCACTGCTGGAAATGCCCCACGCTCTCCATTTTGAATTGAGTTGTCCCCATAGTGGAGTCAAAGCCTGGGGATGCACTGGACACGGGGTCAGTGTGCCCCATGATGGGGAGAGACACAAATCACAGCCTTGTTCTACCTGGACATGTCTGCGTTGCCCTCAGGTGTGGGCTGGGTCTCGTGGGGCCACGTGGAGTCATGTGGTTTGAGGTGATGTGAATGTGAGTGGTGCTGGCCTCATGTCACCATCATGTGGGGCAGACCCCAGCCCCACCACCTCGTGCTGTGGTCCCCAGCAGTGCCCCCAGCCCAAGCAGGGCCAAAACCTGCCTATCCCCAGTGCCACAGTGGGGAAGGAGCCCTGGGCATCTTCCAGAAGGAACCAGCCCAACATAGGAGTCTGCTGCACTCTTCTGGCTTTAAAAGCAGCTTGGAATCCGAGGATTCCTCTTTTTTTCCAGACACCAATGGGGAGCCAGGCAGCCAAAGGGTTAATTGCAATTAAACCCCGGTTTAGCAGCCGCTAATGCTAACCCCCCAGGCCGGGCAGCCCTGCCAAGCCCTGCGTGGGGTATTTATAGCTCTGTGAACTTTGAGCATGTCCAGCAGGCAGGCAGAGCCCGGGCTGGGAACACAGACTGGGAACACAGACTGGGCTCGGCTGGGCAGGAGGCTCCCAGGTCCCAACGTTCCCAGCTCCAGAGGCATTTCAGAGAGGTGTGGATGTGGCACTCAGTCAGGTGGGTGGTTGGAGTTGGTGATCCTGATGGTCTTTTCCAACCCAGATGATGCTGTGCTTTCACGATTCCACGGTCTCCATCCCACGATTCCCAGCAGGAATGCACAGTGCTGTCTGCAGCCAACAGCTGGGCAGTGAGCACCCCGGTTTGCATGGACACCAGCACCCTGTGCAAAAACTGGTCTTACTAAGAGCAATGGGAAGGATGGAAGATGAGCAGTGACTCACAGATAGAGCAAGCCTGGACGGATGTTTCCAAAAGGCCGCTGATCTGAACACGTGGGCACCTGTGGAAGGCCCCAGCCCTACAGCTGGTGTTCATCCCACAGCACTGCCAAGGCTGCAGGTTGGGCTGGGGCACTGCTTTTAGGAATGCAGAGCGCAGAACAGAAGGCCCCGGTATTCATGGTGGGTTTGGGCTTGGCTGCTCCTTGCTGCTGGATTCCCCAACAAATCATAGGAACCTTAAGGTCGGAAAGACCAATAAGATTGTCTGGAGAAGTGCTCTGGAAATCTGTCGAGAGTGCACAGTCATTTTTTTCCTCATGAGCAACTGTTTTGGCTGATATTTAGTTGCTTCTCGTGTGAGTATCTGTCGATTCTGGGCCCAGAAGAGAGAATTTCATGGCACTTAGGTGGTATCTGATGGTGTTGTGAGCAAGATAACACAGGGTCCTACAAAAGGACCTCACGAACCTCTGCATGTCACAACGGAGCAGCAGTGCTGGGCGTTGCATGAGGCCATTGGGGGACAGAGCGCTGATGGATGTCGTATGGGAAACGAAAGGAGTTCTGTGGGTGACATAGCGTCCTCTGCTGAGAATGTCGTGATGCAAAGTGGGCTCCAAATGACAGTGGGGACGTTTTCCCACAGGGACTGAATCCCTCCTGGTGACCTTTGTTGGAGACAAAAGAATTTTGTAGAAGAAAAATGCTGTCACCATAAAAATACACCGTCACAGCGCACTGTGTGTGGAGCAGCCACCTCCACTCAGCAATAGGAGCAGCGAAACACGAGTACCTGTGCTGTGGGGATGCAGTGCTTTCAGGGTAGGAATCGGTTCTGTTTCTGCGGGGGACGGTGTGGTTTTAGGGAGTGGGGATTGTGGCTACACTGCCACACTGGGACTTCACTCTGCTTTCTGGCGGGAGCCCCCTTGGCATTGCATACTCCCCTGGGTCCACGCTGTCTGCCTTACCAGCTCCAGTGGCTCAGAAGTGGCGGTGAGCACAAATGAGAGAGTGGGTGACACGTTCGTTCTATCACATACCGCCATGTTTGGGTACCAGATTTTGTCACCATCTGTCATTTCTTCTTTCCCGTTGTTGCCAGAAGTTGTCATTCTGAATGGAGGGTGGAGACGCTTGTAGAGGATAACAGCAGATAATTTTAGGTACTTTAGGGCTCGTGTGTTCCGTGCTGTGTGTCAACAGCTCTGATGCACACTGGCCCCGTGAGCCTTGGATGGATCCTGGGCGGTGGTTGAGCTGAAGTTGTTTTCAGAGCCATCGGTTGCAGCCACACAAACGCGCGAGATGCACAGCTGTCATCGCTGGGAATGCATCGCAAAAATGCGGTCGCAGAGAAAAGCTGGAAAAATAAAACACGTCCTCTCAAATGTTAAAACAAAACCAACAACAACAAAAAAGCAGAGGTTAAGGGGAGAGAGGGTGCTGGAACCCAACCCTGACCGTAACTGCATAGCAGCTCTGCTGTGACACTGCAGTGTCCTGGAGCACTCACAGGGATGTGACCAGGGACCATCAGCCCATATTTTAATTGTGCTTCTCAGGGCACCCAGAGCTCGTCTGTTGGTATCAGCTGCACTGCAGGGGGATACAAAGCCAGGAGTGGGGCTTGATGCTTTCAGCGTGGATAGCCAATGGGCCAAGCTCATCTCCAGAGGTATAGGGGTGTCCTGGTGCTGCAGCGGGAGGTCTCAGCTGGCACAGGAGAGCAGAGGGTCACTGCTGGCACAGGGAGAGGTGAGCAGGGGGGAATGGGGCCTTTGCTCTCAAAGAAGCAGTGAGATTTAAGGCACTCAGAGAAGACCGAGGCTGTGTCTTGTGAGCAACCACTTACAGACCCAGAGAGATGGAGAATGAGACTTCTTTCCTCTAAAAAGCCCAGGATGTGCCACAGGAGGGATAGGATCTCTGTGCCCAGGGCTGCCCACCCACTGCCAGAGCTGTGGGGATGTGTCCTGGCCTTGACAGGAGGAGGAGCTGTGGAGGCAGCAGCCCTGGATGCCAGGCTGAGTACAGAGCTCTCTGGGAAGCAGGACAAGCTGATGTCCAGGATATGTCCCTAGGACATGTCTAGCTACTGCTTTCCAGGACGTGGGGATGATAGGTGAGATCTCAGAAGTGCAAACAGGAGGAACCCAGAGGGGCTCATCAGGGAACACTTCATAGGGATATGATTGAAGGAACAGCAGTTTAATTATTTCTGGCCAACCTAGCTCTGACAGAGCAGTGTAGCAGTGTGTGGGCTGCATCCTGACTTCAGAGGGGTCTTCAGCACCATTCCCCTTCCCAGTGCTATAATCAACACTACAGATAGGCATTGGGTTAGAGCCCTCTGAAAATGAGAGTGCAAACAGCATGAAAAGGTGTCCATACCAACCACGGCGACGAGATTTCAGATCGGGCCCTAAATCTGGTACTATTCCTTTTTAATTAGTAGCCTGTTAGTTAATTATCTGCCTCTCCCCACGAGGGCTGGGATGGTGGCACTGAGCTTGCTCTAAGGACTCTGCTCCCGGGTAGCAGGGATGGGACAAGAGGTGACGGCCTCAAATTGCACCGGGGTGGTTCAGGTTGGGTGTTAGGAAACGTTTCTCCTCAGATAGAGCGGTGATGCTGTGGCACTGCTGCCCAGGGGGTGGGGAGTCACAGTCACTGGAGGTGTTCAGAGCAGTGGGGATGTGGCACTGAGGCAGTGGGCAGTGGGGTGGGTTGGGGTTGGTCCTGGGGATCTGAGAGCTCTTCTCCAACCAGAATGACCCCGTGGTTCTGTGACTGGGCTGATGCTGCAGTACGTTTTGTGCTATTTTACCTTACAAAGTCTTCCTGGCAGAGTCCCCAGCCATGCAAAATCCTCTATTTCACGCTGTCCTCAGCTGCTTTTGTAGCACGGATTCAAGATAACAGCTCCGTCCTGTTTTAGCACTTCAGTAATGTAAATGGGCTTTCCTAGCTTGAATCCTTCCCTATTTGCTCTTTCCTAGAGGGTAACTTTTTCAAAGCTCACAAGCAAATTCCCCCCGAGCATTTCAGGATGCTGCGCACGTCACTGAAAGCCGTTGTAAAAACGTTGGCTCTGCTTTTTTTTATTTCACAAGAATGCTTCAGAGCTCTCAAATTTGTACCAGCTCAGGAAGTTGCCCCAGATGAGCACCAACCTCCTTCTCATATCGCGGAGCGCGTGGCCGGGCTGATGCCCCTTGTGTTCGGTGGTGTCGGGAGCGAGCGGTATGCGTACGGTGGGCGGGTCGGATTGAAAAGTTAATCCTGCTGTCATTAGGGGCGATGTCGTAACAGCAAAGTGGCTGAGCAGCAAATGAGAGGGCGAGGTACCACGAAGACTGAGGGTGCACGGAGTCGTGCAGGAAGGGGGCAGGAGGCACGCGTGTATCGGGACGCAGCAGTAGTGCAGCAGGGTATTGGGCTGGGAGGAGCTCCAGGTGATGAGTGCTGTGTCCAATCGAGGACACAAAATCCAAGCCAATTAAAATGCATCCGGGTTAATGAGCGGCCACGTGCATTTAAAGCACTTGGTGACCTTTACGGGGACGGTGCTATCCCCTGGAGCACAACATTTCATTATTCTTGGCTCCTTCATAATTTATCATAGGAAAATATTATTTTGGCTCTAAAATGGTTCGGCTTCATTTTAAACCCAGCGATAGTATTTAACTTCGTGATCCTTTTTGAAACTAATTTCCCCAGGCAAATTACATATTGTGCCAAGAGATTCCTTCAGCTTTAAATTTTCTTGCCATTAATGTCACAGGATGGGACATCGCCGCTGAGAGGGCGATCATTTTTTCTGATAACCTTGAAAGCAACAGAGAACCTCATCAGAGTTGCTCTCACACAGGTTTTCCAGTGGAAATTACCCTGGATTTTCCAGTGCTGGTTATCCCCATCACTCCAGTTAGCTATGCTGCCCTGCTCCGATCCCCTTAACCTGAGCTATAAGCAATAATGACAGTTGTTTTCTATTTTGGCCTTGCCCATTACTTGGATGCTGTGCAAATCCACTGCAAAAGGTGATCTGTGCTGAAAAGTTTTTTTTGCAGCTGAAGCTCTGCTGCTGTGTTTGGGCTGCATCAGCAGAACGGGGTTGGGTTTGGCTCTGCCAGATGCAGGGGCACCAGGGAGGTCAGGTCAGAGGGAAACCAGGCACATCCAGACCTTACCCAGTGAGCTCTCTAAGGGAACCGTGGCGTCGCAGAGGCAGTGGATGCTCTGAAGTGGTCGTTGCCATATCTAGGGAAATAAATAAATAAATAAAAATGAAATATTGGATTTGGTTTGAGTCAAACTGAAATGAAAAATCCAGGGAGGAGAGAGCTGGAGAAGCGATACCATGTGGTTCATTTGTCATTTCTCACTCCTTTTGTTTTCCCGGCTCCAGTGCCAGAAGCTGTTTTAAAAACTTTGCTCCTGCAGCGTGGGGATGAGTTGTTTGGCAATGAATGGATCAAAAGTGCTTCAGTGCTCCCCAAATTCCCAAAGACAGAACCCCAGGGGTCTTCTGAATGCTCCTTGAGTACCTAAACACGTGAGAGCTGCCTACCTGCAGAAAAGCACCGTTTTCTGTGGTGTCATACTGGCTAGAAAGAGGTGAAAAAAGCATCACCCAATTCTTTCATACCCAAAAAATGCTGAGGAGTAGACCAGAGATTATTCTCATTTCTCCTAGGAAATCCAGATCCTGACTCTGGACCAGAGAGAGGATGCGTGGAAGATCCTCTCTCCCATGGAAGTTGTTTATTTTTGGTCTAAAACCAGGCAAGAACCCCTGTGCTAGAGGAAGAGCAGACCGGAGGAACAAACATGCAGTTAATGTATTCACCTTGTCGACCCAGCTCCATGGGCTCCATGCCTTGATGAATATTGAAGGATTTTATACAAATTGGAACTGGTTCAGCCAGACAGTTTTCCAGAGAGCCAGCCCAGGAAGGCTTCCTGGTCCTGGGGGGCCCTTCCCTCTGTGACAGGAGAGCACCTGGGCCCTGCTCAGAGGGCTGAGGATGCCTGGAGTTCTGCACACAGGTGGTAACGGGATGGAGGTGAGGCTAAGGGCTCAGGTGGAGTTTCCATGGGAGAATCCTTTTTTTTTTTTGGCAGTGGAAAACAAGGGCTGTCAGCCACAGCACAAGGAGGGCAAGATTCTTTAGCAGTGATGGGAGAAGGGAAAATGGTTTCAAACTGAAAGAGGAGAGATGGATATAAGGAAGTTCTCTACCATAGGGGCAATGAGGCTGCCCAGAGAGGTGGTGGGTGCCCCATCTCTGGAGACACCTGAGCTCAGGCTGGATGGGCTCTGAGCACTGATGGAGCTGTGGGTGACCCTGTTCATGCAAGGGAGGGGGTCTGGATGACCCACTTTAGGGTCTCTTCCAACTCTATGGTTTCCAAATGCCTTCTTGGGCACTTCCATGGAAGCCACAATACTGCTGCAAGTAATGCTACCAATACAAAAAGGAAGCTTTGCTGCACAGGGAGGGAAAACAGATGAACCATGAGACTTAGAGGAATGAATTTACTTTCACAAAAGACCTACACAGTCTATCCAAGTAGGTTAATAAACTCTGGGATTGCATTTGATTGAATGGAGCTACGCTTGGTGGGGTAAAATGTGCTGAGCCCTTATCTTGTCCCTGTAGAAGGCATCACGGAAAGGGCAGAGGACAGAAACAGGTGAGGAAGAAATCATCTGAAGACACCTAAAAAAGGAGTGCGCAGTCACCCAGTCCCCCACGTTCATGGGTATGCTGATGTGCCACTGCTCCAAGTGCTGAGCAGTGAATGGAAGATGGAAGGGGCCGCAGCTGTGGTGGGAAAGGTGAGGTCTTCATGGCACAGAGCAAGGAGGCAAAAACCTCTGACATACTGATGCTTGAATGGCCAAGTGCACCTGGGGGCACCCTGTGTTCCCATGTGCTCAGGGAAGGGATCTTTCGCTGTGATCAGCAGGGGAAAAAAAGGTTCCGTGTCATTATTTTGGCCTGCGTGGCTTCAGCCACACATAAACCACTAATTGCAACTGCTAAGAGGAAGCTGGCAGACACAGAACTCGCTGAGATTACGCAGATCACCACTTCATGGATAGAAACATGATTTTCAGATGGATTGTGAAGCTGGGCGAGAGCTGGTGGCAGTCAGACAAAGCCATAGTGTGGCCAAGCCTAAGGACAGATATTTTTCTTAGCACTTTGACTTAAAAGTGATTTATTTTTTTAAAAAAGCAAACCGGCTATTGTCTCTCAGACAAAGTGCAAACCATGGCTTCTAAGAGCAACAGCCCAGAATAAGAATGTTTACACACATTTTTCATAACTGTTCATTAGGCATTGGCCAAACTACAGGCCAGCAGCAGCAGAAGGGCTTCACATTTGGGATGTGAGAAGGAAGGACCACTCTGAGGGAGAAACTTGTTTGTGTCGGTGACAGAAGACTGCATGACATCCTGAACTGTTGTTTGCACTTCTGTGAGATCCGTGCTTGTTAAAATTCCTCTGCACTGGGGTCACACCAGTGCTCTTGGAAGATGATGGGCAGAGTTCTGAGCAGCTCATATTTACATCCCATCCCTACATGACTCTGTTCAACACTTGGAATGGCTTTTATTGTTCTAAAATGATAAATGCCCACAGACAAGGACAGCAGCTGGCTGACACCTGACGGCGTGATATTACTGGATGGCACCTATGAAGCAGGCCTTGCTGCCTGCAGATATCTCCTTCCACAGAAAAGGAAGGGAGCAGACTGCTTGGGATGTGAATTCCTTGGGCTGCAGAGCCTAACTGAGGATTTGCAGAAGTGCACAGAGGTACAGCTACACGCAAAACAGCACTACGATTGCGGTCCTGGGGGTTACCACCACTTCCTGAACACAACAAGAATTCACACATGCGATGAACATCAGAAGCCTGAAACAGCAGTTACATCGCATGCAGTTGCTCTGCGGCCCCGTGGTGTCTATGCAGACAGGTGTGCTTGGGGCAGATGGGCAGCACGTCCTTCAGCAGCAGGAGGAAAGGAGCTAGGGGGTGCTGGGGCTGTGTGTTTGCATGGGACAGCCCCACCGAGCAGCAAACATGGCAGGTAAGGCAACCAAATGGTGAGACGTAACGTTGCCAGGAAAAACGGACTCTTACTCCCCTTGAGAACTGTCCTGATGATACCACGGTGATTACAAGTTACAGGGCAGAGCTCCTCAGCAGTTTTTCAGACATTGTTAATTGTTTGGCTGTAAGGATCTGGGGTCACCTGCTATAGAAATGATACTTCCCTGTTTTGGCTGTGGGCAGTAAGATAGGATCGTGGGAACTGTGTCTTTAAGCAGCTTAGTTTTGGAGACAGGAAGTCTGGAAATGGGCTGCAGCAGTGCAGAGTTTATTATGCAATTTCTCTTGGAACTAGTCCCTGAATAAAGGGGTTATCCATGAAGCACCTGCTCCCGAGCACTGCCCATGAAGTCCTCAGGAATCCATGCTTAATTCTGAGCTGGGGGAGCGGGGAGCTGGGAGCCACCACTGGTAGTACTGGGTGTGAGTTTGGAGTGCCAGGACTCATCCATGTGCTCTGCAGTACCTTTCTTCCCCTAAGTCCTCCGATACTGTTTGTGCAGCCTGTTGGGCAGGTAATCATAGCCCAGTTGCTAGGGCTGGCAGTGGTTAAGGGTCAAGGTCTTCCCTTTCCTCCTGACATGAATGTCATGTTATTGTGATCCCGTGGCAGGAGGTGGCTGGGGCCACCCCAAGCAGACCTCAACAGAGCAGCAGTGGGATTCTCTTACTTATCTTGCTGCAGCTCCGGATGCACTGACCACACTTTTAGAAATCTCAGGTAGTGGTTAGCTAAGGGCACTGCTGTCTTCTGCTGTGCCTGACAGACAATCAGACCTGATTCCCATCCACCCATCTCCAGTAACAAGACATTGTCCCTTGACCTAAAGTGAGGCAAATGCCTTACATTACAGCAAAACACTACTGGACAGGAGCTGTTGCAGATCCCCATTTCTGCGTTTTAGGTGCCCTACTTGCCAAAGGGAAGAAGTGTTCCTCTGTGATGGTGTTGCCTTCACTTTTAAGATGATGGAGAAGCAGACATTTTTCTGCTCCTAGACTTGAAACACCCAGGGCAGTAGCTGAGACCTGAAGCCAAAAGCTCATGTCCCGTTGTGCTAACGCAGACCATGCCCACCAGCAGCAGTGCTCAGGTAGCAAGCAGCTGGAGCTTTCCACACAAAAGACCAGTGCCCCTGGTGCAGGACTCAGTTCAGAACCTGCACTCTCATGTCTGGAAGAACCATGAGCCTCCAAAGCCCTGCCCCACGCTGACCTGCCCCAAAGCACACAGGAATGCTCTGCTTTTGAAGGAAACATTGGTACAGCAGACAGGCAGAGAGCACTGCCTGTGTAGCAGATGAGTGATAGAAGCAGAGGCCTGTAAGAAACCTCTGGCGTGACTGTAGTCAGACCTCAGCTTGGACAGGCACCATGTAAATAAATACAGAATTTGCAAGTAAATGTAATGAAATGCATGTAAATGCAGAAGTAAATGTAATGAATACGAGTTTGGCCATAAACAAAAGACAGGCTTGCCCTTTGCTAAGGAAGGTGTCATTATAGATCTCCTTTCAAGCAGTGCAGAGGTGTCGGTCCATCTGTCCCAGCTTATGGATTTCACAGCATACTCAGCACCGTGTCAGCGCCCTCCTTCAGTCTGTCCTCCTCTCCTGTCTGGTCTTCGGGGACACGTCGATGTATTGGTGCTGCAAACAGCCCCCAGCACCTAGTTTGGGTATGAGGCGCTCTGCTGCCTTGGCACAGCACGTCACCGGCGCTCATAGGACCTGCTTCTCAGGTTGGGAACCAGTATGGAAATCCTCTTGAAGCACATGAGCTCCAGCGCTTACAAACCTGTTCTGGCCGGGGAAGTCTGTCTAGACAGGGCGCAGGTGTCCCCGAAGCCCGGCGCCACGCTGTGCTGCCTGAGAGCTGCCCTGTGCACGGCTGTGCTGGTGGAAAGCTGGGGACAAGCATCCCTGCTGGGGCAGATGCACAGGAAGGAGCCCCTCAGCACGGCCACGGCCTCGTGCAGGCCTGGGGTCAGCTGGGCTGGGTGCTCTGACGGGGCAGGACGGTTACACAGAGGGCGAGGATGGGCGGTGGG
>VXAB01006050.1:0-71390 GCA_013399175.1 Odontophorus gujanensis | reverse complement strand
ACCAGTTCCAGTAAACGCGCTCTGAGAACCCTGGAGTATTTAATCCTACTTGGGGTGATCTGAAAGCAAAGCCAATGCTGCACATGCAGGTGGCCGGGCTCCTGCACACAGCTCTGCTCCTGCAGCAAGGCTGGAGCCGGGCTGTGCTGCACTGCCAGAGAGCTGCGTGCGCTGTGACGGTGCTCGCGTGCTGCTGTTGGTGCTACTGGGTAGGATTTGAAGCAGCTCGTGAGGACAGGCGTAGCGGCACTGTCAAAACAGTGGAGACGCCTTGGGAAGCAATTAAGAGGAGGAATAGTTACGGGGAGACTCTGCAGGACCGGAGGAAAGCAGAGCAAATCCGTTGTTTGCCATCCGATGCTTCCAGAACGGACCACGTTGGGTTTCTTCTGCCATGCGTTTTTTGTGGGTTTGGATTTTTTTGTCTGTGTTCTTCTTCCCCTCTGGCATCTGGGAAGAGATAAGGCACACGCTTATCTGAATGTGTTTTCTTGTCTTTTCTTCTGTATATTAATTTTGGTACCGGGGACATTTAACATGCCCTTACGTATTACTTTGTGTTAATAGCGGAACATTCAAGTAATTGATGACTTCTTTTTCCCCCCGTAGAAGCAGACCTGAAAGAAGCTAGTGTTGTGTTTTTGGGACCGTTAACACACTGTATCTTCATTGTGAGCACAAAGAGATTTGAATTAGTGCGGTAGAGGGACAAACTCGGGTGTATGAGTCGATGATACGCAGTGTGCAAGTGGGAAGAGGCAAGAAATTAAACTCGGGATCACCGTGGGTTTCTGCTTGTGTGGTTCTCTTCTTCAGGGAGGTGAGAAGGCAGTGGGGCAGAGCAGCTCAACATCCCGGGGTCAGGCGGCTGTTTGGTGCTGCTTACGTTGGTTGTGGGTCAGGGGATGCAGCTCCGTGAGTTTTTCCCATCCCGAGGAGCCTGGCCGGCCGTCAGCCTGCTGTCAGGAGCAGTTCTAAAGCTGAGTGCTGGCAGAGAGTGGATTCTTTCTCGTGAACTTCTTCATCTGTTTGCTTAGTGTAACGAGCTTCAGCTTTGAAAAGTCACTTAGTCACTGAAGTCTGAGGAAAATGGTGAGGTTTTTTTTTTTTTTTTTAGGATCTTGAAACTACTTTACCTTGTTTTTACGGTGAGCTGGATTCTAAACTGTTAGCATCCCTTTTGATTGCTGGGACATACCGAACAGATCCAATTTAACTGATTTTAAGAACTTATCACTGCATAGTTGCATGTCTGTGCCTTGTGTGGCATTTGTTTATGGGGAAGTATGAGCCATAAATCCCTCCCCCTTCGCCCTCCTCAACCTTTCAGACCTCTTTACCCACCCCACATGCCCACTGCTGTCTGTCCCATCCTGGTAGCTGAACACCAGGTTGGGTGCATCAGGTTGGTGTCTGTTTGCCTCGTTAGGTGAAGGCACTCATGTAAAACTTCCTTACTGGAAATCCTTCTTTTTTTTCTTCTTTTTTTTTCCCAGTAAGCATATTTTTAATTGCTCTTAGAACTTCAAATGTGCTATTTATCTTTTATGAAACAGTAAATTACGGAATTGTCGCCCGTTGAATGGAGGTGGTGTGGGTGTGGGAGCTGCTACCCACCCTGAACAGTGTGCCCATTGAGCAGGATACCTGCTGGGCTGTGAACTGTTAGGGCTTTGTCTGCTGGGGTGTGACGTGATTGAAAGCAGCCTCACAAAATGAACCTGGGCTCTCTGCAGTGTAACAGCTCTGCTGGCACAGGAGGAACGATGCAGTGGGAATACAGCCTGTCCGCTGGGACCTGCAGCTCAGCTTCAGCAGCAACCTTGTGCATGGGTGGGCGGTCTGTGAACGAATGGTGCCCTGTCACGTTGCGAGCAAAAGTTAATGCTGTGAAGCTGAGACTGATTTTGGTAGCTGAACACCTGCTTTAGCATCTTAAACATACCATGCGGAAAGAGGGGAGGGAATGCTTCAGGATGTGTCACCTCTCCAGACATAGGCAAAGGGGCCACGGTGATGTTGAAAGGAGCTTGCTGGCTGCCTGTAGCAGGAAAGAGTCTGGTAACATTTGCAACTAGTTCTATGGGTTACAGTATTCTACCTGAGGATGCAGTGGTTCTTCTTCTGGAAAATGTTTGGGAGGAAATAATCTTACTGTATTTTTATAGCAGTTGCTGAAAGTGATGTCCAGGAAAGCAAAACAACTGCAGCCTATAAAACTGAAATCAGGAGAGAGCGCGTCTCAAGCGTGTTATCTCCTGTGTGAAAATAGGTGCTCAGTGAACACAGGATTCTCCGTTTGGAAAAGGAGGCCTTTGGGAAAAGTGGCAGAGTTTGAATTGGGGGAGGCCTTCTGCCTTTGTGCTGGAGGTTGGTTCCCATTTGGCTGCTGCAGAAGTGGGTCACATTCTGTTAGGGCAGATTTCTGTGTGTGTGTGGTTAGGTATGTCCCTAACGGCTGAGGCTTCACAGATTCGTTGTGGACATGCTTAAGTAGACTGCTTTCTTAACAGACTGTTTTCTGTTGTATAACTGTTGTAAAAAATGCACCTCGTGTTAATTTAACACGTGCAGCTCTGACTGCAGCATAGCAGCAGAACGCTCAATCCCTACCCGAGCATCTGAACGCTGTGAGTTTTTAGGCAGCCGCCATGTGAAAGCTGTTTACCTGTTTGTGTTTTCCTGCTGGCAGAGTTATAAACTTTCCATGCCTGACATTGATGTACAGACTTCTTACAGGAGCTGAAGAGGGGTGGAATGATTTGGGTTTTGAGAATATTAAATTTATTTCCAAATGCGGTATTCCCAAATGCTTTCTTCACTCTTCTCATAAGCTGCGAAAACATTTCCAGCCCTTGGCTCTGACAGCATGGAGAAGTGTCCAGGCAGCAAAACAAAAAAATAGGATGCCGGAGTGCAGTGTTCAGTTTGAAAACGTAACTGGATAAAAAACTTTTTTTTCTTCCTTTTGGTTTTTTTTTTTTTTTTCAGCTCTAGCAATGTCTTCACACCTTGTCTCTCATCTCCCCCAGCCACGCATGTACGCACACCTTTTGTTCTTGAAGTATGAGCAGTTTTACTGCAGCATTGAGCATGAATGCTGTGGTGGGGCTTACACAGGTTTCCTGGAGAGGTGCGTGGAACCTCGAGGTGCCCGAGCAGCCCAGATCCTCAGCACCATGTCCCCATTGTTAGAGCCGCTCTGCTGAGCCCCGACAGGAGCTGCCTGGCCAGAGCCACTGGGAATGAGCAGCAGGGCTTGGAGACACAGCTGTGAGGGGAGAGGCTGACATTAGTGTTGGCTTGTAAGAGGAAAGGTCAATAAGATGGTTGGAAGAGGCACAGACTGTGGCATAATAAATATCACGGGATTGTGTGTAAAAGAGGAGGAGAGGTGGTGAAGCGATTGCCAAGAGATGTAGCACTCCAGGAGTTCCTGTGAAAGGCAAGTGGAAAAGGAGAGCTGAACAACCGAAGAGTTATTCCACAAGAGAGGAAGGATGAATACTTCAGTGAACAAAGTTGGCTACAGAAAATGTTGGCCTGTTGCTTCCCTGCTGGGAAGAGAGCAGGAGGGACACGCGGTCAGGGCTGATGGGCTTTGGCATGAGGGTGGTCTACCAAGGGCAGTGCTGCTCCAGAGGGGCAGGAGATGAACTTGTGTGCATGTTGGCTGTGGTGATGTATGTCACTCCGTGGTCATTTTGCAGCACAGTGAAAGATTTAGTTTTTTTCTTAAGCTGGGTTGAACTGAGAATTCAAGTGCTGATACTGTGTGTTGTGTTTCAGTGTACTGAAAGTTGTTGGTAAGGCTTCCTGGCTTCTTGAAACAGGTTAAATGTGCTACAAGTTTTGCTGTTTCAGTTCCTACATGAATGTGGTGTGTTCTTAGGGCAGTTCTGCAGCCTGAGTCGTGCACTAATTGCTCATGGTGAAGCACTGAGTTGAACTTTTAAGATTATGCAGCATTAGGGATTCTTATCTTCAGGAAATAACTCCTCTTTACTCTAACCTGGGAACGTTTTGGTTTAGTTTTGCCACTACAGATTAGGGTTGCTCAGGGCTGGCGTTGGAGGGTTGCAGTAAGGTCTCCATGCAGTTCTGTAAGATAATGGTGAAGAGTGGTTGCTTTAGAATGTGTCCCTGGACTGGGAAGCCTTGCAGAGATGTTGTGTGTTTGAACTGATGAGGTGGGGTACTCTGCTTGTGTGTTTCCTTTATTAACATGGATGTGTACGCTTCTCATGTCTGCTGATATGTTATGAACTACCTACGTACCAATCAAATAACTTCACATTTTAGTTGCATCCTAAAATAACATGCAGACACTGCTGACGTTGTGCAGTAAAACGTTTTTGTGAACTTGAGCTGCTTGTTTTAGACAGAAACGACGGGGTTGTGTGATGTTTGTTTGGGTATTTTCACGACTTCGAGTGTTGCAGCCTGGCAAAGCAGCTCCTTCAAGGGCTGTAATGAAGACTTGATTGATTTATTTTGCCCATCTGGAGCATATGTGGATTACCTCTGTCAATACGGTGTATGATAAATGAGGGATGGGCACTTACAGAGCAATTTGAATGATTCGAGCTGTTGAGGGTTTGAGAAGCAAGGCACTGTGAGAAGAACATGCTGAGCGTGTCATTCAGGAGCCTTTGAGATGTACTGTATCGTGGTTTAAGAAAACAAACAGAGCTTAGAAACTGATATTAAACACATCGATGTGTGAGACTGTGATCGACGTTTCCAAGAGGCAGTAGTTCCCTTTGGTAAAGCTTTGAGGCCTTGCTGGTAGGTCTGTGCAAACCCAAGTGGCAGTGTTGTGGTACGATTTTGGGGTGAAACGCAGTGGCCTGGGATTACTCAGGAGGCCAGAGAACGTGATGTAATCACTCTTTAGAGAGAACGAGTCCATCAGAAAACCTCCCTTGATACTTCTGTATTGTTCTTTCAGCTTAGGCACAAGAAATCTGGGACTTGGGTTAGATGCCGCTATTCATTCCACCTCCGTTTCTGAAGCATGTTACAGTGTTTTGCCAGGTTGTGCAATAAAACTATTACTTAATGACTTACATTTTACCCTTTATTTCTGTGTGTACACAGTAAGTATTAGTGACTGCTTTCTGAAAAGCTCTGGGCTTCATGTCATGGGTACACTTGCTCACTTGCTGGCAGCGCTGGTCTTGGGCGGAGATATGCCTCAGTGGACAACTGTTTCAGACTATTACAAAGTGCTGTAGACGAATGCTTTAGTCACTTACTTGTTATGTTTTCCTTACTTGTGTTTCTGTTTTAACTTGCAGATTTTGGATCTTTGTTTGACTTGGAAAACGATCTTCCTGATGAGCTGATCCCCAATGGCGAGTTGGGCCTTTTAAATAGCAGTGGGAACCTCGTTCCAGATGCGGCTTCCAAACACAAACAACTTTCTGAACTTCTGAGGGGAGGCAGCGGCTCTTCCTTAAACCCAGGAATTGGAAATGTGAACTCAAATAGCCCTGTCCAGCAGGGAGTCGGGAGTCAAGTGCAAGGGCAGCCGAACAGTGCGAGTATCGGTAATCTGGGTGCTATGGGTAAGAGCCCGTTGAACCAGGGAGACTCTTCTGCTTCAGGCCTGGCAAAGCAAGTTGCCAGCACCTCTGGACCTACCACACCTGCATCACAAACACTGAACTCTCAAGCACAAAAACAAGTGGGGATGGTGACAAGCAGCCCTGCAACATCACAGACTGGACCTGGAATATGTATGAATGCTAATTTCAGTCAGACACACCAGAGCCTTCTCAACAGTAATTCTGGTCACAGTTTAATGAATCAGCCTCAGCAAGGACAAGGGCAGGTAATGAATGGATCTCTTGGGGCAGCTGGAAGAGGAAGGGGAGCAGGAATGCAATATTCTGCCCCTGCCATGCAGGGGAATGCAGGCAGTGTGCTGGCAGAGACTTTAACCCAAGTATCTCCACAGATGGCTGGTCACACCGGGCTGAACACAGCACAGACAGGAGCAATTACAAAGGTAGGTACATACAATTTAATGTATCCTCTTTATTGCACTTGCTTGTTTTCCACTCAGGTGTTTAGAAAAATTAACAGACCATTTTTCAGGAGTAGGACTAAATGTGCTTTCTTATGTCTGCAGTTACTGGTTTCAGACACCAGTGAAATATCGAGGCGGTGTTTGTGTTGTGTTTGTCATGCAGTGAAAAATGAAAGCACTCATGTAAAAACGCATCCTGAGAGTTAAGTGTTGGATTTTATCTTAGCAGTGTGAGTTAGAAAAGAACAGCTTAATCTTGCGAAAAGGGGACAAATAATTCCTTCTGTGCAGGATCTCATTTGATCTGCCTGACAACAACGTGTTACAAAGCGACGCGGGATCTGTTAGTGAAGTTGGAATGGGGAGAGGTGTAGAGCTTGTCCACTTGTCCAGGGCCACTGGCAATAGCTGTGCAGTGAACGTTTTTCAAAGTTAGGAGCACTAATCTGAAAACATGAATTTTGATGTTCACATGAGCTTGGCAATCCACTCTACAAAAGGAAAGGACAGTGTTTGGCAAGGAGCAGCTTGGGGCAGATTGGGGCAGGGAGTACATATTCCTGTGGAAGCATCTGCCTGTGTTAAGGGCACTGCTGTGATCCCTGCTTCATACAGTCATTGCTTTTTAGTTCTTTACTTCCCTGGTTTAGAGATGTCATTAGAGGAGGAGGTTGCTGTTCCTTCTCTCTTGGCTGGATAGCAGTGGACTTCATCCCTTGTGTTGCGTTGGTACAGCTCCTGCCTTGGATTTTGATGGTGCAACCATTTTGTTCCGTTATACAGAAGGGAATTCCATCTCTAACCTTTAATCAATCTGCACACCGCTCATTTTTATCGTTGTAATTCATTGGAGTGTGTGTGTTAATTCATTGCTATGTTCAGAATTCTGGAAAAAATTGCATTGCCTAACGAAAGCAAGCCCAGTTGTGAATTGTGTCTTAAGAAATACTGACTTCACTGTGGTGTACTGGGTGCTTCATTTGGTCCTTGAACAAAAAAATACAGAGGGCATTCTCATGCCACCTACATCCTGCTGCGTAGGGCAGAGATGCTTGTGATCTGAGTGAAGGTCATAGTGCATAAAAAGGAGTGCATCCCTCTCCAGCCCCAGATCATTTACTTTGGCTGTATGTATGGATTGATCTGTGCAGAAAGAAAGGAGCTTTTTCTTTTTTTCATTACCCTCTCTTTTTTCTATAAATGTATGGAGTAGATTTTCCCTAGCCACAGCGTAGCTATGTGGTGAAGTAGATGATTTTTGATGCAAATAATTCAAGTAGAATTACACCAAAGCAAAGGGTCTTGCCTGTCCGACTATAAAACTGGCAGGAGAGGTTCTGTGATCTCATGGTTTCTTGTGAGCGCATCCACCCCTGGTAGGGAATGGGCCAGCACAAATATACAGATGTGAGCCATAGTGTGAAGCTCGCTGCAGGTGGGCTGCTCAGGCTGAGCAAGATGATCTGGGTGCTCCCAGTGTGAGTTCAAGAAGTCAGTTAATTTGAACAAGAATGACACTGGAAAAGAGTAGTGAAAGAATCCCTGTTTCTTACAACATTGGTTCCTCTGGTGTAGTGCGTTTCCCTGTGTAGTGGCTTACTCCCTGAATGTTCTTCTCACAAACAGAAGTGTTCTCTATTTTTTTGGTTGTTGTTGTTTTGGTTTTTTTTTTAATTTTCTTTTTTGGAATAGGCATTTGAAATTTGGCATCCTGCTGCACTCTTCCCACCCCTGGGTTTCTCGTCCCAGTAGGGTTGCAGTGCTGATGTGTGTCAGCCAGGTGTGGTGAAGGCCTTCAAGGATCATAAACAGTTCAGGGGTTTAGTCTGTTCTTCTGTAACCAGCATTTCTGCTGAAAAGATTTTGTGAGTTGCTTACAGATACACCAGATTACTGTAGCAGGAATCTGAATTATTCACTGGCCATAACTGCAGTTTGGAGTGCTCGCCTTGTGATTTTGACCTGTCTGAGATGCGCTGTGGAAAGCTCTGTTGCTCTGCAGCGTCTCTCTCCGTGCAGGTCACTGCCAGACTCCTCTTCTGCAACAGTTTTGCTTCTGACTGTGGGATCCTGCACTTGTTTTCTTGGACAGTGTTACAAGGATAGTTTTCATCTGGGTTGAAGTTCTCTAAGAAATCTGATTAAAAGATGAGAAGAAGAATTGTTCTCTGAACGAATATCCCTGGTGGGGGTAGAGGAACAGGCTGTTTAGTCACAGTGATTTCCAGAATTAGTAAAATTGCCCCTTTTTGTTGTGATCGTTTTTGCAAAGTCTATTAGGTCTAGAAAATGTGTTCAAACCATCTAGAAAATCATCTCAAATTGGGGTTGGTGTAGAAGATTGAAGGTTGTCGGCTTTTGAACATCTTATGCAGCAGCAAAGCTGAGCAGATGGTTTATTGCTTCCCTAGAAACAAGCACTTCATTGCAGACATGCTCTGTGCCTCGTGCTCTTCTGTTGCCATCCGAGTTCATCTTTTTAAAATGAGGGAGATTTGACCTCTGCGTGGTTCCTGTTGGCTGGCACTGGAGCTGCAGGATGATCTTATGGGCTGGATGTCACACAGCCTCTTGCTCAGGCATGTTCCCTTCTTCCTATTGCTGCTCTGAAAGCTTTGGAAAGTTTCCTTTTATTTTGTCCTGTTCCCAGCACTGCTAAACCTACCTTGAGATCAGATTCCTTTGCGGTTCAGTCAGAGCTTTTTGGGCTCTGTATGGCCAATAGGTGGATGTCATTGTTTGGTCAGGTCTTAGCCTGAGCCTGTAAGCATGTCAGTCATGGGAAGTTGGTTGGTTGTGTTCTCCTTGCTTGTATGCAGCATCTTTGAGCCCTGTTACCTCTGGGAATGTGGCACCTGTAATAGAATTCTGAGACCAAAATTTTAGTGGTTCAGAATGGCACTAATGTGCAAAACCCAGATCTAGTATGCTAGATTGCTCTATGATTTCAGTGTAGTCTCGTCTCTTTACTGTGTTAGCTGAATGAATTTGTGTTCTTCAACATACTCACTTTATTTTGGTCAGAATAGCCACATGGCCATGCACACTGCAGCAGGTGAAGTTTTAGATGGAGGAGGAACCCAGAACACAGTCACATCCTTTTAATGTCTGCCAAGAGCACCACTGGTTGTGTCACGTTGTCGCTGAGCTGTATAGAAACTGGATTGTGCCCTTTGCAGTTTGCACGCTGTGTGTGTGCGTGTGCCTTGGAGCAGCCTGTGATCACGGTTCTGCTCCCTGTAGTTTGCTGAGCAGTGGTTTGCTGTGGGATGGTAATCTGCAGGAAATCTGATGGTGTACTGAACTTCCCTGAAGAACGTGGCTCCTGGATGTGTTCTGATGTTTGGCTCTGCGTTCTGAGGAATCTGGAGTAAGAAAGACACGGGGGATGGGGGGAAATAAAGCAAAGGGTTTGAGGAGCTTAGCGGGCTGATGCTGCTGAGTACCAGACTCAGATGCACTCGCGGATTGTGAATGGAGTCAGCAGAAGACGTTTGCATTCCACAGTCGTGGTGTTTGTTTTCACAGCCTGCTGGTGCCGTTTGTTTCTCCGGTGACTTTCAATCTGTCTGGATCTGCCTGAATTGTTTTACCATGACTTGCTCTTAATTTGCTGCTTATCCTCGAAGTTGTCCGTAGTGGGCTGCCAAGCGGGCTGGCTGTGAGCAGAGCCTCTGGCAAGCACGGGTAGCCACGCCAGCTGTGTCCCACCCAGCCCTGCTGCTGCACGCTCTGCAGGATCCCACTCAACTCACCGACTTGACCAGTTGCTCAGCATTCTGGTCAATGCCTTGATGACCAAGTTTTCACTATATTTTACTGTTTCTTTGCGAGCAGAAGTATGATATAAGTACACAGAAGCACCAAACAGCAGAACTTAGTTATCTGCAACACAGCTTTGGTTTGAAACATGGCCATGTAAAGCGGTGCTTCACAGATGGCTTGGTGCCTGATACACCAAAGAGATCTGCTAACTTAGAGTGCTCTCCTACCGCAGCAGTCCCTCCTGACACCTGAAATTGAGTTGTTTCCTATTTCTGCTATGTGAGTTAAATTGCCTTTGCAGTTGTGCAATGCTGTTGAAGATCCTCGGAGCGATAGCCGCTTGGCTCCTGCCTGCTGCTCACGCCGGTCCCGCACTCTGACTAATGCTGCAAGCTGAGAGAATTTGCAAAACGGAGCAGTCAGCCTTGATGGGAAACCACAGCTTGGTTTCCTCTGCTCTGCTTCCAGCTCGGGCTGGAGGAGCCGGTCTGCATCAACTCGTCCAACTGACGAAAATGAAATATTTCGGTGTCTTTTTAGAGCAGAATTACAGAACTGTGCTGTTGTCTCCTACTGTAGTAACGCATTGCTAACATTAAGGGTCTTGTCACCAACTCTGTCACTTCAGTTAGTGTTACGTAGTACTTCTCTTTCTGGTGTTGGAGTAGGGTTCATTTCTCAGTAGTATACGTGAAGGAAGACTTCAGTAGTGAAACAGAGAGAGCCACCAGTTCTTGGGAAACTGTGGGCTAAAAGTGGTCTTGTTTCCAAAAGTTTATTAAAATGACAAGCCTTCGGGTCCTCATTATGATTTCTTTCTAATGTTCAGTCTGTTTCCAGGTATCTTCTTGCTACTGTTTGTCTTTTTTTTCCCTAATGCACAGACAGAAGTAGGACTCACTGAGAGAGGGCAGCCTGCCTGTGTAAGTGCAGCAGTGTAGAGGATGCTGGTTGCTTCATGCCGAAGGAAATGTCTGTTCTGTAGTAACTGTTCTAATAGAGCGTGGTCCTGCATACAGATCCTACTGCGCAGGGGCACTTCTGGTGATGAGGTCTCTTTAAGTGGTCTAAAAAACTTCTAATTTAATGATGCACTTCGTATTTGTGCATGGTAATGAGCTGGGATGACACTATGAATCGTATCATCAGAAGTACGTAGAGGAATGTGTCCACAGAGCCCGTGGTATGGCCTGGGGACTGTGTGCTGGTGCCTTGCTTTGCCTTTTTTTCTCTCCAAGAAAACAGGAAGCTTTGCAAGTGACATGTATGGCATGGCTTACATTGGCAGTAAGGAGTGCTTGTTTGGGAATCCTGTTGCAGCGTGCAGCACTTACTGCTTGTGTTGCGAGTGTTCCTATCTAATTTCAGTCGTGGTTTTGAGACTGGAAATAGTTGGTAGAAGTGAGATATAGGTGGGTGAGGATTTTGGTGCTCTTTTCTGGAATTTGTGCTTCTTACAAAGGCTACCTGGGTCCAGCACCTGGAAGCTACTGCTGCACATCCTGGTGCTGCTTCAGCCCCAGAGCGAGTTACACTGAGTGCACTTTTTGTGTTACTTTGCCACGTGTGTATCTGCTTTAGCTTGGGCAGATGCTAAACATACAGCGCCACAAAGGGATGCAGTAGTGCGTGAATTGGTTTGCCATGAGTCCTAATGAAAACAAGGCATGTTGAATATTGGGGGTCCTTGATGAAAAGACCCCTCTGCAAAACAGAGGAGCTCTCAGAACTCCTGCAGCACGGTGCTGGGCCCTCCGTGTCCTATCCCTTTTCAAACAGGCCTTAAACACAAACAAACAAGAACAAATGCCCTTTGAAACTTTTGGCAATTAGGATAAATAAAATAACCCCTTTACAATAGGAGGATCTTTGTACCCTGGAAGGGGATGGGCCAGAGGACTCAGCAAGTCTCGTGCCGGGTTTGGAGCTGTGCTCCCAGGTGCTCAGCAGGCTGGGGCTGTCCTCGGTGTGCTGCTAAGCCCTTCTGCTCCAAGCACCCTTCTGCTCCCAGTGCAAGCCCCGTGTGCAGGCCTGCTCTGTTCTCACCACCCGGGTTAATCATATGCTTTCAAGGTGACTGTTGTATCTTCACCTGGCTTTAAAGCCTCCCGAGAGCTCACTGGGTAGCTTCACGGGAGCTGTGAAGACCTCGGGGAGGAGCATGCCTGCACGAGGGCCAGAGATCTCAGGGCAGCACAGCGTGCTGTGTGGTGTTTCAAAATAAACACAGTTGGATCTTAAAATTACTGCTTGCGAATTATTTCAATGGCATAAAATATTTATATTTAGGTTTCTCTCTGGTTGCTGTTAATGTCACACTATGATATTTAAGCTAAGTGGTTGTTTTCAGTAAACTGTATTGACTCTTTTTTGTGTATGTATTGTAACCTGGAGTGGAAACTTGTTCCTTGTCGGTTTGATTTCTGTTTTCCTCTGGTTCTGGGTTGAAATACAATAATTCTGTCGTTTAGAAACACCATTTTTTTTCCTTCAGTATAAGCAATTCCCCATAGGATTTGTGCCTGCTGAGGAGGGGCGCATGGAAGGGAAGGAAGCGAGCACCTCTCCTTGCGGTGTTTGAGATGCTCTCCTGTTGCTCTGTAGGGTTGCTGGTGTCTTTTTCTGATTGGCAGTCATAAAAGTTCTCGAAGCAATTAGAATACATTGGTCACTTGCTGCTAACTGTTCATTAAAGCTTCGAGTTTTTATTTGCACAGGTTACACCACACCGTGAGCCTTCAGAGCTGTGCTTTTATGGTGTATGGCAGTGATGCGTAGTGCAGAGAATGCTTTGGTTCTTCCTGTGTGTATCTCATTTTGTTAGCTCATGCTGTTCTTCTCAAAAGGAAGTTTGGAAGTGTTTTCTGCATGCATGCATACAGTGCAAGCATGTTTTGTTGTTTTATTCCTGAAAGGTGTCAACTTAAATGCATTAAGAGATTTTTTCCCCTTACAGACATTCTGAAAGAGCATTTTTCCACAAAATTCTGTCCTTTCTGTGTCAACAATAATGCTGGAACGTTTGTAGGTTTCTAAGAGATCTCATTGCCTTGGAATGCTTAAATTTGTCTTTTACCTCTGAGAAGTTCTTGGAAGAGGTTTTCAAGTCATACTACAAGAGATAATAATTATTAACACCTGACTTCCTCGTAATGGCATTTCTTAGGTTTTATTTCTGACTTTACTCAGTCTTTCCTCCTGTAATAACAGGTGCAGCAAATGAAAATGGTCCCTGCATCTTTGCAGTTTGTTTTTTGGGTTTGCTTTTTAGGTTATTTTAGTACTGAAGTGAAAATGCTCTAGAACCTCATGGGTCCATTTTGGTGGGCTTTCATTAGGGCAGCTTTGTGAGCAAGGGCAGCGGAGATGGCACAGGACGGGCTTCCCTTGAGTGCTGCTAGTCATCTCTCACAGTTCAATTCTCAGAAGAAAAGTTAAAATTTATGTTCCTGCATATTTATTTAAGACATCCTTGCTGTTATTTGACTTTAGAATGAGTATTTTTGAAGTACTGTTCTTGTCAGCCTGCCAGGTTGGTGCGAGTGAGGAGTGCTCACCCCGTGAAGGCAGTGGCCTTGCCTCCATTCTTGCACTTAAACTGAATTCATTCTATTTATTTTTTTTCTGGTGATGCCATTGGCTTTTTGCCACAAAATGATTAATTTTTTCCTCGCTTCTCCATCTGTCCCTCTGGCATTTACATTGCAAGCACTGTGGTGACTTTCTTTTGGAACGTGTTCCTATAGGATGAAGCAGCAATTAGTAAAGGCTTGGATCTTTTTTGTCAGCAAACAGATAGAAGATGATGCCAACGTAGTAAAGAAAGCCTGTCCTTCCCTCCTCACCAGCGTGCACAAACCCCCGCCGGACCCCTCTTGTAGCGTTTCCCTGGCAGCACTCATCAGCCAGGTGGACCTTGCCTTGTGCTGTAGGTTTGTGTTTCGTCCCAGAGGGAGATAAGGAGTCCAAAGTGCGGGGCCGTGGCTCGCAGGCACTGGGAGGGATTGACTGGGGGGGCTGAGCTGGGAACTGGGGCTGTCTGCCTCCCTCAGTGACCGCTGGAAGGCAGGAGGGGACCACGTGCAGCTCTGTCCTCTTCTGCTGCTGACTAACAGTGCTGAGAGTGGCTGCCGTCAGCCTGCATTCCTGGTGTTCCTCCATTGCATTGCAACACGTCACTCTTGCATTCCCAGTGCTCTCTGGACTATGTTTGATCAGTTGTGTGCACCTGAGACACCACAGTGCAAAATGATTTAAACGAAGCAAGGTGACACACTTTCTGGTAGCAAAAACGTGTCAGTGGGTGGGAAGGGAGAAGGGGGTCACAGTGCTGGTCTTTGTACCATCTGTTGAAAGCCCACGTTTTGAGCAGATTCAGTAATTTGATGGTAGAGGACTTGAAGGCTTAGTCCAGTGGTAGAGTGTTAAGTGACTGACTAGTGATGCCACAGAAGGGCAGGAAAAAAGTGTGCAGGTGTGTGACCTGGTAGCAGTGAGGACAGGAGGTCAGGCCATCCCTGCCCCTGTAGTGACCAGCAGCAGCAGAGCTTGCAGGCAGATGCACTCAGCTGTCCTCTGTGTGAAATTATCCCTTGCATGCCAAGCCTGAAGGGTACTTTTTGGATCTGTGGATCAAAATACAAAGTGCAGGCTTCCAATTTCACACTGGTTGTTTCTTTAAAAGGAAAAACGAACATCCCTTGTGTGCCTGTGATGTAATGGGGGATTTTGGATGAAGTGTGTGATGCTGAGTAGCAGTGGTTGTGGAAGGTTTGTTCGTTTTCTCTGCGATGTTCATATGCATTGCACGACTGTTCAGTCAGTCTAAGGCTCTTGATTATGGCATAACCTTAAAGCTGTAGTTGAAACATTTAGTAAACTGAATCATGGTTCGCAAGTAGCTCTTGAAAGGTGGAAACAGTTATTATCTGCTTAGCATTTAGTGTAATGTTTCACATGGGGTTCTTTCAGAGCCAAACAGGAGGAAGCGCAGGGAGCATCTCTCTCCTTGCAGTTACACGAGGTGCAGGATAAGCAGTGATAGTGCTGTCTTTCTGGAGCTGTTCCTGCCATTGAACACATGGTTCTCGTGTGCCCTGCTTGGTGACACCACCCTTAGTTTGTGACTTGGCCTCTTGTCAAACCATATCACATCTAGGATGCCTCTGTTTTCTCTCCTTGATTCTGACTTCTTATTCTTTATTCTAATTCTTATTATGTTGTGTTCACGGACATAATAATGTCAGTGATTAATCTGAGCTTAAAGTTGATTTTCAGCTTTTGTCTCACAGACTAAATTCAGAAAGATATAAAGATGATGGTGGCTTGCTAAAATGCATCTTTGTTTTCCTGCTGCAACTGTTCTGTCAGAGTAAGAGGTACAGGAGCAGAGTGGTAGAAGTGAGGCTCTCCCTTTCGTGTTTTCCCATTGCCAGGAACACAGGCAGATCAGATCTGAGCGTGATGTGTCCAGTAACTGAGCTGAGTGTTCTCATGCTTCTACCATAGGGGCCCAAGACCTTCCTGATCCCCTGCATACACCACCAGGCTCCCTGCCTCATCCTCAACACAACCTCTGCTGTGCTGGCAGCACTAGCGGGACTTGTTTAGCACCCTGCAGACACTGCCTGCTGAGCAGTGTGAGAAGAGGCAGAATCCTTTGTGCCTTCTCTTTTTGGTGATGCTAATTGGAGCATCGTCGTTCACCTGTCCAGCTGTATATTCATTAAACTTAGGAAATTAATGTTGTCTGTGAGACCTTGATCAAAAATGGTTCAAATTGACTGGTGAATTCCAAAGTGGTTAGCAAAGCATGGATTTGGGGAAGGGGAGGAGCTGGGGCACTGGCTGCCCTGGCACCTGTTCGCCTGGTGCAATCCTGCAAGCGGTGTCAGTGTGGAGAAGCAGCTTCCCTGCTGCTGGGCTGAGTGAGTGCATGCATCACCCTGCTGCTGGGAAGAGCAGTTCCCTGAAGCTGTGCTTCGTCAGGCTCTGTTCTGCAGGGTGGAGGATGATGCATTGTGGTGATGCAAGTTTGGGCTTCTGTTCTGCAGCACTGCTCTCCTGGACTTCGGTACTCCACTCTGAGGTTGGTTAGTGGAGATAGCAGCATGGTTCTTACATTGGTTTTGCTTGGCAAGATGTTTTCTTCTTGCAGTACTGTGTTATATCTAGGCAACTGATTGAAGGGAACTTCTGATTCCCTTTCTATCCGCAGGTTCCATATTATAAAGAGTTGAGCATCTAACAGCAGCAGAGTCAAACCTAATTCACAAAAGCCAAAAGGCTGTATGGCTTTTGTGAATTAATTCCTGTTTACGAGTAGAAGTACATGCTTCTTAGAGCCACATCTGTATAATCTTAAGAGTTTCAGTGGTATTTGGTCACTTACCCTTTTCTTATTTTTGGTTTGAAGATGTAGAACTTTGCGTTTTGCCTGTTGATATGTCTTTGCTAGATAGTGCATCTTCATACCTTTCTATTCCCAAAATTGGCATTTCAGAATTATTACTTGTTGTAATAAGCTAATTAATAAGCTTAAATAATAAGCTAAATAAATTAGGCTATTAGATCGCAATTAGACTACATATTGTAGCCAGGCCTATTAGTCCTTTGAATATCTCTTGAGGCCTTTCAAATTACTGTCATTTTCATGTATCCTTTGTGAAGAGTTAATGCAGCCCCACGGTCGTCACTGCGGAAGTGTTCCTATCAAACCATGAGCACAGGGATGTGGCTGTGCACTCGGCCAGCCTTCTCTGCACCCTGCTGCTGTCACACTGAGAACTCACATTTGTAACTTTGCAGGTTCCCTTTCAGAGCCAGTCCACCCTAACTCTCAAACCAACCTCATTTCTTTCTTGGACTGTTTTCTAGGTAAAAATCAAGGAGATACTGAATTATATGTTAATGATAACTATATTTTTAGTTTACTGGATTATTTTCCACTGAACCCAAATTGCTTTGAGTTCTTTCATTTTCTTATCAACCTTTCCGTGTTTTTTCTAACGTCCAGCTAGTCTGTATCCGGTTGGGTTTCTTATTTGTTTGTTTCTCGCCAGTGGACCATCATAACCTTCTTCCTTTCTTGTGCAGAAGAGTCAGAGGTTCAGGACTTAATGAAAGTTTGAAAAGAGTTCAACTTGGCAGCTTTTCTTCGACTAAGTCTGGTGAGGGCGACTAATTAAAGAAGTGCATGTAGCCTTAACATTTACCAAGTGACAGAGATGTGCGATATAAGAGCAGGAGTGTTGTCAGAGGTAGGTGCTGCTCTTTAGCACATCTCTGTGCCTGCAAATGAGGGCAGCTTTCTCTCTTGCAGGAAAGCTAACAGCAACTTCTGTCTGTCCTGCCAGAGGTATTGTTAAGTTTGGAAGCCCTGGTGTGAAAGATGGGTTAGGGATAACGAAGGAGAGAGCACACAGAGTTTCCCTTAGGAAAAAGGGTAGCGAGGAGCAGAACTTATATATAGTTCTGTGGTTTATGACAGCATGTTGGAGGGGAAATTTAAATAGTAATACAATACAAGAAAAAAAAAGCACCTGGATTTTGACTAGGAAATTGTGCTTTTAACAGTAAATGGCTTTTGCAGCATGTTATATTGGTTGTGTGCCTTGGAAGCCTCCGAGGAGTAAGTGGTAATGAAGTAACTGCCTGGATGAGAGCTGGCGGCAGTGGCAGAGGTGAGGGGACAGTTAATAAAAAACTCGGAGTGGGAGGAAAGGATGGGATTTATTGATGGCCTGGACACTCTTGAGTACGAAGGGGGAGTAGCTCCTTGGTGCTGGCGGGAGGAAATACTGTGGTTTGTCAGCAGTAATAAAGAAGGGAGGAAGCAAGTAAGCTTTAAAAATAGAAGTTGCATAGCATTAAGCTGCAGTCTAGTCCTAGTGTAGCTTGGAGTTAAGTTCCTGAGGACATGTTTCTGTCCCATCAACTCTTGAGTACGTAGGTTTGGTCACAGACATCATCTAGTCCCGGAACTAGAGGGAATTGAACTCGGCTCTGCTCTAAACTAAGAAGCAAAACGAGGAGATGAACCTTCCACACCTGCTGCCAAGTGCACTGCAGTGTGGTGTCCTGTGTTTTCCAGGTCAGGCAAGCACAATCTTTGCTTTTCTTCAGCTTGAAAGTCGGTGAATTCCTGGGCTTGTGAGAATTGAGAGGAATGCTGTGATTTGTGATCTGTGCTCGGCAATAGGTTGCAGCATTTGGAGAGTTTCCATAGTGATGAAGAAGGGGAGCAGAATCTGCCTGTCTTTCCGGGGTAGCAGAATTATCCAATTAAATGCGTCTTCCACATTGAAGGAGAGGAGCATTATATCGTATTTCCGAGAAGAATGGGTTTTCAGTAGTGGTAATGTGTTTGAGATTGCCTGTGCTATGCACAGTGCATCTGAGGTGCTTGCAGCTCTGCAGCGTGGCTCTGCTGCCTGGCTTTCCAGGCCCTCAGTGCTCTGGCTGCCTTAGCTTTTTGGATGGCTGGTAGCTATCTGTGCATCTCCCTGTTATCCAGCTCAGCTGGAGTTGGAGTTGTGTTTGAGAAACACACACCCAGAGGTTCGCTGTCCCCCTCTGCTCCCGCATTTCCCCAGGACAGGGCAGGGAGTTGTGGCACTGTGTACCATCCGACCCTTTTGCTGCGAGCTGCTGCTTTCACTTTGCAGAATGAATGAGCAGTGTGAAACCCTGGCTGTGTGTGTGCAGTCCTATGGCCATGTTTGCCCATTGTCTGTGAGATTTCAAGTAACAAACACTGGCTTACATAGAATATGGAAGGTTACCTGATGTAAATGTCTGGTTTGCTAACTGGGAAATGCCAGCTGATACCTGGACTTGTTTTCAGTGCCTGTTACAGAGAGGATCTCACTCTTCCTGAGCTGAGCCGAGCTGCTGCCCAGCTGTTTGCTGGGTCGGCTGCAGCTGAAGCATACACCCTGCTCCTCCCCCAGTGGTTCTGAAGCTCTGGGAGCTGATGCTTTTTGGCAGCTGCTTGTGCTAGAGCTCCTCATTCATCGTGGCCTCAGCTGAAAGCGGTTACAGACAGGTAGGAGTTCACCAGGGTTGTTGCTGAGTTGTGCACTTCTCCTGGGCTCAGGGAATTGTAGTCCTGTTCGATAAGCTCCTCCCAGGTGAAATGGAGTTGAAAAGTGTCACAGCTGGTGAGCCTGGGAACATCTGTGGCTTCTAATGAGCTTGTGCGTGGTCTCCTGGTTTTTGCTTCACAGATTGCCACATAAGAGTTTCCACTTCCTGCGATCTCTTTTTTTTTTTTTCTTTTTTAATTCAAGTCTTGTGGCAGTAGTGTACGGAAGTGAAGCTAAGGTGAAAGGGCATATCTGGTGGTTTACAGTGTTACCAAATAGATGTATTTGTTGTCCTTTCTTTAAGTTGTAGTTTGCTGTAACTGTAGCCGTGGGTTCCCTTCCTTGTGCAGGGTGTCTTTTTCCAGCTCAGGCTGAATGAGCAGCAGGGCACATCTTAGAATTGTCATCAGGCATCTGTGCCTCAGTGATCACTGTCCTTGTATTGAGCACTCAATTTAGGTGACATGAAGGGCTGCTTTGTTGCTGTTTTGCTTACTTCTCATATAATTCATAACAAATTCCATTGAAAAGGAAACATTAAAAAATGATAAAGCAAGGATGGTGGTACCTGCTAGGATTGCAAGGCCTGGTGGCTTCAGGATAGTCACAGTGGTTTCAGATTTTAGCAAACTTAAGATGGAATAGTGTGTACTCATCCAGAGGAACCTGGTAGGCTGTCAGGGTACGAGTGAACAGTTCTGAGTATCGCAGTCCTTTCTTGTACCTTGTCTGACGCAGTGGGCTAAGACAAGTGGGTAAGTTTATTAAACGCTTTGCTTAATTCTGCCTGAGTTGGAGTGGATAAATATAAAAAGTGTAAACGGCTTTGGATATGCAGTGGTGTGTTAGCAGCACTGATTTAACGTTCAGGTTATACTTCAGACTGTTTGTACTTTATGTCTCATTTGCAAGTCCAGAAAAGAAAACCATTTGTATAGAAAGCAGGCAGTATTGTGCAGGCTTTTGTTACAGGTACCCAAGTCAGAATGTTGGGTGGGTATTTTTTTCCAGGAACACATTTTTTAGACACGCTTTCTGTGCAGCGTTTGTATGACTTTTTTTTTTTTCCTTTTTTGCATATGTTAGGCTTCATAGTGCCTTCAGTGTAAGAGCTGAGCTGGAATTGCAGTCTTTCCTGCGTGCAAATGCAGCAGCAGGTGCTGTGCATGATGTGCCAGGCCTTGGACCTGGGCCAAAGTGCAGTGTTGAGCTGTGTGTTGGACTCTGCCCACGCTGCCAGAGCTGTGGGGTGCTGTGGGGCCGGCCTGCCTCCTGCCCCAGCAGCCACCCTGGGGAAGTGGGAGTGGAAGCAGCAGCGCACAGTATAGTGCACGGGAGGGCTACAGAGGTCAAAGGGAGGGAGAAATGGGATTTAGCCTTTCAAGCAAAGGCTCGCTCAGTGCTTGGTTCATATTCAGGGCTCTCTGACAGGTGACAGAGTTATCTAGGGTTTTTCCCGGTGTAGGGGCAAAGAGCACAAACATGCCTGTCTGCTTCACTTTCTATGCTGCGTTCCTTTGAGGGGTGGGGAATTCACAATTCAGTCATTCCTGTCAGTGTCTTTTTGGGACCTTTTGTCCGGTGTAATAGTAACTGGCTCAGCTGATAGAGCTGTCACTGCTTTGGGAGGCTGCTGCTCAGACAAAATGGCTCCTTGGATGGATGCTGTTCTCCTTACAGGTTCAGTATGAGCTGTATTTCTGCTTGCTGTTCTTCAGGCTCTGGGGGCTGTAGGTTGTGAAGAGTAGCAGCCATAGGTTGCCTTTTGTTGAGGCATTTTCCCTCAACCACTCAAACATGCAGATAAGCGTTTGCTTGATACCTCTGTGCACAAAGTCATGCTTTGTGCACCAAATGCAACAAAGTACGTTTGAGGTTTGTGTGGTTTTTGAGACTTTTTACAGCTTTGGAAAAAGTAGGTTTGTTTTTTCGTAGCAGATTAGGAAAAGTAATCTTACTTTCTCCTTCATAATTGCGTGGTGTTTTAGTTGGTTAAATTGCAAATCTTCAGATGCGCGCAGGGAAACCGCATAAAGGCAAATGTTTGATTATTTTTTTTTTAATTACTGTTGTTTGATTAAAGTTGTGAAGTTGAGAACCCAATTTTGAACAACTTAAACCAGAAGTTGGACTTTGTGAATACAAAAATGTGTATTTGATGTGGTTGTTCTTTTAATGTCCCATCAGAATCTATAAAAGTCATAATAATTTCATTCTTTTGCAGATGGGAATGGCAGGTAACACTAGCCCCTTCGGGCAACCTTTCAGTCAAACTGGAGGGCAGCAGATAGGAGCAACGGGAGTGAATCCTCAGTTACCAAACAAGCCGGGCATGGCCAACAGTTTGTCTGCCTTCCCTGCTGACATCAAGAGTACTCCAGTCACCAGTGTGCCCAATATGGTGAGTTGTACCTTAGCACTTCCCGCAGCGGCAGTGTCTTGTTTGTACACCCTGAAGTCTGGGGTGCAATGGCTTCTGCTGCATTGCTGGACGTGGTCACTTAAACACCCCCACGGTTCTGTGGAGCACGTGGAAAGTGTCTGTACAGTATTTCAACCTCCACTGCAAACACTGTGTTTTGTTACGAGATTACATTACATCCTTTCATTTTGTCTGGTGCATTTATTTCCAAACAGGATGAAAATATTTTCTCTGCAGGTATTGCTTGTCAGTTTAAATTCTCAATCAATTAAAATGTGTGTTGGTTATACTGTCAGCTTCCCTGAAAGCTCAGTAGTAGCTTTCGTATCCTTTCGATCTGATATAGTAAGCACACCACATGCCTTTCAGTTCATACTGTGCGTGTCTTGCAGCTCCCAAGCATATGAGGATAGCTATTAGGATGTCTTGCCCGAGTTTGTAGTATCCTGTTTACTAGAGTTTTCTTTATAAAAACAAAATTAAATATTCCCATTTGTCTCAGTATGTGTGTAGTAATCACACTGCTTGTGTCGTTTCTATGGAAACCCCGGCTTGTTGCATTTTATATTCTTATACATGGTAGCAGTTACTATAGAAACTTGTGAAACCTTCCATAAGATGCAAATTGCTTATTTTTTAATTTAACTCAAAAAACAGCTGTTTTTTGGCACGAGCCATGGTTGACCTTCTACCGTTGAATTTGCTACGTGCCTGTAGCTATTAAGGTGACTGATGAGAAGGAATGCCATGCAGTAAACTTCTTTTTTCCAGGATTTTAGAGGAGCAATTCCTAATTCTCCTTCAGTCGCACTGTAACATCTTTGTCTAATTCATCATCTGTAATTTACTGCTTCTGATATGGAATGGATTGCGACTGAACCAACAACAGAGGGAAACAAAGGAAACTTCTTTAGTATTTTCAATTGCAGTTTCTTTAAAACGTCAAAAATGGGAGTTTTCCGAGAGGACACTCACAGCCATCTTTCCTTGCATCTCAGGTGTCGGAAAGCTTTGTATGTCTGCTGTCTCTTTCCTCCTCCACCCAGTACAGAGAGCAGGAGCCATTCTGGCTGAGCGGTCCCAGTCCTGCTGACGGGGGGTGTGGACTCAGAGCTTGTTCCTGACAGGGGTGGAGCTTTCAGCTTAAAACACCAGAAGTTTCCATCTGAATGTTTTACTGTAAAGTTAAGAATTCAGAACAAATAAATGCCAGACACGTTAAAATTTAACCTTTCCTTGGCAGCAGTGTAATTGTTTGGTAATAGTGTGTACATGGCCATATGCTGTTCCTTGCACAGGGCTGTTGCGTTATTCAGCATACAGTAGGAACGGTGCCCCCTGGAAGAGCATGCAGTCAGTGTTCCCTTCTGCTTTTGCTGCTGTTTGCTGTGTGCAGCAACGTTTCACGCAGCCAGTGTGTCCTGTGGCAGTCATGGCACACCTCGATGAGTTCATTTTCCCAATGCCTCTGTGAGGGAAAGGTGTGCTTCCCTTGCAGGGCAGAGGCAGCTCCCTGGAGCAGGGGTGAAGCCTTGCAGCTGCAGCACCCCACCTTCTCGCTGCAATCCCTTTGCTATGTCACCTCTGTTAAAAGGACGTCCAGCTTTTTTTTGAATTGGTAGGAACCATGTTATCTTGCCAACCAGCTGCTGCCCTTATCTTAAAGGGCCCCCAAAATAATATCCTGTGTGAGAGACAATCCCAAGTGAATGAAACCATTGGTTATACATGTCATGTGGGAGGTAAGAAACCAGATTCCAGCAGATGTGAAATACTTGGGTTGCTATGAGGAGCGCGTGAATCAGAAGAGTAAGGACTGGTGAGGCTTTACTCTGTTTGTGACCTTACTCTGAGCCATGAGAAGCATGTTTGGTTTAATCTCTATAATTAGGAAAGAAGTAACAAACCTTACGGTATTAAAATGATTAAGAGGTCAGCTTTAAGGTATTAATGTGCAGTGCCAGCAGGGTGGATTGGGTACTCTTGGTTGTTTTTTGTTTTCTTAGCTGTGGGGCCAAGTAGTGTAGCAGTGGATCCTGGTTCTGTGTCAGTTTTTCTTCTGGGCTGATTGCCGGGACTTTTTTTAGTGAATTGATGTCCCATTTAAACATTTTCTATGATTTACTAGGTTAGGGACAAAAAAAATCAATGTATAGAATAGCTCCTGAGGTTCCAGAGCTCCCAACTTGCAATTTCATTGTGTGGTTCTAACTTTTGGAAATGTGTTGGAGTGGGCAGCCATAGTTACTGCTCTGTACAGCTGCTGCAGGAACGCTCAGACTCCTTACAGGATGTGCAGCTTGAAGGCTTGAGCAAATGACTCATTTCCAAAAAAAACCCAACAAATGGAGTTTGTGTAACTAACTTGTTTGATACCAGGTTGGCCATACTTAGCCTGGATCATCTCACTGCAGCCTTCTGGATGGAGGAAGTGAGACATTCCTGCACTTGGTACAACCTCCTGCTTGCAGGGTTCGTGGGCTCTGGGGCACGCAGTCAACAAGAGAAGCCCTGCTGGCTTTCCCGTTGAATTTGCTGCAGTTTTGCAGTGTGTGCAGCATTGTGTATCCCAGGGATGGGGATGGGTGGCTTCCTTGTGGCCATCACAGTGCATCTGGTATTTTGGGATGGGTTAGGAGTGCAGCAGGTGAAGTTTGGCTGGCACCAGCATGGCTTCACAGTTACCCTTCTGACCAGCAGATGGAGTTGAGAGAGTATTACTTTTTAAAAGCTAACAAAATTATTTATTCTCAGTTCTCTCTGCTTATAATTGGAGTGGCTTGTCTTATGTTGCTCTTTTTTTCCTAATCTCTTGCTAAGCTGCATGCCTTTCAATGTTGGGTTGAGTTCTCTCTTGTATTTCTGTGTCCTTTGGATTTCTTTGTTAATGATTTTGATCAGAGGAGAGGAAAACAAGGATCTTTAGCTAAGGTGGGAATAAGATGTCTTGCTGTGTGCCTGTTAAATAAGGGAAGAAAGTTTTTGAACTGCAAAGCCAGGTTTAATTAACACAAGTAGAGCTGTGGGGGCATCCTAGTTCTCGTACCGTCTGTAAGTGCAGTGCCTGGCTGACAAAGGGAGCTGGAGAAGAGGAGAAGCATGGTGGGGAATATCCAGTGCCACCCCTGCTCTTTCCACCAGCTGAGGTGATAGGCACTTTGAACATGGCTTTCCTTCACTTACCCACTTCCCTTTCATCTGCTGTCCATAGACTTGCTTCTTGGGGGTTGTAATATTAATCCTTCTTCAGTTCATTTTATCACCCAGTAAAGGCTATATAAACCTCTTAAAATCTTGTTACCTGTCTGTAAGAGTTGGACTTCGTATGCAGACTGATATATCACTTTTTGTTTTTCTCCTTTTTTGTTGCTTTGAACCTTTATTTCACATGTGCTTCTTGCCACTTGTTCTTTGAGTCAAAGAGCTTCCAGAGACAAGGGGATAAAACTCCCAAAGTCAATCCGTAAGACAGACATTGATTCCCAGCACGCTCAGCTGCGTAAGAGTGAGGCATTTGCTGCCTTTGGAAGAAAACTCTTTCAGGGGTTAAAAGCCACTGGGGGCAGTCCGAAGGGTTCCTTCTGTGGCACTACCAGAAGAGCATTCTCATTTCCGTGGTTGTTACGAGGTCTTATAAGGCTCATTGCTCAGTACCAGCTTCAGAGATGGAAGTTAGATAGTGGGTGAAAGTTGAAAGACTGAAATCTTGCTCTTCACTTTTGATGTGAAAGCCCTGCCTCCTGCTAAAACCAGAGTTTTCCTTCTGCTTAAACTGTTAAAAATAGCGAAATGAGTATTGGACTTCAAGCACACTGATCACGTCAGGCCTGTGCATCATGTCACCTTTGGGTGCGGGAGCTGAGAAGTGTCACCCTGCCTCTCTTCACTTGCAAACTGCATTGCAGGCTCTCAGATTTGGCCTGTTGACAGGCTGACGTGCCACCAAAGCTGATCTCCCGCCAGAGAAGACAGCTACTTTCTGAGGCTGTGTTTGGTTCAGGACATCTTTCAGGTATGCTTTGTTTGTGGCTCTGTCTTGAGCAGAGGTGGAATGCAGCCTTGCTTGCTGCAGACACCACAAGGCTTGGTGTTTTTAGAGGCTTAATTGATAGAATGCACATGTGGATGATGTGCAACAACTGTCTTTTGACTGATAAGTAACCACCTTTTCTTAGCCCTGGATGTCAACAGACTTGAGAGGTTCACGAATATGAAGTGCTAACCAACGTGCTGGCACAGCCTGTTTTATGATTAGGGCAGTGAAAGTTCTGCACAGCAAAACATCTCTATCCAAATAAGCATCTTCTGTGGCAGCAGCTCCATCATCTCACTCTGGTCTCACTTGGATCGCAAACCTGTCCTAAAGAACTAACAAACATTCTTTTTAATGCAGTTTAGTCTAATGCAGTGATGGCAGAAAGCAATTTTCTGTTAAGATCAGAGAGTAGGGAAGAGCACGTGGATAAGAAGGATTTATGGAAGTCTATTTTAAAAATGTAACGCTATATAGAAGTGTGACTGACAGACAGTGACTTACGTATGAAGCTGTTTACCTGTTGAGAGACTGCTAGTGCTACTGAAATTGGTGCTGGCTTTTCTCAGAAAGGTAGTTGGTGGTGCTTGATCTCAGGAGATGGTGAATGCTTTTGATTATAAGCACGTCAAAACTCGGAGGGTTACTGGTCATCTTGGTAAAGCTGCCAGGGCACTTTGCATTCTTCTGCATCCATGAGCGTGAGGTACTTGTGCATCTGCACTACCAAGAAGCACAAGATGTTTGTGCTCTTTAGAGCAGTGCAGTCCTGCGGGATGGATATAGAGCTTCCATAATTTAAAATGATGTTAATTGTTACTGCACACTTATAGAGAGGTTGTATTACTGTGTTCCTAGAAATCTGGTTAATGAAGCTTTCACCTGTCAGAGGCTGTTGGCCAGCTCTCAGTCACTGGTGTGTTTGGTTTGTGGTGGAGATCAGCAAGGTGGCAAGAGAAACAGAGCTATCTCCTGCTCACACATTTGACCATTGAAGGGCTGCAGGAGCAGTGGTGCCTGAATTTCCTGCTTTGTTGAGAAAGGTATTCATTACTGGGGTGCACTTGTGTGAAGGCTCCTGCTGGTTTTGCAGGGTTTGTGTCCCTTTTGGGGTGACTTCATGGCACCGGCACATCTCCCACGTTGCACTGCAGACTGTTCTTGAAAGTCAGAAGGGAAGAGACCAACTTCCTGAAACAGCTGTGCCTTGGAAGTGAGATGGGAAAGAGATCATTGTATTTGCAGTTTAGGACTTAGCAGGGTTGAAGCAGTGGCTGATGTAACCCCGTTGAGCTTTGGCAGAACTCAGAGTACTGTGGTTCCTATCTGCAGACGTTCTCAGCTTGATCAAGATTGCTGCTTCTCTGCTCAGAAAACCCCTTTGGATCTGGGCATTGTATCGGTGCTGAGAAAGTACTGATTGTGCTTGTTCACTGGTAGAGCAGTAACAGAAGTAGGTTTTGACTGGGGAAACGATTCTTTGACTGGGATGAAAGCATCACTTCCAACAAGATTTTCTTTGGCACAGACTCATATTTTTCTGCAGATTGGCTGAACTAATTATTTCCTATTTGTGACCTACAGATTGTTTCAGAAAAACCTGTCTGCTCACATGCATTTGTTCATAGCAGAAATTGAAGGCTTAAAAATCATATCTGCGTGCCCTGGGAGCATAAGTAGATAGCTTTGCCTCAGCCTCTTTTCTCTTACTGTATTTTCCAGTGACTCCTACCAGAAAAATGTTTCTCAAAGGTCAGAAGTAGGTAGGCTACTAATGGTGTATCCTGTCGCACAAGGTTGATTACTCTAAATGTAGGAAGCAGGCTTTGGTCAATAGCTCTGTAGACAACACTGAAGCATTTCACCTGCTGCGTCCCCAGCGTAATCCTGTTGTTATTTTGTACTTGTGTGTTTTAAATGGCAGCTTTTCTTAGGTAGCTTGGGAATTGACTTTTTTTTCTGGTAACCTGAATTTACAACGTTATTCTGGTAACAGCACATAATCAAAGTGATCCTTGGTGTAGTTTAATCTTTGTCCATGAGATTAATTCAGGTTCTGAATCATACGGGTTTTAAGTGCTTTTGCTGTGTCTGCTGCTTGTAGTGAAGCAGTTGCTCGTGAGTGGATTCATCTCTGGGATAAGAACATCCTCAAGATGGGGTTTCTAAATCTGGTGTCCCTTCAGAAGTCTAAGAAGGTAGTTAATTAAGAAGCATCAAAGTCTGTGCTGAGGAAATGATGTGACAAAGAAGTGTTGCCAGTCATTAGGAGCCATGTCTTGGACTTGAGGTCTGAGTGTGCCTGCCAGCTCCATCAGGCAGGACTTGGGCATGGCTGCACAAATGTGGCTGTGAAGAATGGATGCTGGACAGTTTCTGATGAAGATGAACCTAAACAAAGCAGCAGTTTCTAAGAGCTGACACAACCTAGCATTGCTCTGTAGTAAACTCTATATCACTTCAGTGGACATACTGGAGTCCAGATTTATTTGACCCTTTCTGGAAGAAAACTGTATGCATGCTACCTTGAACTGTTTTGCTACCTAAGGAACATCACTGTTCATTTGTGAGGGGCAGAAGTGCTAATTTAGACCTGGAAAATCAGCTTTTTTGTTACTGTACTATATTGAGACAGTCATGTAAATTTCATAGTCTTCTTCTGTTGACCTGCTCTTTCTCCCATGTGGAGCAAACTGGGATTGAAGTGTCTTAATACGGTACTATATGTGTAGCACCTGCAGTACTAAAACATAATAGTGACAGTGAAGCTCATACCTGTTGCAGTTATGATCTGTCTTGTAAACTGAAGATTCTGGTTGTCAGTTAAAAATACTGAATGCAAATTTTTTAACAGAAGAATTTCTCATTATGCATTTAATGCTCTGAAATGAGAATACAAAATGTTTGAGAATGCTGCGGAGTGGTGTGATAATCCTTGGAACCTGTAATGTAGGGACTGTCTTGTGATGCCCAAATTACTGTACAAGATGAAGATCAGAATTCAGATTTGGAGACCTGATGCTAAACTATATATTTTTTTCTCAGTCCCAGATGCAAACTCAAGTACAGCAAGTGGGCATAGTACCGACGCAGGCCATGGCAACTGGACCAACAGCAGACCCGGAGAAGCGCAAACTGATCCAGCAGCAGTTGGTTTTGCTGCTTCATGCCCACAAATGTCAGAGGCGTGAGCAGGCAAACGGAGAGGTGCGAGCCTGTGCTCTGCCACACTGCCGGACCATGAAAAATGTCCTCAATCACATGACGCACTGCCAGGCTGGGAAGGCCTGCCAAGGTGAGAGCACACTCCCGGAGCTACTCGTGAATGTGCCACGTGCTGTTCCTTGGGTAGCTGTCAGCAGTGTTTCTCTTTTCTCAAGAAGACTCCTGTACTCAGCACAGATGAGTGTAGTAACTAGTTCTTAATTAAACAATGTCTCCCTTTTTCATTTCCTTTAACCTGGTTTCCATTCCTGATCTCTGCATTTTTCTGTTTAGGAAATATAATGCAGTATTTGACTTTCAGAGTAGGATATCACCAACAGTAGCCTTAAGAGCCTTTCATCTTTTTTGTAATGTATATGTCTGTTACTCAGCCATGTAGAATGTCTTAAATGCTAGCACTTGCTTCCTACACTTAACTATCACATTGTCGTGAGTCCCAAAAACATTTAGTTGCATTTAACTGTGTTTAGTCATACATAAAATACTGCTTGTAGAGTAGAGAGTAGAATGGCACTGAAAAATGTAGAGTTTATTCAAACCAGTTAACTAGGAAGTGCCCTTAATCTTACTGCTTTCCCTTGTTGCAGTTGCTCATTGTGCTTCTTCGAGACAAATCATCTCCCACTGGAAGAATTGTACTCGGCACGACTGTCCTGTGTGCCTTCCCTTGAAAAACGCCAGTGACAAGAGAAACCAACAGCGTAAGTAGCTGTTTTCCTGCTGTCACAATGATGTTACACTGTTGAAATGACATTGATCGCATGTGCAATGTAAGAATAAGTTAATTTTTTTTTTAGGGTTCCAGAAATCATATTAGCATGTTGATTTAACAGTAATTAAAAATGTTTGTAGAACTGTATTCTTGCACAGAAAAATATATGGTCTGGGCTTCATAATAAGTTTGTGTGATGCTGGTGTTGACTAGCTGAATGTCTGCAAACCATCATGGTTTTGCCCATGCCTATTTTTCATTATAGCTTAGCTGTTACTGATGTTTAGGGATGGTTGATTTCTAGGGTGTTTCTTCCTCTTGCTCTGAAACAGAAAATACTGTGCTTAGGCATGTAGGTTCTTTTCAAACTGGGCTGCAGAGATGCAACAGTTTTAGAACTCGAAGTAATGTTATGCCTAAGTGCATTTAAACAAGGGTTAAGAAGTGGGAAATAGCTGAAGGACTTGTAAGCTTGTAAGTTAGAATTGTATTGGAAGCACTTTGCTAATTTCCACTTAGGCTGAGACTGCAGTGAGGAAAGCTAATAAACCTTGGAGGATAGAGAAGAGCTATTAGTTTAGGTGAGATTAAGGCAAAGGGAAAAAAAGCTGTTAAGTCTGTCCACATTAACCAGTAAGGATGCTGTCATTATAATTTCAGAAGAGTTTTTTTCCCTCCAAAAATATTAATTAAAAAAATTAAGTCATAGAACTACTTTGGAGGTAAGGATTTTGTTATTGTTTGACCAAATACCTCCTTCACAAGCAGAATATTTCTTGTGTGTGATAACTGTTTTGTTGCACTTGATTAGTTATGTTTGGTCTCTGAAAAATGTACTGATAGCTTTGCTTTCCAGCATGGCAGTCTGTGCATAACCTATTCATGCAATGCAGTTATTACCAAACACAATAGAAGTGTTTGTGTTGTTTTGGTTGTTTGTTTTTGTTTGTTTGTTTGTTTTTGCTTTTAATACTAGCTTCAGTAAAAACTAGTATGGGCAGTATTTACTTCTACATCGTTCATAGAACCTAGCTAACTTTAACCAAAAAACAGTCCAGTAACTTCATTGTGAGATGCAATAGAATGTCTTTTTTCAACTGCAGTAGAATTACAGTGGGTAAATAAATATAGCCTTTTGTGTTCCTGTTGTATGCAGGAGAAAATAAATACAAAAATCTCCTTCTCTATTCAAGTAATTGATAATCCAACAGCAGTAGCTATGAAGCTGTACTGTTCAGTGTGCAAGTCTTGTGAGCCTGAATTATGTCTGAGTCATAAATGTGAGGCCTTATGGATTGTTTGAACATTGAAGATGAATGCTAAAACTACTTGCTTAGGTGTATTGTAAAGTGTAACACATTTTAGACATCCAGGAAAGTTTAATTTACATTAATAGGTGCATTTGAAAATGCTGTGCTTGATCAGATGAAGATGAACCTAAGCTATGTTAGTGTAAGTACTGAAGAGAATGTATGTTCTCTTAGAAACAAATAATTACAGCTTCTACTAATTGAGAGAGGAGAGAGGGATCTGTGTATGGCAGAATAAGTTGGGAATGTTATGCTTGCTGCTGACAAAATCTTGATTTTCAGCTTGTTAGAAAGGAGCTCTTTCTTTAGAAGTGTCTCACTCCAGATTCTTTCCAGGGACATTTGTGCTGTTATGAGCAGTAATGTGGCTTGCTAACAGGACACATAAGGACAAGTGCAAAGGACAGGTCTGAAATGTTTTTCCTGTTCCTAATGACAGTTTTTATGTGTACCATGGTTAGGGTAGGGCCTAGGGAGAAACTGCCAAAAAGCTATGTTACTTTGCATATGCCGAATTTAAGGTTTTCTTTGGAACAGGTTAGGGACTGTGTTTGCAAGTAATGACTTGAAATTTGGTACAAATGCCTGGGGTTTTGAGGATTGGTTATGATAAGAAGTACTTCTTTATTACTGAAGCATTAATGAGGCATTACTGAACATGGAAAAAAAATATAAATAAAGATGGAAAAAGCGTAATTGAGAGATTAAATCTGAGATAACCAATCTTCATCTGAAAAAATGCCATTTTAGAGCATACGGGGCCAAAAATTCAGACGATATGGACTGTGGAATGAGGAGTGAGAATGGGATGGGGGAAAAGAAATTCAGTGCTAGCAGGCTGAGGATGGAAGTTGTAGGGAATGGGCTGAAAAATCAAGTTGTGGATGTCAGATATCCAGGTACTGACCTGTGGTGGAGAAGGAAGGTATTGGGGTGCAGAAAAACACGTATTCAGAGACAGTGAGCAGCAGCTTGTTCACTGGAGCCTGTTTCCTATGGAAACTGGAAATTAAATCCAGTTTGGTCAAGTCCTAGTGTCAGTAACTGTAAGTTCTGCAAACAGAATGCCCTTTTCAACCTTCTACCAAACCCCTTGATGTGCTGGAAGTCACACAGAGTGGTGACCAACCAGCTAGCAATTATTCCATGGAGTTCCATCTGTTGACTGATGGCAATATAATGTGAAGGCTTTTAGTTTATTGCTTGTTTGAGAAGAAAAAAAAAAAAAAAGAGCACATTTAAATGGCACTTGATAAAATGTGATGCTGACACTTCTTTAAGTTGTTTGTGTAGTCTTTATTCACCCATGATTTGATTCGTGATACAACATTCAGTTCAGTGATCATGTATGTTTACCTTGTGTGCACTTGCCTCGTTTTGGGTGCAGGACAGGCTGGTGCAGAGGTGAATCAGGGTTCCCAGCAGAATTTTTGCTGCAACCTCTTAGAAGGGATGTAATGGTGTGGGTGAGGAGCTACAGGACAGAGCATTTCAGCACTGCCAAATGAGTTTTAATTCCAAAGTATGGAAGCAAAGCAAACATTTTAGAACAGACTTAACCACACATGTATTAATCTTTTCCCTTTGGTGAGACGGTCAGGTTAGAGAAGTCCTGGCCATTTTCAGTTAGAATGGCATGTGGATTCTGAATTTAAAATTAATCAGCGAGGGGGACTGCCTCTAGAAAGCATGTACAGTTAGACTGTCAGTATCATAGCACACTGATGTTGGAATTCTGTAGGTAAGGGAGCTTGGTCATTTAGATTGAATCCTAATGCATATGCCCAAGAAGTCCTAATAACTGCTGCTTCACTTCTGCTTGTATTGCCTTCACTCATGAGATCCATGAGGACTTGTGAGTTTGTGACAGAAGCTTGGTTGTCACTAAAGCATTTGAGTAAGAATGGAGTTGTCTTGAACTTAGCAATGTTTGAAACAGCAGTTAATGAAAAATCACAGTAGACATTGCTCTGTGTAGCAAGTAAGCTGATTTGATAACTCCTGCTTGTTTCAGTCTTTGTGTTTATTTTGATTGGCTTGATTTCCTCTGATATTGGACTTAATAAGACAGAGGACTTAATTTGCACTTGATCAGTGTGGAATTTAATGCTGTCTTCCTCCATCTTGTTGGGAGAGATTGAGATGATGTCATGCATTCATTTATATGTAAAAGCAGTGAAAATAAACAAAGAATACATCTTGAAAGTTGAATTGCTTCTATTGTGAAAATACTTAATGCATTTTGCTATTGAGCTATGAAACACAGAAGCACTGACCCCAGGCAGTCAGGGCCCGCATCTCAGCATGGTAAGCATACCTCTAGCTGTAAGAATGCGGGCTGTCCTGTAAGAAGCCTTTCCACTTTGAAGCAGTGAAGCAGCATTTGGCTGTTTACCAAATCTGGGGAGTTCTGCATGCTTCAGTAGGTATGTGCACGCGTAGTGGAACTTCTTGGAAATCATTCATTAGTGTTGTGAATTGCCTGCGTGCTGCCTATACTCATCTCCCACCACTTGGATTCTGTCAGATTGCCAGGGCGTCCTTCTGTAGGAAGGGGTATCAGTTTTCCAATAATACTTTTTCTTGTTGTTTTGTTTTTTAATCCCATGGAAGAGCACAAGGAACAGGGAGGTGCTTGGCTGATCTCAGTGCAGTGACTAGATGCCTTCTTGCTGTTCATGAACTTCAGCTTCACCTGTGCTCACTGTGCCACATCCATGGAGATGTGGCTTTGATTTACAACCAACACTGAAAGCACGTGGGCTTTTGTCATGGCTTCCTCAAGAAATACTGTCCTTTCTTCTACTTTTCTTTACAAGCTCGTTCATTAGGTCCTGAATCAGTCCTTTGCAGTCACAGCAACCTCCAAGGCTTCTGGAATCCCAAAGTGCCACAAGATTTGTGTGGTTTAACCTGTTCGGGACATTTTCTTGGCTGTTTCCAAACCTATTTCTTGGCTGATGCTAGAGCAAAGGCATCTTTCTCGTAGATTGCATGAGCCCAGAGAGCATGTGCACATCTGCAAGATTAAGCAGTCTTGTGCATTTCGAGGATTTCAGAAATGGAGAAATCCCGGTGAGGTGGAGTCTTTTTCCTGCCAGAATGTCTTTTAGAAGTGTTGAACTGTGCTCCTTGTTCAGGAGCATTCATCTGAAGGACTGGAGTATCCCCTCTGCCGTCACTGAGTGTCTGTGGGACTGGTGGCAGAGAGGGGAATCAGTGGCTCTATCTGTAGCTGTTAGAAAATGAGGTAGAATTGAATTCCCATCTGGAGAGGGAAAACTCTGTTTCTGTGATACGTGTGGCAGTTTTGGTTTTGTTATATTTTTTCCTTTCCTCTCTCTTGGGCAGAATATGAAAATGTGTGCATCATTTTCAGTGATATCCGTTTCCGTAGTGGTAAGGATTTAAGAAAGCCTAGGATGCAGTTAGTGTCTCAGAAGGCCTGTTTTCCTGATTTACTTATTTTTTTCCTCTAACCACATGCCTCTCAATGCTTCAGTAAAATTGCTGTTGTTGCTGTATTAAAAGCTATTGTTGCAATATTTGGATCACAAATCCTTAGCGTGCATTACATCCTTAATTACTTGAGGGGGAAAATGCGAGTATGTTTTCCTTTATGAGAGCCCCACTTGCCACTGTGCAGTGTCTCCAGAGTGAAGGGTACTCCATGTGTCATTCACAGAGAAACACAGTACTGCTTGGAATGGCAGCTGAAGTGGGGCTGGAATACAGATTTTTCTTCAGTTCTCATTTAGTATAAAACTACTTTTCCCTGTACTTTCAATTTCCTGTCTCAGGTGGAAATGGCTCTTCCATACATCTTTGTGGTGAAAGTGGTCAGTTGGTTGTGGTGGTCATGTAGGTTACTGAGTACCTAAATACCGTGATGGAATTGCTTACCAAAACCTGCAGCAGGCTTTGACTCTCCACATTGTTTTAGATTCTGTCTGCAACTTACCAGGGCTTTCAGGCTCTCTCTGTAACTTTGTTATAGGCTAACTTCTTCATCCTTCAGAGAATTCATCTGATGACTGTTGAGAATGAAAATTCCTACCAACAGATGTTCAATATTAGCTTTGTGTCCAAGAATGCTGTATTTGTGCTGATCCTTAATTCGGGATCTCTCTTCTGGTGCCAAATATTTTGACCTAAAATAGGATTGGTGAGAAGGAAAGAAGTAGAGATTTTTTTTCCTTAGTCTGCCCTTCCAAGAAGACTGTCAAACCTCACATTGGAGGTTCAATATACTTCACATATATTATGGTAATTTAAAATTTACAGTGCTTCTTCAGACTGTACATACTAATTGCTGTGGTAGTTTCTGTCCTGTGGCTTCATGGAGTCAGTTTCCCACTTGGCATCTCAGGCGTCATTCAGACCTTTGGAACAAAAATATATGGTGTGTAACTACATGCATCTTGTATTGATTTATGGGATCGTGTTTTTGATTGTCCTCATTGATGTTTTAGTTTTCTATTATTCCTTCTTTTTATAGCCCTCTTAGGGTCTCCAGCTGGTGGAATGCAGAATTCCATTGGTTCAGTTGGAACAGGCCAGCAGAATAATCCATCACTAAGTAATCCTAATCCGATTGACCCCAGTTCCATGCAACGAGCCTATGCTGCTCTTGGGCTCCCATATGGCAACCAGCCTCAGACACAGTTGCAGCCCCAGGTACAAGGCCAACAGCCAGCACAACCTCAGGCTCACCAGCAAATGAGGACCATTAATGCATTGGGTAGGTGGAAAAAATATCAAGAAACTAAGGAATTGAAATAAATTAAGCTGTGGAATTTTTAGGACTAACAGTATTTCACAGAAACAGAGTGGTGACTTTCTGTTGATGTTGATTGGTAACTTAAAAATTATACTATTCAAATGCTACTATTCATTCACATCTGAGTGTTAGAAAGTTGTTTATATATTCCTTCTGCCAAATGGTAGTGGATTAAGTTCCCTCTAAAACAGTCCATAGCTTTTTACTGTGTAAAGTGATGGGATAGAATTCCATCAGGATTTTTGTTCAACAGTTATTTTCTCTGTTCTAGCAGGCTGTTCTATCACAAATGCTATCTTCTTTCAGGAACTTAGTTCTTAACAACTTTTTACCTTTTAGAACTAATACTAAGTGTGTATGACTTCTGAATTTGCATAGACTAGGTTTTTTTTTCTAGGAAAAGACCTTCAGACTGAAATTGGCATGTGAAATAGCTGTGTATATGCACCATAGTGGATACTAATGTAGAAGTGCTTATTTGGTACACTATTTGTTAACCAGTTTTGTCTGTTAAATGCAGTTTTGTGCTTCTGTTGTCAAAATAGTGAACCAGGTACCAACGATGTTTAATTTTGTCTCAAAGGAGCCAACCAGATGAACCTTCCCGCAGGAGGAATAACAACAGACCAGCAAGCTAGTCTAATTTCTGAAACTGCTCTTCCAACATCCCTCGGGACAAATAAGTAATGCACACATTTTCACTCTTCCTCATTTAAACATTTATTTACATGCTTTATGAATGTAAATAAAGAGCGTGCTTTAGAAACTAATTGCATTGCTGCTTGAGAAGATCACTCACATCTATAGTTACTCTCTTTCATGTTTCAGTTCTACATTCACCGCATTAGAGATCCCCAGAAGAGGTCCCCCAAGAGATCCCCAGAACATTTAGCAGTTTTAAATAAATTCCAAAGGGAAGAATATGTTGTATTTTTAGATGTACAAGTACCTTAACAGCTTTGATTTTTTTCCCCGTGTCTTCTGAGCTCCCGAGCTTTGCTGCTGTATGCTTTGTAGCTTGTTGGTGTCGGTATTTTACTCACAGAATGCTTGATGCAATATCTAGAAGTGATGAAGGCAATTACTTAAAAACTATTCTTGCATCAGGCATACTTCAGAGACTTACTTTCTTGTACTCTAACAGTCCATTTTCTTTTTTGTTTTAGCCCCCTAATGAATGATGGCACAAATTCTGGCAATGTTGGAAACCTCAGCTCAATGCCAACGGCTGCACCTCCTTCTAGTACCGGGGTAAGGAAAGCATGGCATGAACATGTCACTCAGGACCTGCGCAATCATTTAGTACATAAACTGTAAGTATTCACCAAGACCACATTTTTTTTTTCCCCTGAATGTTTTTAAATAATTTCAGTATTGTAGTTCTCCTAGCTGAAGAGTTACTAAGGAGAAAGTGAGGAGAAAGTAGTGATGCTGTTGACACTGTGCCATTGAATAGTGAACCACTGTCCTTAACTCTCCAGTTCGTTCTTCTTGCTTGTGAAGGGATGGAGTAGGTGTAGTTTATATGGCTAGTGAATTTGTTCTGCTGTAGTAAACAGAAGTATTCAGATTCTAGATTGTCAAACCTCACATTCTTTTATCACTGAGTTTGCTTTAAACTTGTAGGGGATAATACAATGTAGATATTATTTTATCAGTTTTGGACACTTTTGCATCTCTGATGTATAAGGGAATGTGCCAAGTGAAGGTTCTGAAGCTGTATAGAATTATTAGTTTTCCTCTGAAGAATTTTTCTTTTATTCTTTCTCATCTCTTGTAGTGTCCAAGCCATCTTCCCTACTCCGGATCCAGCAGCACTGAAGGATCGCCGCATGGAGAACTTGGTGGCTTATGCAAGGAAAGTCGAAGGAGATATGTATGAATCTGCCAACAGCAGGGTATGCTGCTTCAGTCTGGGTATTCAGAATATGGTCAAGAGCTGTAATATTGCAAATCTTAGAAGCATAAGGAAGCCACAGGAGAATTATTTCACTGTTCTATTGATGAACAAAGTCATGCTTTCTGTCTGTGACAATGCTTGTATGACCCCATGCTATCTGATTGATGTCACTCCAAACTCATTTGCCTCCTTCAGGTCCATGAAAACACAACAACATTGTGCTGCCCCATTTTCCATTCCCCCTAAAAGTCTGACTGATGTGCATGAAAACTTGAGCACTGCTTACAGTTCTTGATGTTTCCTTTGCTGACGTTTTGTTTTATGAAAATCTGTGCAGATAAGAGTTCTGATGCCTCTTAACCATCAGACCTTTTTTTTGGACCCAACCATGTTAAGCTGCTTAGTGTTGCAATAATCTCTCTACTACTCAGCAGCATTGAGAATGATTTGGCTAAGACAGATAGCAGTTTCAACTAACAGAATAAGAAATCAGTTTGCCTGTGTTTGTCTTGTGAATGGGAAACAAGTCAGAATTACCTGTTCGTGAATTCCTTGTCCCCAGTGAGCTGTCAGCTCGAATCTGTATTACTCAGAGAACAAAACCCTGTTGATTGACACACTGAACATACTGTTTCTGTATGTCAGTGCAGTTCTGCCACCTTAAAGGAACCACTCCCTGAAAGTTTTCATCAGGTAAAAATAGTAGTGCTGTGCTGATAGCTTATGAAATCTTACCCGTTTAGAATCATGGGGTACTGTCATTAGATAAGAGTTAAATAAAGAGAGTAGTCAGCATTGTTTGTGTGACAGACATCCAGTAAGACAGAACACTTAGTCTGCTCCTCTCAGATCAGCTCCCAGAAGAGCGTGCAATTGAACATGAATTCTGTTTCCTATAGGCAGTGGTTGTACTTGTAACACCACCAACTCTGTGTTGGTGACAATATCATACCTTCCTTTTGGCTACTCAGAGCCTGGGAAGATGTGTGTTTGATCAAGGGTCATCACCCTTGAGCACTCTGATAGCTTCAGATAAAAACTTGAGAGAAAATGAGAATTTTGTAGGCATACATACACATCTCTGTGCCTTGTCAGTAAGAATAAGAGTAGTAGAGTTCTGGCTTTAATACTGAATGTCTTCTCTGCCAAACGTATATACCCAGAAGTATCTTCTCTTTACCACGTGAAACAGCTGTCAGAGCCTTGTTGGCACAAGTCTGCTTTATGGGAATTGATCTAACTTACTTGGCTCCAAAGCACTGAATTTGGAAAAGGGGGGGGAGTAGTTAAGACATTCTAAATGATTCCATGGGGAATTGGATCTTTCTTCTTGAGGAGCATTAGTTTTTCTTTGACTTTGAAAAACGGGTCAGTATACAGTGCCAAACTGCGTAGTAGTATATACTCTTTGTAAATACATCCCTTTTCAGGAGTGTTTGTAATGTGGGTGTAGCTCAATCTTAAATGCACGAGTGGGAAGTTACAAAAGAAGTGTCCAATCAGAAAAAGGGCTTCTAGTGCTTTTAGTCTGGACAGCAGAAAGATGGACTTTCTTAACAAGACTCATGAGAGATACTCATCTCGTCCTTATTTTCTGAAGTGAACTGGATCCTGCTGTAATAACAAATTCTGGTTCAGTCTGATGAAGATAAAACAATCTTGATAAGTACATTGCTTAGGCTCTGCTCCATTTAAGAGCATGGGTGTCCCCACAAAATAAATGGGATCTTGAGGCTTTATGGCATTTTTTTTTTGCTTTTAACAGGTGTGTAATCTCATGTTTGGCAGATGTGTCCAGCAATTGCTGGCAAGCAAAATTGTGTCCCTTGCTGTGCAGTGTGATGCCTTATTTGATCTGTTGTCAGGGTAGATTCAGTAAAATGGATTTTTTTTTTCTGTCTTGTGTAGATGTAGTGTTCAGCTGTCTGTGCCTGAGGATTATTTTGCACTGATTTTCTCCATTCCTATGGGTTTTGTTTCTGTTTATTCCCTGCAATTCCTGTCAGTAATCAGACTCTTTAGGAAAAGTGGTTCCCGTCTTTGTTTAAAAATTGATCTGTCCTTAGCACCTGTCTTCAGAAGTTTGTTGAGCATGACTGTATCTCTGGGGACATTTTTTTATCTCTGGATTGGTGGAAATGCTGGTTATGAAAATACTGTTTACAAATCATTTGCACATAGAACTAAATCTTGCTTTCTCCAAGCAATAGTGGCCTGGTTGTCTTCTCCTTTGTCTGCTAATCTCCACAGTGTAGGTGTGGTGAATAGTCATGAAGCCAGGTCTCACTTAAGTGTTTCCTGGAAGTTTGGTTTTGCTTATCTGCATTAAAGCAGGGATGAGACTGTCTCAGTTTGACAATTGTGAAAGGGAATAGTTCCTGTTAAGCTTGGCAGGTGCATGCTTTAAAAACTGAAACAAAAACAAATCAGCTGACTATTCAGGTAGACTTGCTTGGCTTCTGTCATTGCTTTCTTACAGCTGATATTCCGTGCTATTTTTCTTTTTTAGGATGAATACTATCACTTACTAGCAGAAAAAATCTATAAGATACAAAAGGAGCTAGAAGAGAAGCGGAGATCTCGTCTGCATAAACAAGGGATCTTGGGAACACAGCCAGCCTTACAGACGCCGGGACCTCAGCCCCCTGGCATCCCACAGGTGGCTGCTGCCATGGGCCAGGCACAGCCTGTGCGGCCTCCCAGTAAGTGCTTCTGCATCAGGGTAGGGGCCTGGGAAAGCAAAGTGGGAGGACAACAGGGTGTTTGGTTCTTATTCTTCGGCTGTAGCCTTGCAGGGTGTGTGCCCTTGCACTTTGTAGGCTAATCTTGTGTGCAGATGCTGAGTTTTGTCTCTGACCATTTTTCTGTTTCTGTTGCAGATGGGCCTATGTCCATGACAACTGTGCCTATAAGTCGAATGCAGGTTTCTCAAGGTATCTATATTTTCTTCTCTAGCAGCAGTTTGTGGGTGCAAAATGATGCATTGGGGAAATGCTAATCATTTCTTTTTCTCTTGGAATTGTCATTGTGGGGAGTAACTACTGGGTCTCCCTTTTTCTGCATCATTCTTTGTTGTTGCTGTGAGAGACAGTAGCAGTCTCAGTTCAGTCTTAGAATTGTGGAATCCTTAGAGTTGGAAGGGACTGCTGAAGGCCATCTAGTCCAAGTCCTCTGCATTGAACAGGGATACCACAGCTAGGTCAGGTTGCCCGTGGCCTGATACAGCTTTACCTTGAAAAACTCCAGGGATGAGACATCGACCTCATCACTGGGCAACCTGCTCTAGTGTCTCACCACCCTCACTGTACAAGACTTTTTCCTTATATCTAACATAAATCTAAGTCAGTAGGTACTTTGTACTTTGCTAGCAACTGGAAAGTAGTTCAGTTGTTTCAAACAGGAAATGGCAAGGAGAAGTACTGTAGATAATCCATGATTTAAAATATGCTAACTGCAGGGCAGGAGTGTTTTGGTATGTTTCTATCATTAAATAAGCCCCAGATACACCTGTAGCTGAAAACTTACCACTTTAATCCTGTGCATCCTGGAATATGTGTAACTGACAGTGTTCTGTCTTGCTTTCTGGTGGGAAGGCCAATTTAAGAAGCCATTATTGTTTATTCATGCAACTGATGTTTGCCATCACTAATTTAGGCTGCTGTGGGATCATGGGGTAGGTTTTCTTGAAGAGTACAAGTCTCAGACTTCTAGATGTTTCAGCTTCCCCCAAAAGAGTATCCCAGAGTACTCTATATCAAGAAACCATCCTATGGTATTACATACATACATACAGCATCGTGTATTTACAGATCATCCACACTCCTCATCGTTTTTAAGCCACTGTTATATACTCCCTAACAATCTTCTAAATATTCTTTGTATCTTGGCTTTTCTCTGAAGCCAAGTAATTGAAGCAGCATTCAAGGAAAAAGGTGATGTGTGGGGCACTTAATTTTAGCCATAAGAAACGTGAATTTTATAATAGAGTGTACATAGGTAATTTCTAATGACTTGTTCCTAATGAGTTGTTTTGGGGGTGCATTTGCAGGAATGAATCAGTTTAACCCCATGTCCATAGGGAATGTGCAGATGCCACAAGCACCCATGGGACCCCGTGCAGCTTCTCCAATGAACCATCCTGTACAAATGAACAACATGGGCGCCGTTCCTGCGGTTCGTACTTGTTATCAAATTCTTCTCAAAGTTGGTTGATTATATTTAACAGTGTAACGCTGTTCTGAAAAGGCCATGTCACAGAGCAGTACTGTAAATTGTAGGATAATTTCATGAAAATCTACCGAGTCTGTCAAGCTTCTGTTGAGGCATTTGTTTTCACTATTTACGTGTTTTAAAAGAAATGTCTTTGGAGAGGTAAATATCAGGGTTGCAATATTCTGCAAGTTTGTGGATGAGCTGAGCCCTTTCAGGGGCTGTTTTTCTTCAGTATATGTACTTTCTTTATTCCTCCAAGAAAACATGTTTTTATTCTTCAGGAAAAAAAAAACGCCCATATATTCAAATTATGCTAACACTTTAAATATTAGATTGTGTTGAAGTAACTCCCTGTTGAATACCATGAAACAAATGCTAACATTGTGTTTATGCCCACTTCCATTTGGTTGACTGAAGCCAGTTTTCCTTTTATTTTTTGTCACTTCTTTTGGCTCATTACTTTGGTATTTTCCTTTGTCTTGCTACATAAGTGCTAACGTCTTTATTCTGGTGTTAATTTTTAGATGGCAATGTCTCCTTCCCGAATGCCTCAGCCACAGAACATGATGGGAGCCCATTCCAACAACATGATGGGTCAGGCTCCTACCCAGAACCAATTCCTGCCCCAGAATCAGTTTCCAGCTTCCACAGGGGCTATGAATGTGAACAATGTCAGCATGGGTCAGTCAGCAGCCCAGGCAGGGGTGGCACAGGTATGATGGATTTTCTAATATCCAGGTTAAATGCTTTTAATTATTTTGGTCTGGTGTATTTTATTTGTGTATCTCTGTGTGTCATTGTCTATATTGCAGTCATTCTTGACTTTGAGGAGTTCTACCTCCATATGTTAACTCAGGTGCAGTGTCTCAGTGTAAATTCTAAAGTGTGCTGTTGAGATGTTTAGAGGAATATTAGAAATTATTTTATGGGGCATGTATGAGCATACGCTTCTGGTTTTGTGCAGACTTCATTAGCCAACTTTAAATCAAGAATTGCAGTAAAGTAGCTGGGAACCTTGCTGCTTGCAAGCAGAAAACATTTTCCAGCAAGGTTTTTTTGTTGCTGTTGTAATAGTTGTCAATGAAGTAAAAGATAGCTTATGATACCAGGGTGTACATGGTTCCCAACAAGAGATTTGTTGGGTGTTTTTTGTAGTTTTTGTTTGTTTCTTGCTTGGTATTGCAGGTAGGTTAGCTGAGACCTCTGGGGCTCTCTGGTCCATTCTCAAATGAGAGAAAACTTAGATTGCAAGAGCTATCTCAGGGCAGGTTTTCAACAGCTGCGTGATGAAGCACCTACAGTTTCTTGGGCCCTGGTTCAGTTACTTGACCAACTTTTTCAGGGGAAAAAAGAAAGAAAGAAGAATCCTAAACTTTAGTTCATTAAAACTGACTTTAGATAGACAATATAGAAGCAAGTTTAAATTAAAAACACACAAACAAAAAGAACATCTTAAGTCTTGTGTTGAGGGATAGGGCAGGCATTAAATGCATTGAACTGTTTTCCAGAACAGGGCTGCTCTGACCTCCTGCAATAGAGTGTATATTTGCTTGAAACTGTTATGTATGCAAAGTGTGACCTTTGCCCAGCTCTACATGATGTAGAGATTGTCTGCAGGTTTCTGTGTTACTCAGAGATTGTGAGGATTCCTCCTCTGTGCCAGTAGTGTTCATGTAAAGTGATGTGTGAAGCACAGCTAAGTTTAGCATGAAGCTCTTTGAATAAAAGCTGACAAAAATGATTAGAGAAATCAGGGCACAGTCATCTGCGTAGTGTAGTTAGACATGTTTTAAAGATTATGTCAGTGCTTAAAGGTTAATTGTGATTCCCAGAGTTTTAGGAGTGATGTGTCTGTAAGAGAATCTCTCTCCTTCCAGCAGGGGCAGGTTCCCAGTGCTGCTCTTCCCAACTCCATGAACATGCTAGGACCACAGAGTGGTCAGCTATGCCCACCAGTGACCCAACCACCTCTGCATCAAACTACACCTCCTGTGTCCACCGCTGCTGGGATGCCACCTATTCAGCACCAAACACCAACTGGAATGACTCCTCCTCAGCCAGCAGCACCCACTCAGCCATCCACACCAGTCTCATCTTCAGGACAAACCCCTACACCGACCCCGGGTTCTGTTCCCAATGCAACCCAGACACAAAGCACGCCGACGGGGCAGACTGCAGCACAGGCTCAAGTCACAGCGCAGCCTCAGACCCCAGTTCAGCCCCAGTCTGTGCCAACCCCTCAGCCATCCCAGCAGCAGCCAACATCTGTGCAGGCACAGCCACCTGGCACTCCAGTAAGTATCAGCTACTTGCGTTTTCTCTTGTGTAGTGGTGTTGCACAGAAGTCCTCCCTATGTGTAGCACCACGTCGCAAATGTGTAGAATCCATATGTGTTGTATGGCTGTCCATAGTAGCTTCTACTGTATAGCAAAGGATTCATTATATAGATGTGTAAAAACGTGTTCAGATTATCTCAGCATTGTTTGAAGGAGGGGGGGCATACTGAATGACTTCAATCTGCTCAAAATAAAAATGGCAGCAGTGTTTAGAAAGATGAGGAATATCAGGCCTGATACAATATTTGGCCTTAATCGGAATCAGTCTTTTCTGATCATAAAATTTGATTAGGTTTTTTCTCTTTTGAGCTTTATAGTCAGGAGGAATGCACGTGTCGAGGATTGTACCATGTTTTACTGGGCAGAAGCCTATTTGTTTGGAGCAGAAATCTTCCTTTGCTTTTACTCTGTAAAACAGAGTTACTGAATGTGTTCTGTAGAAACTTGACTACAGTGAGCTCCTATATCCATGTTCTGCACTGTTTTAGAATATCATCTCATGTCTTTTTTTTTTTTGTGCTGTTCATTTTTTAGTAAAGGAAAATATTTCTATAAATGCAGTGTCTTTCTTTTTTACTGTTTTTACAACAGCTATCCCAGGCAGCAGCTAGTATTGATAACAGGGTCCCCACCCCTGCCTCAGTTGCTAGTGCTGATACGAATTCCCAGCAACTNCTGCATTGTTTTAGAATATCATCTCATGTTTTTTTTTTTTTGTGCTGTTCATTTTTTAGTAAAGGAAAATATTTCTATATATGCAGTGTCTTTCTTTTGTACTGTTTTTACAACAGCTATCCCAGGCAGCAGCTAGTATTGATAACAGGGTCCCCACCCCTGCCTCAGTTGCTAGTGCTGATACGAATTCCCAGCAACTAGGACCAGATGCACCAATGCTAGAAAGCAAATCAGAAGTTAAAACTGAAGAAACTGAGCCAGAGACTAGTGAGACACAAGTGGAAGCTAAGACTGAGGTAAATGAGATTCTATACAGCTTAACTGAAAGCAGTGATAGCTATAAAAGCACTTAATGATATGTCTGAATTGATGAGCTAAGGGGTGAGAAGAGGGTAGTTACTGGAAAGTAACTGTCCTGAGGAGAGCCATGGATGGAGAGTGCTTTGACAGTCTCAAAAGCTAATATTTGAAGGACTGAAGCCTGAGTCATAGATGTAACGATGTGTCTTGTTGCCTCCTTTCTTAAGGTGGAGGAGGATTTACAAGGATCTTCACAAACAAAAGAGGAAGCAGATGGAACTGAACTGAAACAAGAGCCAATGGAAATAGAAGAAAAGAAGCCTGAAATAAAAGTAGATGCTAAAGAGGAAGAGGAAAGTGGCACTAATGGAACCACTTCACAGTCCACATCACCATCTCAGCCCCGCAAAAAAAGTATGTATATAAACTGATCCCTTTTTCTTGCATGCTTTGTTTTATACAACCCTTCCATTCTCTGCAGTTTGTGTTCCTGCTGGACTCTGTTTATTTTTGAAAGTAGGATTCCTTTAATGTTACTTGAGTTAGAGGTGAGAATAACGTGTTGTGCTCTTGATGCAAGCATCATCCAGTTTCTGCCCAGAAGGACTAAGGTGGTGAGGGGGTGGTTGCTGCTTAAGTGATGTGCATGAATCTCTCCCTCTACATCTTGGCCTGTGCACTTTCACAGGAACTCAGTATAGATGCAGTGCTTGCAGTAACCAGGAAATATCCATTACTAAAGAAAACGGTCAAAAAGAAATTACTCTTTTTTGTAATGAATTAAGTTTTGGACTCAGAAACCTTAGCTGTCTTGATGCTTTCAATATAATGTGTCAAAAAAAAAAAAAAAGGAAAGCTACATTCCATTTCATTTTGTCTTTTCTTTCAAAGGAAACTACGATTGCATTAGAAGAACGTTACATGTGTATGAATGTGATCAAGAAATCATAAAGTTTTAGGTTGTACAGCTTAAATGTTGATCTCTTCTATCTGCCTTGTATTGCATTTCATTATTAGACACGGTTTTCTAACAATAAAGTGTATTTTCCTGTAGTTTTTGTAGCACAGTCTGCCAGCCAAACAAGAGTGAACTGCAGAGCCTATTTCAAACAAACGTTTATAAACAAGTTTAGTTCCAAGTGGGAAGAATCATTGCTTCTCCTTAAGTATTCATCTTGCGAGTAGATGGAAGCAGTAGCTGGAGGAGGATGGTTCTTCTAGAGTTGGTCTGTGCAGAGCTATACTGTCATTCTTGTGATTCAGTCTGGGTTACTGTGTGTTTCCAGCACCTCATTTAGTAACACAATTCTTGTCTCAGAAATACCGTTACTAAGTAGCCAGAGTGTAATAATGCATGTGCAGCATATGCAGTTTTAAATTGAGCCATTTTCTCATTGAGAAGTTTATCCAACTTCAAAGGAGTGATTGCATTTAAATAGAAAATAAACCAAGTGGTATTCAAGAGCAAATATAGTGAAGTGTGATTAAGGGTTTTATGGTATCTTAAAACTGCTTATGAAACTCATCTCATGTTTTTTCATTCATTACAATGGTTTCATTTTCCATTGGTGTTTGAGACTTCTCATAGCATGGGAAGGATGAAGAGATGCACTGCAAAGTGATCTGGAACACAGATCATCATTTAGCAAATAGTGGCCAGGTGTCTTCATGTTTGGAAAGATTCACCTGTGCCTTAAAGGACTGTCTTTTTGAGTGGCTTCTGCTGTGGAGTTGAAATCTACCTATACCACACACATACAGTTATGTTGAGCACCATAGGCTGAAGGGAAGGCTTTTGTTTGTTTGCTTCTTTCCTTGTAGTCTTCGCAGAAGAAAGTGTTCTTGTCACCTGTTCTCATTATAGCTGCCTGCCCTATAGCTTGATTGCCTTCAAGATGGGTTTTAGTGGTTTCTTCCTTTGTTATAGGTCATAATAATGCAAGTCCTCATTTGAGAGAAGGTTCCTGGGTGTATTGTTCTGACCGTTTTGAAGATGTCTTCATCTTCTCGTCAGAATTTTCTCCTTAGTGAGCATAAACAGAATTTCCTGTTTGAAAAAATGAAACTTATTTAGAAGTTAAAAAGGGAGCATCTTAGTCTTTTCTGGCAGGTAACACATCATAATGCAGGCAGAGTTCCCTTTTCCTTCTTCCACCTATGCACCCAAGACAAAATTGGGATGACTGGATGCCAGCCCCTTACAGAGATTTGCTACAGGAGGAGAACCAGGAGCATATAATCGAGGAAGAGGAGTGAACAGTAGCTTTCCTGTTCAATCTGCATACGGAGAGAGACTGTGTTCAAATGCTCTGTTATCAGTCACCCTCCTTAGAGGCAGAAAAGTTTCTTTACCGCTAAAGAAGGCGGCGACTTTTCTTTACATTTTTAGGTGAAGTCATAACTCTAAAAAACTGAATTTTGAGTCATATATATAAAACCAAAGTTGAAGTAGGTCATAACTTTAACAGGAATGATAATTAGTCTTTAAGGAAGTTGGCAAAAGTTCTGCTGAATCTCTGTTGTCCCGATTTAAATCAGAATCGGATCTATTGAGGAAGCTCCTCTAGCTAGTGGTATATTGTTGTGTGGATCAGTGCAGGAGAACTTCTTACAGCAATGCCAAGTGGATGGCCAGAATAGATTACTGAAGGGTTCGAGTTCAGCAGCTGCAATGTGAGGTCTCATTGCAGCTGTATGGCAGGGCCTTGCTGCAGCCCCTCTGGCAGCTTGCGTAGCCCTTTGCCATGATTTAGCTGGCTGAGCTGTGCTGGCAATCCTCTCTCAGTTACAGGCGACTCATTCAAACTGTCTTCCAGCTTCCCTTTGCTCTGCAGGGACTGTTTTCATCCCGACTAGCAATTTCCAGGAGCTTCAGTGTCCACAGATGCTTCAAAACATTGAGACTTTAATGCTTCAGAAATTGTTGAGTTGCACCAACTTAATTTTTTGTGCTTTAATTTGTGTGTGATTTCAGTGAGTGTGGTTGAGATGAAAAGAATTCCTCTCAGAAATGTAACATTTATTAAAAAAAAAAGGGGGGGGAAAAGAAGAAAATTTTAAAAATCTATTATTTTTTTTAACTGAGAATGCTCCCCCAGAGCCTGTTTTTATCTTAATAAAGCACCATCTGAGCAACAAAAGCAATGATCAGCCTCAGAGGGGTCACTGTAGCCCAACTGATTTAAGTGCTTTCAAGAGAACTCCTAATTGCTCCCTTTTATTGGTATTGTTCTCGTTTCAGCCAGGTAGATAAATATTAAATGCCATCCTGCTCTTCGTAGTTGTTGTCTTTTTTTTCCTGAATAATAGGCATTCTTCCCTATTTAAAGCCCCTGTTCCTAAGGAAATAAATGTAATTACACCGCTGAGATGTTCAAAGAGCTCTCCAAGTTATCATTATTTTTCAGAAAATGCATTGCCTTTCTTGTCCTTGTCATCTACTATTGAAGGGAATGTGGCTGTTGCCATGCCACTGTTGCCAAGTGGTTATAATGATGCATATAAATCTTGGAGGTATTAACACTTTCAAAATCAATTAACAGTCCATCAGACTGGGACTGTTTGTATGCCATGGCCAGAAAATCCCTGTGTCAGCTTTCAGGACATCTGGTTACCTTCTGGAGAGCTGACTCTTCGGCCCTGCCCACCAGGATTCCTTTGCTGGAAGAATCTTGTCACGGGAGCAGCTGACAGAGTCAGAAAGGAAGGAGAAAATGCAGCCGGTCTCTTCTCTGAAGAGCAAAGCTTCATTGATGTTGAAGCAATTGATGGTTAATTTGCTTCTGGATAAATCTTGCATCCTCTGGAAAATGTATCATTAAATTGTTCTTATCACCCTATACTGAGAATGTAATCCAGTGTGATTCGATTAAATGTAGAAGCTGCTTGGTAACCTCTTGGTGATAAGTGTTGCTTTTAATCAGCCATGTAGATGAGAAAATAGCTTGTAAGATTTTTTTGTGACAGCAGTTTTTATTTTATTTTTTTAGGGAATTAAGCGAATATGATATCCAGAAGGAATTCTTCTAACCTTTCCATCTTTCATTAACAGTTTTCAAACCCGAGGAGCTGCGCCAGGCACTGATGCCTACGCTGGAAGCCCTGTACCGGCAGGACCCGGAGTCTCTGCCGTTCAGACAGCCTGTGGACCCACAGCTCTTAGGGATTCCGGTGAGTTGGCACTGAAACACAACAGACTGCTCTAATACTTTGCCTTTGCTCATGTAAACATTTCATCATTTCTGCACAACACAGTGTGAACAGTTGATATCTTAAAAAAAAATAATAATAATTGCGTGTGTTTGTTTGAAGGACTACTTCGACATTGTGAAGAATCCCATGGACCTTTCAACCATCAAACGTAAATTAGACACGGGGCAGTACCAGGAGCCCTGGCAGTACGTGGACGATGTTTGGCTGATGTTCAACAACGCCTGGCTTTACAATCGCAAGACTTCCAGGGTCTATAAGTTTTGCACTAAACTTGCAGAGGTGTTTGAACAAGAAATTGATCCCGTTATGCAATCCCTTGGCTACTGTTGTGGGCGCAAGGTATGTGCTCCAGGGACTCGGTCAGAGTCGCGTTTTTGCAAAGAGCTTTGCTTGATTGAACAGAGGAAGCGTGTGCTTTGTATAGACTCTTTGCTTTTCTAATTGAAATAAGGAAAAGGGCTTGTGAGAGTCTGACTTCTCATCACCACACTGAGAACTAGAAAAAAATAAAGCAGGAGATGATTTCCTTCTTGCTGCTATTCTCTTACTGTCTTTTTCGCCTTCAGAGAGAGAATACCTTTTCTGATCAAATTAATACTAAAATTCGTTGCTTCCAATGTCCATTGCAATCAAGTAGGTGGTTAGAGAGGTCAGCTCTTCCATCTCATAAAGTTAATTACTATTATTCCATTAAGAGAGCTTTGCTAGTATACTTACAATAGCTTGGGAAAGTGTGATAACAGCGTGTTAGACTATCCTCAAGTCAGTCTAATAGATACTTGGTTAATAAAAGATTAGGTCTTAACGTTTTCTTTCTCTCCACTTTTTTGCAGTATGAGTTTTCTCCACAGACCTTGTGCTGCTACGGCAAGCAGCTGTGTACTATCCCTCGTGATGCTGCCTATTACAGCTACCAGAATAGGTAAGTCCTTGGCTGCTTTTCTTGGTTTTCTTGGTTTTTTTGTTTTTTTTTTTCCTTTTGCTGTATTCAGAAAAGCAGTATTGTTTGTGTTCCCTGCAAATGTGGAGGAGGATTATTAACCTTCTCTTTCCTTTGCCTGCTAAGTCAGGGGAAAGTTGGTTGTTTATCCTTGCATGCTGTCCTTTTGCAGGTGACCCTCTAGTTGGCTGTACTGCAGGTAGATAGACACGATGCTTAGCTGCTTGCTGCTGGCTCGGCTGTGCTGCTGAAGTGGAAGTGCTCCATATTTTCCTCAAAACCAATAGCAGGGCATACTGGAGGTAGAAAGGCAGACGTGCCAAAAGGGACCAAGAGAGCTATGTTGCCTTAGTCTGGAGAAATACGAAAACATACAGTTTTGTTTCTGAATTACTGTCAGAATTTGGAAATAAATGGTACAGTAATAAAATCTAGTGGTCACTCTCTTCACAGTTAGTACCGAATTCTTTTTGAACTAGCTTTGAATTACTGTTTAAAATCTCCTCGGACTCCATGAAAATATCAGAAAATACTATTTTACATTAAGTTTTTTCTTAATTACCATAAGGCTTTGATGTTAGTATGATGGTTAACCAGTGGCATCTGTTTAAAAACAAAGTTACAGATTTCTTTCTGAAGGTCTGATGGTGTGTAAGCCTTGCCAGCTTTGAAGTGCACAGCAGGTTGTTGTCTGAGCGAAGTTATGGAATGAATCCAGGCAGTCAGTGCTTGTATTTAGTCTCCCTGAAGGCCGTCCCTGTGTCACACCAGACACGTTGTAAGATGGTGTGAGGCACTGAGCTGGAGCAACACAAATGCAGGAGATGAAAAGGTGTTGCTTTGCACTGGGTGTAGGGGCTGAGGTAGGTTGCATTGTTACAGAGGAATGTAGATAGCATTGTTATGGAGGGATGTGGATTCACAAGCTCTCATAAAAGGTTTTATACAGCTGCTCTGAAATCTCAAAAAAGTCAGTCTGAAGAGAAATAAAAAGCAATAAAATGCGTTTAAATGGATAGTACTAAAGTGGTCACTGTGGTCCTTAAATACTGGTGCTGTGTGATAGGATTTAAAATCCTTTCCATATTATACATCCAGGTAGTGCGGGGTATAAAAAGAATAGCAACCTCAAAAATAATTGGAGAAGTCATTTCTCTTTCAAGCTGTTGGGGTGTTAAATCACCTGGGTCGCTCAGTGGAAGGCTGCATTGGTGCTGGTTGGTGCAGCAGTGAGTTCTTCAGGGCTCAGCCGTGCACCATGGCAGTTTCCTACCTCGTAGGGATGAGACAGTGCCCTCACATAAGGTTTAGTGGTGGTAACACGTGGGAAAGAGGCAGTGGGAAAGGGCAGTTCGGCCTGGTGTCAGTGGGCAGTAACGGAGCTGAAATGGATGCAGGTGTATGGAAAAAGAGTAGAAGGATTTGGGGTTCTCTTGTTAGTTTGCTTCAAGGTTTGTATCTCAGGCTGCTAAAATGAAGAGACAATTCTTTTTTTAAGTTTGTTTTACCAAGGTATTTCTGAAGATCTGTATTTTTAAGCGTGCATTTCGATCAGATCACAGGGACCCCTTGTTTGTCAACTCCATCACTCTAAAACAGTCACATTGTTTCCTACAACAACAATATTCACAAACTAATTCGCTCTTAGCAAAGAGATTAATGGAATAATTCTGTCACTCCAGCAGAACTGTAATTGATTGAATGTTGCTGACTTCTTCAGGGTACAGAACAGATAGCACTGGATTTACTGGAAGCCCAGTGTTTTTACAACTAAGAATAATTAGGCAACGTTCAATAAATGAACTCTGCCACTGCAATTCAGTGATTAAAAGTTAATCATTTAGAACAGAGCTGTTTGGCTTGCACGCATAGCACAGAGGCTTGGTTAGAGCAGATGTTCAGAGAACACACCTTTTCTGTGAATATCCATTTGAAAAACACGGTTGGTATTTCAGATGAGTCCAGTTTGCTAATCCTGAAATTTCTCCAAATGCACTTCAACTGCAGTTGGAAGTGGGCGTGCTGACACAGATTGAGCCTTCCTAGGATGCTGATAATGAGCCGTAATGTGACTGGTCTCTGATTGATGGGAATCAGTCACCTGGACAGTCTGCATTTGAAAGGCTTCTCGTTTTTTCATGTGTTGCGTTAAGCACCTCCCATGAGCTTTCTGACTGTTACAGGAGAATATCGTGTCCTTCCTGAGGTGTTTGGTGAATATTCGTAGTAGCATGCAAAAAAATAACCCAATAAATTATGAGCTGGTCTCCATTTCTTCAGGTTCATATTCATACTAACTTAGAGATATTATTTCACCTCTTTTATTTTATGGACCAATATTCATGATCTTCAGTTGATCATTTTCACTCTATTTCAAATTTTCTTTCTTCATCTTAATCCCACGGATGAAGGCTGGATTCTTGGCTAGTGTTAGGCCCAGCTCTGCAGTGCAGAGCAGCATGGCTCACTGTGGGCTCACACCTGGCACTGGGGTTGTCATGTCAGTTTTCTGAACATGAGTAGTAATGAACTATGTCTGGGATTGCTTAAATGGAACAAAGTATAAAGGGAAGTCTTGCATGGGGGCTTTTCTGGTTACACATCTCTTCGTTTGGGTCCTCCTGTGTTTCTGTGCTTCCCCATTTGTGTCCTGAAGTAGTCAGTTAGTGTTTGTGAGTTCGTTGGCTTTTTTTTGTTGTTTTTTTAATTAAGGAAAATATGACAGAATAAGAAAAAAGAATGGATGGGCACCGTGTAATAAGCAGACAAGCTCTGCCCCTGTTATGGGGCAATCAGAAATGAGGCTGGGAGGTGCTGTGTCACCTGAGCAGTGTGGACTACAGGCACGAGTGAAGTGTGGTGTCACTGCCCGCTCCTGAAAAGCTCTCCTGTAGAATTGCTCTGTACTCACTGTGAAACACTTATCCCAAAGACTACAAATGAGCAGAACCCATCTTTTTTTTTTTCTCCTGGCCTCATTCTGTTGCGCTAGTGGCTCCAAGAGCCTTGGTTTTGCTTGATAGGATGATGTGTTTAATCCCAACTGAGCTGACCTGCAGGAGACGAGGCGCGGGCAGTTAGCGTGCAGCTGGCTGTGAACAGGGAGCAGACATCTTAGCTCACGTGGCTGCTATCAAAACTGCAGCTGCCCTGCTGGTAAGGTTATTACATGGCTATGCCAGTATGGGCTACGTTAACTAGAAAAAACCCATACCTTCTTCCTCTTTGTGTCACTGCGTGCCCAACCCCACTGTAGAAGGAGCATTGAGCGTGCTGCTGCATTCCTGGTGAGCGGGGCGGCTCCTGGAGCTGGAGCCAGCTGGCAGGGCGTGCAGGAGTTGGAAGGCTCGGATGAACCATGCTGCAGTAACACGGCCCTGACTGTGGCACTCATCAGAACTCCTTCCCTCAATTCTTTGGGTGCTGCTGAAGGACTGGGTCCCACTTGCATCGTGCTTTATGGTGCATGGCAGTGGTGTCACGGCCAGCCTCTGTCGCAGGAAGAAATTCTGACCTGTGTGTTTCAGGGAAGGCCACTCAGTGGCTTTGGTTGGCTTCTGGGAAGTTTGGTCCTGGGGATGTGTCCCCTGGCTCAAGCAGTTCAAGTGTACGAGGGTGTGTTGTAAGGGACAAGCTGCCATGTTGACCTGCATCCCTTCAGTTGTTGGTTCCTTGTGACAACGAGTCTCGTTGGGTGCCTGATGCTCACCGTTTGTACAGTTGTAGTGTTTGAGTACTAAAACTGCGTTTACTGTGCTGCCATTGCTGCTTATATTCTCTTACTCTTGAACCTCCATAAAGCTCCCTTATTTTGATGATCCTTCGTGGCCTTCCTGCATTTTACAGCTGTGGCCTCTCTTTGTTACCTTTGTTCATGTGTGAATTCATATCCTTTCCAAACATTTAGCCTCTTGTTTTTTAATGACCCAGACAACTTTGGTTCCAGTTCATCTGTAGCAAAACCAAAACGAACAATAATTTAAAAAAAAAAAATCTGTGAAATTTAGATTTTTTTTTTTTCAAATGCAGATTGTATTTTTGTTGAGTTGCATTCCAGTGTACTCAGCTCAGTTTGTTAAAGCATCGGTTGTGCTGAGTGTAGTGGGATTGGATCTTGGTCTGGGGACCAGAAATTCTCTCTGGTCTCATATTCGATTTCTGAAGTTTAATTGCACTTTGTTAATGTACTCAATAAATATATTGTATGTATGTACAATATTTGATGTTGGTCACATATATACATATATTGTGTTTATATAGATAAATGGCTGGAAACTCTGACCCATAATTGCATTTCTGTTAAATGTTTGTCTAGAGTATGGATTTGGTTTCATTTATATTAAATAATAAAAGCTGAGCAATTGGTCACATTTGTTCTTACAGTCAAATAACTTTTGAATTGAATATTTTAATAGACATATATTTTATTCGATACCAAGTGTTTCTGCTTTTATAGTTTTTACTGACAACCACTAAATGCTTTCAGCATATTTTCTAATTCCTTAAACCTGTAAAAGTGTGTTCCTAAGGCTTCTTGACAGGCTGCTTTTTTTAACCGAAGGAAACCCGACCGGTCTCGAGCCTGGAATCAGAGCGTTTTTTTTCCTAAGTGATGCAAATCAAATCCAAATTCTTAAATTTGAGGCCTCTGTAAAGGTAGCGCTTGGTAGCTACTGCATTAATCCTCCCCAAATTTGGAATCTGACCCTCCACTCTGTTAATAATGATGGCCGAAATGTATAAAATGAGACCGAATGCTAATCTGTGCTTTGCCTTGGCTTTCTGCTCTGTGTTGTCTTGGTGTTTGCGTCTTACCTCTTACGTCTGTGCTGTTTGTTCCCTCCCCTGTTCTCTAACCCTGCCGTCCCCTGTTCCTCCTCATTGTGCACACTGACCCACCAATCAACCAACAAACCCCCCTCGGCGTGCGATCTGCCCTGCTCTGGTTGCTGCCTCCGTGCTTGGGTGGCTGTGTGTTGGGCTGGACCAGTTCACCCAAATATGGCCTTCTTGCTGACAGGTATCACTTCTGTGAGAAGTGTTTCACTGAAATCCAGGGGGAGAATGTCACCCTGGGTGATGACCCTTCCCAGCCTCAAACGTAAGTAGTTTTCTTTCTTCTTCACGCTTAGTTTTTGTTCTTAAAGGAGGGACAGTGGGTATTTCTGATGGCTGGCTTGGCACAGTGGCCCATTGTGTCTGTGGGGAAACGCTGTCTTTGTCACTGGTGGGAGATTTTTGCAGTAACTGGTGATAGGCAGCTGTTCCTGTACCGAGCGTGCAAGTGCCACTCGTGCCCACTTGTGTTGCCTGAGAGCTGCCCCAGGTCGCAGGGCTGGCCCTGAGCAGCACACTGAGGGGGAGGAGGAAGCAGTGCTGTGACTGTCCCTGAGCCCTTCTCTTTCCACGTGAAAAGTTTCTGCCAGTCGTGGCACCTCACCTTGCAAAGCACAGCTTTTCTTTATGAAACCAATGGCTTGCCTTTAACCCAGCCAAAAAGGATGCCATGAGAAGCATGAGCAGCACAAGCTGCTTCAGAAGGTGGCTGCTTTACTGGCTGTGCCTTCCCTTGTTCTTGGTATTTTAATTTTACATATATGATATTTATTATTTTGTTTTTAATTTACCTCAGAAAATGAAATGGGGAAAGTATTTTCTGTAGCTTAAAATGGATTGCTTTCTCTGAACAGAGAACAAAAACTTATGTACTTCCTTCGGATTTGGTTTGTTCGTTTGCTGCAGTTCAGAGTAGTGTGATATAGTCTCAGCCTGTGGTAAAATGTTGCTGCTGAGTTTTCATGTTAACTCTTTGTCTCTAGAACCATCTCTAAAGATCAGTTTGAGAAGAAGAAGAACGACACGCTAGATCCTGAGCCGTAAGTAACCAGACCATTCTTGCTGTAAGATCGCTCACAGCTTTCACTTGTCCTCTAACCAACACTTCAGAAATGGGAGAGGGAATGAGGAACTCTTCCTTTTTCTCTCATCTCTGCCCAAGTAGACATGGAAACCTTTCTCCAGAGGTCATAGCACCACATGCAGTCGTGGTGTCTGCCATTGGTACCAAAACCCGAGTGTGAGCCTGTTTCAGTGACCATTCCTAATTCTGTTTGGCTGAAATAGGAATCTTTACATTTGAGTGCCTGTGCTCTTCCCCTCAGTATTTAGGTATTAACAAGTGGCCAGAGGGAAGGAGGTTAGAAATACGGGTGCTTCTAGCAGAAGGGGTTGTTTAAGCCTTCGATTTAAGAGGGCTACACGTGCGGGGCACCGAGAAACATCCTTGCTGCAAGAAGTGAGATAGAAACCTTGATAGAATTTAAGCAATTTAGACGTTGCATGAAGCAAAGTCAGCAAGTGTTTGAAGTAACTTACTTTCTTGTAACTTACTTGTTGGCTTTAAGTAGTTCCTGAGGTGTGTCCTGCCCCGCACAGCCCAGCTTAGGCTGGCCCTCTATCACAGTGAACGTTTCATCCCAAGCACTTTGCTGTTTGCCTCTCCCCATTTAGCTAGACTTGTGAAACTCATTTTTCACTTCACCTAGGCACTTAGCCACTCTAAGGAGCATCCTCCTCACTTGGGTTTGTTAACCTTGGGAACGTCGTGTGGGTTATTTCTGTAGCAGCAGCATGACGCTTCCTGCTGTCCCTAAGTAGCTGCTGCAAGACTTAATCTTCCTGCTCGTTTGTTCTCTGGCAGTTTGATCCTCTTTTCTCATACTTGAAGCTACTAGGTAGAGCTGCTCTGCCTTTTACAGGCAGGCTGCTGAGCTCACCATTGCAGTGGAGTCCATAAACACTGTGGCAACCCAGACAAAAGTGTCTTAAAAAAATATATCAAAAAACTCCACGGCAGACCCACGCAGGCAGAGGCATGTTAATACATGTCCTCTCAGCGTGGTTAGTCACGAGTGGTGCGTTTTTACATTTGCAGTAAGTTGAGCAACCATTTAGTCAGCCTGTGGTTGATGCACCAACTGACAAATCTGTGAAGGTATTGTTAAGCAGGATGCTGTGAAGCTGGGAGAACTCAAAGCTCTGCTTAGAAAAAGGTAGGATCGTAGAATCATAGAATCACCAAGGTTGGAGAAGACCTCTGAGGTAATCCAGTCCAACCATTCACCTGTCACCAGTATTTCCCACTAAACCACGTCCCTCAGTGCAACTTGTAAACGTTTCTTGGACACCTCAAACAGAGAACTCAGAGTTCACGTCTGGCACTTGTAACTACCAAATTCTGTAGTTTTTGCATGTCTTATATACATGTAAAGAGGAGTGGAGGGTTGGGCTGTTGTTCTTCCAGCTGAGTTCTGGAAAATTACCTGCCTAGCAACAGAAGTGATGGGCTATTCCTTTCTCTTCTCAGGTTTGTTGACTGCAAGGAGTGCGGTCGGAAGATGCACCAGATTTGTGTATTACATTATGATATTATTTGGCCTTCAGGGTAAGATGTTTGTTACCTTCCTAAGCCTTGTATGATAAGACTGGTGTTGTTTTAGTAATTAAGATTTTCTGCATTTGCTTTTTAATATGCATCACTGTCTTTTAGTAGCTGAGTGCAAATGGACAAAGCATTTCTAAATCTTTTTTTTTTGCATCTGTGGTCTCATTTCTGTATGTACAGATGAAAAAGTGTATGAAACAAACATGTTACATGCTCAGATTTCTGTGACTTCAAAGCGATGAACGGTGGGAGCTGATTGACAGTAGATTTGTTTACTAAAATGCACACGTGCAGGTGTAGCTGTTTGACAGACTTAAACCAACTCAGAAGGGCTTCAAGGCCCTTGAGGGGAAAGGTCAAATCCAGAGAAAAATATTTTCCACGTTGATGGGTAAAATTACAGGTTCAGACTTTCAGCTGGATGTAGCCAGAATTGGATTTGTCAAGTTTTTGGCACTTTTATTTTTTCTCTTCAGGTTTGTTTGTGACAACTGTCTGAAGAAAACTGGTAGAACACGCAAAGAAAACAAGTTCAGTGCTAAAAGTAAGTCTGATGTTTCTATTTCTGTGTTCTTTTTTCATCTCCCTGTGGAAGGCTTTCTTCCTTTGCATATATTTGTCATATATTACCTTTCTGATTGAGTCCTACTGCTGTCACGATACGTAGTATGGGACATTTGCAAAATGGGGAATAGTGTCACCTGAGGCTTTGCTGGCGGTCGGTGTTTTCAAGACCTGATATGAGTTTGTTGTCAGCCTTAGGGCTGCCTGAGGTCTTTGGCATCTGCGTGCCTATTTTTCCAAGACAAAAAAAGAAAGCAAAAGAAACAAGAAGAGGGAGAAGGTAGAAAGAAAAGGGGTGAGAAAAAAAGAAACAGAATAAGGCTGCATGCACTTACTGACTATTCTTAGGCACGGTTCTGGGTAACTTTGAAGTTACTATAAATCACCGTCACCTTTGTGCCCTGAAATAACACACAGGAGAAGGTTGTGCTGCACTTCAGCTGTGTTGTGGTGGTGCCAAACACTAATGTGTTTGAAGAGGTTTTCTCACTCCTTGTGCAAACTGTGATAGGAGAACTGTCAGGTGGAAAAGTAACTGATAGTATTCCATCTAAATCATGCAGGTAACCACTGTCATGCTGGAAACATCGCAAAGATGCGTGCCCAAAGCTTCTAGGCCAAGTTGTCTCCATCTCTTTAGCAATCCTTACCCAGATGGCATGTGCTTAACGTCAGAGAGCATGACCTGATAACTTGTGTATGTCATGGAGGGCAAAAAAAATAAGAAAGAGCAGAGACTGGCATTGGAAATGCAGTGTCGACAGCACAGAGTAGAAGATGACTGAGTTTAGAAATAAAGTGATTCAGATGTTCGTTTCCAATTCTTCTAAGAACTTCAGTTGAGAACTTATGACTGTACTTGATTTCTCCCTTTTTCTTTAGTCATTTGAATTTCTGGGTGTTAGTTTTTTGTACTAAAAGTTTGCAAGCCTGAGTCTTCCAAATTTCTCCTAATAAAAGGAGCAGTTTTGCCTTAAACTAAGTTTTTTATCATATGTGGTTGATTGCTCTTTCAGCACAATAAGAGATTTGAAGCAGGATAATGGGGAAGGGATACGGCTCGTGTAGCATTCTCAGGTTACAGTGATCAGAGCTGTCTCTGGGGTAACCTGCCACATGCAGAATAGTATTGTTGAAAAGATTAAAATTACTCTCGTTAAAGAGTGATGAAGATAGTAAGAGAACATTAATGAGGTAAAGAAATAAAGATGTCACTGTAGATAACCATTTTAAGTAGCTGCTTTTCCTTTTACACGCTGACTTTACAGTGTGTATTGATATAAATTCTTACATGTGCAATTTCTTACAAGTGTGCAGTTTTTCTGTGACGCAGCTTGAAAAAGTTTGAGTAACCAGGATGTAGTTTAAAGTGATGATTTTATTCTTGGGGCGTCTGGATGGAGGAAGTAATGGAAAGCTTCTCCCTTTGTTGACCTCCTTTTCCTGCTCCTTGCCTACATGTTTTCTTTTTCCCACGATGAAGTGAATCCTGCTGCCAGCTGTAGCCCAGTGGTGGGCTCAGCTCTAGGGACCACTTTTCCTCGGCAGTGCTCTGATGGAAATACAAGAACTGGGAAGGACAGCTTCTTGTTGTCAAAACGTGGTCTGTCTTCTGACCTAAAAACAAAGGAGTGGTGAAAGCTGGGAGCAGTAACGTGTTTCCTTCCCCTTTCTCTGGCTCCTCATAAAAACCCATACTGAGTTACCAGCAGGATTTCTGCAGTCTTTCAAGCATGGCATCGCTGCTGGCAGCCAGGAAAGCACATCCGTCAGCTGAAAGCTGTTCCTGGTGTGTGTTAAGTGAAAGTGGTTCTCTTAACCTCACTGCAACAGGTTGCATAAAGCTGAGTGATGGCAGAGTAAATACAGCCTGTAAACCAGTGCACAGCTGTGTTCAGCTCTGAAATTCCTATCTTGTGAAGTGTTTTTTCTTACAGAGGAAATGTATGAATACTGCTCAGTAGCGAATGGAGAAGTGCTTCAAGGCCTAAGGATAGCCTGGCAGCAGGGCACCTGAAGCAGCTTCCTGACAAAAAGTCCCAGTAAGCCAGAGGTAGGACTGGGTGAGCAGTCAGGAATCCAGTCCCAGATATTTGCCATTGCTACAGCAGCAAACATTTGCAGCAGGCTGCCTGAAGGCCTGCTGCTTCGGTGCTGGCGTGGATGCTTTCTTCACGTTTGAACTGCCTTTTGAATTGGGCTCTGAGCTTTCATTGGAAGGACGTGTGATAGATGTGTCTAAGGAGTAAAATACAGGTGCTTTTAAAAAGCTTTGTGTCCTGACGTATCAGAATATCCAGGGTTCTGATCCATCCCTTATAGCGCATATAATCTGAGTGCTGCCTTTTTAATCTATCTTATTTGGCCTTTTTTTTTCTTAATTTTTCACATCCTTATGTGTTACAGCATATGGAGGAAGGAGTTATCCTTTGGTTGCTTAGCATTAGGAAGGTGATAGAAAGGAAATGCAGTAAGATTCAACTAAAAGAGCTTTCTGAAATTGTACCAGCCTGTTAGCTGAAATGGAGCTATTTCTGTTTTCCCTGTTTGTTTTGAGAGGGTATCAACAAAACCAAATCATTTCTTCAGAATGTGTCTGAATTTCCTTGTAATCAACGGCCTTCTGTTATGTGTGGAAAGCCCAGTATCTCCAGCCAGCACAGCAAAAATGGTAAAGGGAATATTTTTACTCTGGCCTTCTTTCAAATTATATCATGGCTGCCTGTAGTATAACTGCTGATGTTATAACTGGACAAGGGAACAGGTAAAAAGATGTAAAACAGGGCTACCATCTTCAATAGCTTGTGTAAACTGACTGCAAAATAAGCATCCAGCTGTATAAATTCCTTACAACGTGAGCTGTTCCTTTGAGTGTGTGTGGCTCCTTTCAGGGTTGCTGCCCAGGCATCATTTTTAGCACAGGCATTTCTCCGTAGCACTCGTGTGTGAGCTCAGTAGTCAGGAAGCACCAGCAGCCTTTGTAGGTGGACCGTAATACGAAGCAGAACTATTCACTGGTGAAATGCACACAAACAGCAGAGTAAGAGAAACAGTCATTCATCTTCAAGTCAAAATAGTGTGCTACTTCTGCTTTTCCAGTTTAAGGCGAAATTCTCATGTTGATTTCTGTAATCTGTCGTGGGTTTCTTTGGAAACGTCGCGTGGTGCAGTGCTGGTGAAGCAGCTGTATGCACAGAAGTGAATTGTGCACGTGCAGAGCTGGAGACAGCGTCTGGACAGTATGTCAGCTTGAACCTTTACAGACCTCTGCTGCTGTGTGAGAGCTGTTGAAGCTTTCTGTGCGGATTACTGTAACTTTTCCATCTAAAAGCTCTCTTGAAAATAAAAGAAGGAGCAGCAAAATCACCGCTGAAGCCAGAAGGCTTTTCCTTTCCCTCGGTTCGCTTTGCTTTGCTTGTGAAGGTGTGGCATTGAGCCAGATCTACACAGTGATGTAATCTCTGTCAGGCAGCCAGGAAACGTTTCTGCTGGGAGGAAACATTTGCAGCGTTGGTAAAATAAGCCCGCAAATTTAAAGCTGCTGCGTGAAGCTGCCTTGGTTAGTTCACTTACTGAGTAACTTTTCCACTACAGTGGTTTTGATTTCGACGTGAGGGTATGAACACATTCAGCTTTGCTCAAAAACCCACGGGTTGCTTTGTTTTTTTTTTCAGTTTTGGCTGTAGAAATAAAAGCGTGATGGTTTTTGTATGGAGGTAAAGCAAAGGAAGAGAGCACGGTGCCACCCATCGCAGCACTGAGACACCTTACACACGTGGTGACTGACCCCACGCTTCACAGCCATTAATGTCTGTGCTGTTGTGTTCCCCCTCTTCATTTCCAGGGCTGCAGACCACTCGCTTAGGAAACCATTTGGAAGACAGAGTGAACAAGTTCTTGCGGCGGCAGAATCATCCAGAAGCTGGAGAGGTCTTTGTCAGAGTGGTAGCAAGTTCAGATAAGACAGTGGAAGTTAAACCAGGGATGAAATCCAGGTTGGTTTATTAATTACAATAAATGCAGTCTTCAGTGTTTACGATGATGCTTTCCTGCATGAATGTGGCAAAACCGTGACGATGTGCACCTAAATCCCTCTGCAAATATCTGGGAGTGCTACATGAGCAGGCAGCATAGGAAAGGTAAGGAAAAGCAGTTTGTAGCAGGTGAACCTGGAGGAGGATGGCAGCTGTGTGTGAACTGCTCGGTGGGCGTGCAGAGGGATGTCCTGGGTTTGGGTATGATACTGCAGCTTCATCGTATTTAATCGAGAGAGAATGTGACCAAATTCAAAGTTTGGTTTGGAACAGATTGCTCGGATTCTGTTCCATACTGTTCCTGCAGTTTTGTTGATAAATAAGAAGTTTTTTTGAATCTACTTAATAAATGAGGAGCTTGAAATGTTTATTCTATGAAGTATGTTGGGTTTAATTCACAGAGGCAGCGTTGGCATCACGTTGTGGCAGTGTGTCACGTTTTGTTGCTCTGCAGTGTGGTTAAAGGCTGCTGGTTTCTGAGGGTGCTCTTGTACTCACTGCTTTCCTACCCAGTCGTGTGTTAACACAGTGTGAGTGTTGGCAGCCAACAGACCCTACACTGACAGCTCTCTGTTTTAATACAGCTCTGCTTTGACCCTACTTTAACTTCTGTATAGATGCTTCAAATGAGCTAAGAGGAAGTTGTTTTTTTTCTATTTAAAAAAAAAAAAAGCAGCTTCCTTCTGCTGGTAGGATAGTGGTTTAGTGACTGGCTTTATTTGATTTCCTTTTCCTTCCTGTCACCCTTTTCTTCAGATTTGTGGATTCTGGTGAGATGTCGGAATCCTTCCCTTATCGTACCAAAGCTCTGTTTGCATTTGAGGAGATAGATGGAGTAGATGTCTGCTTCTTTGGCATGCACGTGCAGGAGTATGGCTCGGACTGCCCCCCTCCAAATACAAGGTAATCCTTCATTTCTGTATCAGGGGCACACATACATATGGGGGATGTTTAGCTACATTCACTGGGAGCTCACTTTAAATACAGAAGAGTGGGAGAGGTGTTCAGATTTTGGACTGGGTGACCTTCAGAGATCCCTTCCAACTCAGACAGTTCTGTGATTCTCTGAGTCCTGCCATATGACTGCAGATGACTTCAGAGGAGAAATCAAATATCGCAGCAAAATAGTTGACAGTATTTTACTATTATTGTCTAATTTTGCTTTTTGAGATATATTGTTGCTGTCCAAAAAGCATTACCCATCTTTTACTTTTGAGAACGATGTAAACTATGTTAAGGTGCTTACTTATTCAGTTAAATGATGTGTAATCATCTTTTTTGCTCAGCGTGGCTGTGTATGTATCTGCTGTAAAAGTCAGTTCTCAGTAGGCAACACTGCAGTTCAGCTGGACATGATGTTTTTTATCATTCTTCTCTCATTATTGTAGACGTGTGTACATATCGTATCTAGATAGTATTCATTTCTTCCGCCCCCGTTGTCTCCGAACTGCAGTTTATCATGAGATCCTCATTGGATATTTGGAGTACGTGAAGAAACTTGGGTAAGTGAAGTCTTCTCAAAGCACGCTCTTTCCCATCCCTCATACAAACAGAGGTTGTTGCCTCACCATCTTCATTTAAAAAGGGGAAAAAATGAATTCTGAATTTACATTGCAGTTTGGCTGAGTTAACTTTTAAGATGGTAGTCAGTGTCGTTAAGGATCTTTTGTGTGTGCTTTTATTGCAGGTATGTGACAGGGCACATCTGGGCCTGTCCCCCAAGTGAAGGAGATGACTATATTTTTCATTGCCATCCACCTGATCAGAAAATTCCCAAGCCCAAACGCTTACAAGAATGGTATAAGAAGATGCTGGACAAGGCATTTGCTGAGAGAATCATTCATGACTACAAGGTTTGCTACTGTTTGCTTGCTGAATTAATTCTTACCACCTTTTCCTTTGAAGGTAGCTCATACTGTCTCATCAGATGTGCAGCAGTGGCTGTGTTGTGCAAGCATTCTTATTCTCAGTTGGTGTCTTCGTTCAATTTTCTGGAAGTTCTGCCTTTCAGATATAGAAATCTCCCTAAGCTTGGTGTCTGCCCTGAGAAAATTTCTTACTAACAAAACCACCATATCCAAATTTCACCAGGAGAGGAATCTTCTTAGAAGCTTTTGGGCAGCAGTGTTACCAAAATGCCCAGGACAGAAATGTGTACTCCTTCTGGGTTTCAGTCAGTGTGTTGAAAACAGAATCTTGTTCTTCACTTGAAGAACAAGGGCAGCTCTTGTAATTGGGGAATATTGCACACATACCCCAACCTGCAAGGAGCAGACCTTGGGTTCACTCCCATAGAAATAAAAACAAAGCACTGCTCAGTGTAGCACTGGGTCATATCTCTGGTTCTGCCATCTCTTCTAAGTGGATATTCTTGGTATTGTGTGATACCCTTAACAGGACATCTTCAAACAAGCAACTGAAGACAGGCTGACAAGTGCCAAGGAGCTGCCTTACTTTGAAGGTGATTTCTGGCCCAATGTGCTGGAAGAAAGCATTAAAGAGTTGGAACAGGAGGAGGAGGAAAGGAAGAAGGAAGAAAGCACTGCAGCTAGTGAAACAACAGAGGTGAGTTACCTTCACACACTGTACTTGCTCCTGGATCATAAGGCTAATAGTTAACACTTCTCCAGTCTACTGGCTAATGAGCTGAAAAGGCCATTCTTACATCTGGGTTCCCTCTGTCAGTATTTTGGGGTATTTTTCTTGGATAGAAATACACAGATGCATTGTTGTTATTTTTTAAGAATTTGAGGTAAGTTTTGTAGTTCAGCATTTATATTCTCTGGGAAATGTATTAAGGCACTCAGGGTCACACCACGACTGCTGCATTTGCTTGCAGTCATTTGGTTGAGCTTTTGGTGTGCACCTTTGCAAAGGTGATCACGTTTTCAAAGGTGCTGTGTTTTTCAAAGCTGAATTGAGTTTTGCCTTTGTTTAATCAGAGGTACTTTCAGTCACTTGGAATAAATTCTTTTACATTTCAGTTTCCCATTTCTGCAATCTTTATGTTGATGTGAAGCATTGATCCTGGTGGTGATTACCCTTCATCAGCATTCCTGACTAATTAAAAAAAGAAAACCAAAAACTTTTCTCAACTCCTGGCTGGGATTTCATTATTTGTGTTTGTTTGGATCCGTAACCAGATGGCCACAGTGCTTTTATATCATAGATATCATAGAATGGCCTGAGTTGAAAAGGACCTCAAAGATCACCTAGTTTCAAGCTCCCTGCCATGGGCAAGGTCACCCACCACTGGAGCAGGCTGTCCAGAGCCACATCCAGCCTTGCCTTGAATGCCTCCAGGGATGGGGCATCCACAGCCTCTCTGGGATGCCTGCATCCAGTGCAGTTTCCTCAGCCTTCCCTCGCAGGAGAAGGTGCTCCAGCCCTCTGATCATCTTAGTGGCCCTCCTCTGGACCCACTCCAAGAGCTCTATAGCAGAAAGCATTACAGTGTCAGCTAAGTTTCTGGCTATTTATTCTTCAGTTCATTGTTTAAATGTTAAGATCTGTGTTGATTCTCCAAAATGAAGAGACGGAGGAGGACTTACCCGAATTCCATCAAGATGGTAGAAAATGTTGGGGCAGAGAAATCACAGGAATGTACAATAGTTGTGAATTCAGTGCTAAATGCCATCAAATGACGTGGAGTTCTGGCTCCCCATAAAGTAGTATGGCTTTAATTTCCAGCCAGGTTTCATCAAGAAGTCATTAGGACGCGTTACCCGAGGTCTGGCAGGGAGTTTGTGTCCAAACCCAATGGGTGGAAGGAAGGATGGCACTGAGGCACGCAGTCCTCACACAGACTTCTTTCCTCAGTTGGAATATTTTTGGTTTGTTTGAGCAAACACATTTGCAAATGAAACTGTTGACCTATATGTAGTGTTGAGCTTTCCTCTTGTGTATGTATACACACTTTCCTCTGTCTGTATATATATGTATGGGAGGGTTGTTCTTCACATTGTGCAAACCAGCATCATAGCAGGTAGGGTGGCATGTGCCCTGCTATGAGGACAGAAGGCTTCTTTATTTCTTTTCTATTCCATTTTTCAGGCACGTTGATCTGTTTTCCCAGGTCACCTAAATAGCACGGGCTGCTGTTTTTCACCCTGCCTGTATTTAGCATTCAGTCTGTACTCACTGTGGCCTGTGTTGTAACTTGCACATAAGTGAAGGCATTGAGTGTTCAGGGTTTTCTTGGAGTTGCATATGCAGTAGCACATCTTCAGGGTGGGACAGGATTCGTTTCAGTATTCTTATCTGTGCATTAGCTCTCAGTCAGTTCAATTTAAACTGATTAATGAGATACCGAGCAAGTATGTGAAGTCCTGAATGCACAACAGAGCAAAATTGCAGAATTTGAAAAGGTCCCTTTTATTATTACCACATTTCGTTCTGAAATATGTGCAAGGCATGGAAAGACAGGCAGGGGAGTGAGGTACGGCGAGCAGGGACTAAAAAAAGGTGCAGATTATTTGATGTTTGTGTACTTCAAAAAAAATCCAGACTATTTTAAAACCACATTTGAAATTTGTTCCCTGCTGGTTTGGGTTTTGATTTTTTTCCTGGGATATGGGATATTTTCAGCACAGCGTGGCTGATCTGCAGGCTTTGCAACCAAGCTCTGTCACTGACAGCAGCTGCACTGAATGGGAGAGAGCTCTGTGAGGGTGAACATCTTCCCCGTGTGTTTCTTGCAGGGAAGTCAGGGTGACAGCAAAAACGCCAAGAAGAAGAACAACAAAAAAACCAACAAGAATAAGAGTAGCATCAGCAGAGCGAACAAGAAGAAACCCAGCATGCCAAACGTGTCCAACGATCTGTCTCAGAAGCTGTATGCCACCATGGAGAAGCATAAAGAGGTACTGTCAAAACGTGCTGTGTGCAGAGAGAGTTGATTCCTGGAGGTTGAGGTGTGGTGGTGGAACTGGGAAATGGGGGGTGGGGGGGAAAGGTTTTGGTTGTGCTGGAGGTTTCTTTTCGTGGTGTAACAATGTACTGAAGAGATGACTGTAAACAAAGCCACTTAGATAAGGTGCAGCATTCTGTTCCTGCAGCTTTTCCTGCGAGGTAATCTAACGTCACTGATCTGTTCTCCCTGCCCCGTTTATCTGTAGGTCTTTTTTGTGATTCATTTACATGCTGGGCCTGTAATTAACACTCTGCCTCCCATCGTGGACCCCGACCCACTGCTGAGCTGTGATCTGATGGATGGGCGTGATGCCTTCCTCACCTTGGCCAGAGATAAGCACTGGGAGTTCTCCTCGCTGCGCCGCTCCAAGTGGTCCACGCTGTGCATGCTGGTGGAGCTCCATACCCAAGGGCAGGATCGCTTCGTCTATACGTGCAATGAGTGCAAGCATCACGTGGAGACGAGGTGGCATTGCACTGTCTGCGAGGTATGTGTGTCTCACCTGGGACTGCTGTTCCTTCTTGCCCTAATTTCCTCAAAATTAGGCTTGTTCTGATGTGAGCAGAGTGAAGCTTCAAGGGAAGGTGTCTGCCCTTCTAGAGTAAGTGCCTTTGTTTTTCTACGTGGGAAGCTGCAGTATCCTAGAGTGGCTGCAGCTGAATTACTCCACGTCAGTAAGCTCCTCTGCATAGCCAGGCTTTTAGCTTACCATGACAGAATTTTGGGGCTGAGTGGTGGAGCCTGGCACTGTCAGAGTAACGTGGATCTGCAGGACCAGCTCATCCATGTAGAATGGATGGCCACGAGAGAAGCTGGCTCCGTGCTGTGTGTGGCACTTGGCTTGGTACTGAGTGCCACTTGTGCCCAGCATTGGAGGTTGGTTGCCCTGTGTATCAACCCAAATAATTGCTTCCTAACCTGGCTCTATATTTGTAATGTCTGGCTCTATTACAGTACAGGTCACTTCTACTCTACTACATTAGAGAGCAATGACATGTGGGGTTACATGGGTGGACGTGAGGGGAAGGTGTCCTCCAAAGGGCTGCTGCTGACCTCTGGCTGGAGCTGAACTGAATGAGTGCAGCCTCATTTTAACACTGGATGTTAACTACCAGGCTTGTGGGTGAAGAGTCTTAATTAATCCCTCTGGGGAGGGCACTGAACGGGGCTTCTTGAGACAAGGCTGGAATTAAGTGGTGAGAGGGAGTGTGGCCATTAGGTTTCTTCTGGCTGCTCCTGTATAAGGGGAATTATCTTTCTCCAGCAGAAAAAAGTCGTGCAGGGCAGGTTGGGTGTTTGAACAGATTTTCAGATAAGTGTCTGTCTTGCCATGAAACTTGCACTTGCTTCGAGGGCTATTTCAGGGATTAAAAAATGCATTTCAGGTCAGTAGTTATTAGTCAGTAATTACACCAAGAATAGTTAAAACGGAGAGCAAACCCTTAGTTCTTAGCTCTTAGGGTAGTGTTGTTTGCACTGTTCTGGCTCTCCTTGTGCAGCCACTCCAGTAGACATCCCAGAGATGTAAAGTTGCCATCCTCAAAAAGGGGGGGGGGGAGATTCACGAACCGATGATGATGCACCAGTTGTGATGCCTGATTGCATTATCACCCTCAATAGGGCCTGGGACTGGGGCTGGCTTTGCTGGAGCAGCTGATGGTGCTTCTGCCCTCCATGCCCAGCACTCCCAGCCCTAAAATTTAGCCCAATCCCAGTGCTGTGGGGCCTGGGTGGGCTGTGCAGTCACCTCTGTACTTCAGCACACCCGGCATAAATGGAAACCAGCAGCTGTTCACAGCACAGGGTGTCTGCCTTGCTTCTTTTGGGCTCCATTTGTGCCCAGTGAAATGTGGAGGTGCTTCCACACCAGGCTCCCATTGCTCTCCTCCCCCAGCACCACGGGTCGCGCTTTGCAGGCAGCTGAGCTCTGGATTTTCTTTGCTTTCAGGACTACGACCTCTGCATTAACTGCTACAACACTAAGAGCCATGACCACAAGATGGTTAAGTGGGGCCTGGGTCTGGACGATGAGAGCAACAGCCAAGGGGAGCAGCAGTCCAAGAGCCCGCAGGAGTCGCGCCGGCTGAGCATCCAGCGCTGCATTCAGTCCCTCGTCCACGCCTGTCAGTGCCGCAACGCAAACTGCTCGTTGCCATCCTGCCAGAAGATGAAACGGGTTGTCCAGCACACCAAGGGCTGCAAGCGCAAGACCAACGGTGGCTGTCCAGTGTGCAAACAGCTCATAGCTCTTTGCTGCTACCATGCCAAACACTGCCAAGAGAACAAATGCCCCGTGCCATTCTGTCTCAATATCAAACACAAGCTCCGGCAGCAGCAGATCCAGCACCGCCTGCAGCAGGCTCAGCTCATGCGCAGAAGGATGGCTACCATGAACACCCGAAACGTGCCTCAGCAAAGTTTGCCTTCTCCTACCTCAGCAACGCCTGGTACCCCCACGCAGCAGCCAAGTACGCCGCAAACACCGCAGCCTCCTCCCCAGCCCCAGCCTTCCCCTGTAAGTATGTCACCGGCTGGCTTTCCCAGCGTCTCCAGAACTCAGCCCCCCACCACTGTTTCAACAGGAAAACCCGTGAACCCGGTCGCTGCGCCTCCGCCCCCGGCTCAGCCGCCGCCGGCCGCGGTGGAAGCGGCGCGGCAGATCGAGAGGGAGGCCGCCCAGCAGCAGCAGCAGCTCTACAGGGTCAACAACATCAGCAACGCTTTGCCTCCCGGTCGCCCGGGGCTGGTAAACCCGACGGTGGCTTCGGTGAACCAGATGCCGCAAGTCAGCATGAATGTACCCCGGCCCAACCCCGTCGGCGGTCCCGTGATGTCCAACATGCAGCCGGGGCAGTGGCAGTCGCCCCCGATGCCGCAGCAGCAGGCGATGCAGGCGGGGATGGCGAGGCCGGTCATGCCCATGGCGACGGCGCAGGCCGTGGCCGGGCCGAGGATGCCGGGCGTGCAGCAGCCGCCGCGGAGCATCCCTCCAAATGCACTTCAGGATTTGCTGAGGACCTTGAAATCACCGAGCTCCCCGCAGCAGCAGCAGCAGGTTCTTAACATCCTCAAGTCCAACCCTCAGCTTATGGCAGCTTTTATAAAGCAAAGAACGGCCAAATACGTGGCTAACCAGCCCGGGATGCAGCCGCAAGCAGGCATCCAGCCCCAGCCTGGCATGCAGCAGCCGCAGACCGGCATGCAGCAGCCGGGCATGCACGCTCAGCCGGGATTGCAGAACATGAACGCGATGCAGGCAGGAGTGCAGAGACCGAGCGTTCCTCCCCAGCAGCAAGGGATAGGAGCCATGAATCCCCAGGGACAGGCGATCAACATCATGAACCCCGGCCACAACACTAGCATGGCGAGCATGAATCATCCGCAGTACCGAGATCTCCTGAGGAGGCAGCTACTGCAGCAGCAGCAACAGCAGCAGCAGCAGCAAGGAGGGGCCGGCATGGCGGCAGGGATGGGCGGCCACAACCAGTTCCAGCAGCCCCAGGGGCCGGGAGGTTACCCTCAAGCCATGCAGCAGCAGCGGATGCAGCAGCACATATCGATACAGGGGGGGTCCATGGGACAGATGGCTCAGATAGGACAGCTGAACCAGATGGGGCAGCCCGGCCTGGGGGCGGACGGCTCTCCCAACATCCAGCAGGCGCTGCAGCAGAGGATCCTGCAGCAGCAGCAGATGAAGCAGCAGATAGGGTCTCCGGGCCAGCCCAACCCCATGAGCCCACAGCAGCACATGCTCTCAGGACAACCGCAGGCGTCTCATCTCCCCGGCCAGCAGATCGCCACCTCCCTCAGCAACCAGGTGCGGTCCCCGGCGCCCGTGCAGTCTCCCCGCCCCCAGTCCCAGCCGCCACATTCCAGCCCGTCCCCGCGGATACAGCCGCAGCCGTCGCCGCACCACGTCTCGCCCCAGACTGGTTCCCCCCACCCAGGACTCGCAGTTACTATGGCTAGCTCCATGGATCAGGGACACTTGGGCAACCCGGAACAGAGTGCAATGCTTCCACAACTAAACACCCCCAACAGGAGTGCGTTGTCAAACGAATTGTCTCTGGTCGGTGACACCACCGGGGACACGTTAGAAAAATTTGTGGAGGGTTTGTAGCATTATGGGAGCATCACTTTTATTTTTGGGGGTTTGTTTGGGTTTTTTTTTTTTTGTTTTTTGTTTTTGTTTCTTTTTGTTTTGTTTTCTTCCTTTGGTGTTGTTGGACATTTTGTACTGAAGATTCAGACGTCCCGCGCTGTTTGGGAGCCGGGGTGGAACTGCTGCTTCCAACACAGAGGGAGAACGGAATCACTGTTTAAAAAAAAAAAAAATAGAGGAAAAAAAACCTACACACACACAAAACCAACAAAACAACAACAAAAAGAAACCACAAACGACAAAAAGAAACAATACAAAGAATATATTTTTTGTTCGTGCCGGGCTGCCCGGAGCTCTGCTCTCTTCTGTGGGTTTTTTTGGTTCCTATTAT